>CM060976.1:42437500-42887500 GCA_030765065.1 Deroplatys truncata
CCACTCCACATTTATAAAATTGAGAGTGAGAACCAAGTGTTCTTGAAACATGCCATGATTAAAAAAATACAGACTTATGAAGCATTGAAGTTGGTAACAGTCAACTCATATGATGTTACAATTATATGCAGCCATATATTACATGCATTATAATAAAGAATAAAGTGAAGCTAACACAGTGAAGCAAAATGCAATTAATATCTGGGCTGTATTAAATAGATAACTTCAGTACCACTTATTTAAAGCTATAATTAAACACCAAACATGTTCCTTGCAAACTTCTTAATTTCTTTCAAACTGTCACACCTTAAAAAAAAAAAAAAATTAAAAAAAAAAAAAAAAAAAGGTTTTTGACAAAATCAATGGGTAGTATCTATTTTAAAATTCATAATATTAGGTATTTTTCAATACTAGACAGGTAAACACTTTTATTGAGATTGAAATAATAACAGTGTCAAATGTAATTTGGAAAACAGATGTCATTCAAACTGCTACTGAAGAACAAAAGCATACAGAACTGTGCTATACCATATGCCAGCAGTGTGATATGAATATTCTATGCCAATTATCCCAGAATGTCTTTCAATGTTTTTAAGAAAAATTGGAGAGATACCAAAGTTTGGTTTTGAAAAGAGATATTTGTTATACCATGTAACCCACAAGCCATAGTGGAGAACAAAAAAATTCAGATATTGTCAACAGTTCAGTATGAATGAATAACAAATTGGAAATAATCTGATGGCAAACATAGTACCTTGCTCGCACTTTAAGTCCCAAATCTCTATGTAAACTATATGTAGTTGGACTATATGTTTCTGAGCCTTCTGCTAATTTCCTTATCTCCTGAAATAGATAATTACAAACAGAAGATTAAAAATTTATTACACCAGCAAACATTACAATATTTAAGGCTATGAAAATTGTATTCCATCACCAAACTCTAAGGAAAAGAGCTGTAGTTATACAGCAAAATATTATTACATTTGTATTATTTCTTTCCTTTCAATGCAAAACATGATATTTTAAAAAGCATGAGTAGGGCTACAAAATGAGACTTCCAAACTCCCAGTTTTCCATAGCTGAGCTGCTTTTCTTATTCACAAACTCTTAAGAGTTCAATTTTATAATTTTTAACGATGGATAATGGTAATGCTGCCTCTCTAGCATCTGATACATTTTTCCCAAACATCAGTGATGTATAATGCAGTAAAATATTGTCTATACCTGCATAATTATTTCTGCATAGTCTTCTGGATTCAATACTTTCAAGTAAGGATGGAGACTGATATTGCGAAATGTTCTGTAATGGTGTTGTGCACGTAAAGCCTTCAGGTTTCGGTGATATGCTTTTAAAATAGCATCTCTCCAACTATCCTCTGCTTCTTGTAGTTTTTTTCTCTGAAACACAAGAAATTAAGATATCAAAATCTTAAAGTAAATTTCTGAATTTAACACCCTAGTTTATATTAAAACAATACTGGAGTAAAACGGCAACTGAGTCACCACAGCACTCCATTAAACAGAATTAATGTATGACCAAGTAAAAACTAATTTTGCAGTAACTCCAACTAGATGTTGTCATGCAGATGACTTTAAAGATCCAGCCCTTGCAAAGTCAGCTGGAATTCCATGTGGCAGGAGGAATTCAATTTCAAACATGTGGCCTCACATTGCCAGTCAATCACTGCTTCTCTGAAAGTGGGCCCACAAGCTGAACAGTGGAGTAAGTGCACATATACCAGTATGTTCACTTATGGTCATTCAAACCAACAAATCCCTAGATTAGCATACTACCATCATTGTCTGCTATACACCTGCCTTCCCAATTTTGCTGCAAGCCATTTATAAGTGCAAACATAGAGCTGCCTTTTTCGGCATTGTGGCACTGATAAGAGTTTTACTTCCTGTCTTTGTAACTAGTGCAGGATACAAAATTTTAGCATGCAAAAAGCGTATATTTGTGTTCGGAAGACATAGTTAAAAGATTAAATATAATATATAGAAGTGGTTGCAAATATACAATTTCACTAAAATAGGTTAAATACCTCAGAACTAGTTTCGAGGAATCACTTCATTGTCAGCTGATTGCAACTGGTTGGCTTTCCTCTGATGGTTACAGATGTCTCTTTGTCCCTCTAGTGGTGGTTCTACACATTTAGTGATCAAATTTTTGTCCATAGGGATGTCAAAATTCATTAACCTTGGACAAAATTTCCAAAGAAATATTTTCTCCCAAATGTTTAATTCAGTAAGTTTTTGTGCCTGCTTTACTGAATTAAACATTTGGGAGAAAATATTTCTTTGGAAATTTCGTCCAAGGTTAATGAATTTCGACATCCGTATGGACAAAAATTTGATCACTAAACTTGTAGAACCACCACTAGAGGGACAAAGAGACATCTGTAACCATCAGAGGAAAGCCAACCAGTTGCAATCAGTTGACGATGAGGAAGTGATTCCTCGAAACTAGTTCTGAGGTATTTAACCTATTTTAGTGAAATTGTATATTTGCAACCACTTCTATATATTATAAATAAGAGTTTATTTTCAAAAGAATATTTCCTGTAGAATATGAAGAAAATAAATGCTAACCTCAATATAAGACTTGATAGCCACATCAATAAACATCTGAGGAATATCCCTGAAGTTAACTATCTCCAGCACCAAAAAAAAAAAAAAAATTGTTTTTGGCTTGAATAAAATTTTGCTACGGCATTTCTTTGTACCTCCTCATTCAGTTAGCACTACCATGTTAAAATACCTGTTTAACTAGCATCCAAACTATATAGCTGTTCAATGCTGCTTTTAGCAAAAATATTAAGATTATTATTCGTATAAAGATAAGTAAGTTTCAGGTCAGTGTCTTAAAGTCAGAAGAATGAAACACCTCCTTCACACAGCATGGAAATTAAAGTGCACAATTTACACACTTAGAAGCCTTTAAAAAAATTATAGCTAGCTTTTACAGAGTCTAAAATTGAATTTTAATAATTTTAGGATAGTTTATTGAAATTATTTAAATGTCTGCTCCAGGGGATAAATGCTTTAAGCTGGTTTTTGCACTACTCAGTTCAAAGGTTCATATCTGTGTAAATCCTTATATTTATGAGCACATTTTTTTAAATGTACATATAACAGCTTCTAGTCTTGCACGAAATTGTGGTTTCTCAGAAATTGCTTCCTTTCATGGAGAAGCATCAAGTAGAACTTTTTATTTGTATTTAGCACTATTACTTTTTTATGTACATAACACGAATGTGACAGCTCCTAATAGGGCACTTCCTTTTCAACCATATTCACTCTTCACTATTTTCTCATGCACTACTAGAAATCTCCAAATGAGGAGGAGGGAGTTAGTTTGATGCTTATGGGAGTTATGAGCTGACGGACCAGGGTGCAGCAAGTTTATCTGTCACTCCATTTATTTTAAACAAACTCTTCCCAAAACAACCTCAATGACTTCACCATAATGACAAACCATCCCTGGCCCTGGGAGTTTAGTGTTCAACAATAGGTCAGTGCAGAAGACAGAAGAGGTTGTTTCGCACATTGCTAGTCATGACACTACATGCAAAGAAAAGAAACAAAAAGTGCAGTGTGAGAAAACTGAACTAAGTCACAATATGTTTGTCATAGTTTATGTATTCATTCACTATAATTTAACCCTAAAAACAATTAATTTTTAAGACATTTCATAGAACAATCAATTGAATGGGAATAGGTTGAACAGTTTTTTTTCTTGATAAGTGTTTAATTTTAAATACTACATACAAGAAATAACTAAATAAATCACTAGTATTGTTACAAATGTACAGAAATACTTATTTCAGACCTTGTGCCACAAATCATGCATTTCCCTCGTACAATTTGCTTACTGGTGCATCTAATATCCTGCACTGAATGAAATGTATATCACAAGAAAAGGTTGAGGACCCCTGTTCTAGAAGAATGCACCTGTAACTCATTATTTTTGGACTTGCTTACTATGAAAACTATAGGCAATAATGATATTTGATACATATTACATTCTTCATTCTTTGTAAATTAACCACCTTTTTTCATTTATCTCCATTAAATTTTAAACTGAAATATAAAGTAACATGAATATTTCTGTTAAATATGAAAATGTTACCAAATATGTAACACGAAGTGTTTTAACTCAAGAATTTAATTCTACACACTGTAAATCATAAAAATCCTTGTTCCCATATTGCTATCGCTCTTCTTCTGGAAGACGAAAATTAAAATTTTGCATCTCTACTTATAATTTACTTACATAATAAAGTTCAGTTTCAGATGGTTCAGGTTGCTTTTCAATTGTTTTCACTTCTACATAACTCTTTAGTTCCATATCCAGCTGCTCTTGAGTCAACAAGCGCAGTTTACTTCTGTTGATTATACCCTCTGCAGGTGATCTGAACTCTGCAGTCTGGAACAAAAACACAAACATAAACTGTTCAAGATAATATATGTAGCACGATCTTGCATTTGCATTCAAAATACTTTCTTTTATTTAAATTTATGATGTGCTGTGCTGTACTCTTCTACATGTGTGCCAAGTTATTATATATATGGCACCATCAGCAATATTTTGTGTAAGATCTTCTAAATGTAAATCTCAGGCCTTGTCACTGAATCTTGTATTCCAAATGTTAAGTCATCTTCAGCAACATAAGAAATTTATGTATATTAAAACAAAGTAATATATAAAGTGGGGTCACATTATTCAAAATTGAAACCTGAGACGAGATAAAAATACTTAAAATTTCTTCTGGGAGAATTTTTTGGGGAAACATCTTGGGCCTCAAATGGTTATTTTTAATTAAACTGTCCACATGTAGTGGTTTTCTGTAAAACCTGAACTCTAATCTGGTTTGCTTTCTCATGATGATTTTGAAGTTCGATAACAGTAGTCATCAATCGTTTAAATTTCAGTGGTAAATTTGATAGTTTCTTGTAAATTTAATAACTTCACTGCATTCTCTACAAATCTTTTTGTTATAATGTTAAAAATATCATCCACACATCTGTGCCAGCTTCAGAGTATACAAGGCAATGCTAAAGCAAAATCATCCAGAATGTATCAGAGGAATTGCCAAAAGTGTTCTACAATATATGTTGATAAAACAATGAGGAATTTAGAAACTAGGATGAAAGAGCACCTTAGAAGTGTAAAATTTAAGCAGACAAGTCGGTAGTGGCATATCTTTTCTAGTCTTACAATCATAATATAAACATCCCCTAAAGCACATTAAGAAACCTCGAGAACTTAGCACTTGGGAAAAAACTTTCGTTATTTAAAAACGAAGACAGAGTTATAAATTTCGAAATTCCTGCAGTGGATGAACAAGAAGAAGATAGAAGGCAGCACAACAATTGATCCAAACAGCCACATGAGCACCAGTTGATTAACAAACTGATGAGGGCAAAGATGTCTTTATATATATTAAAAAAATCCTAATGCGGAGCTTTTAAATTTTGTACTTCATCTCAGTTGCTGATGGTTACGCTCACTGGTTTTGCATGTTTTAAATTTAAATGGTACAGCTATGCCTTTTAACATTTTACTTCTTTCATTAATTACTTAAGCAGAATTTGGAACTCTATACCATGTACGAAAACAATTTATGTATAAATGTGCCAAAAATAAAATACTTACATTTGCACTGTCATTTAATCTATTCAGTATTGGACAGCAATAGTGAATGTCTGGTTCAGGAATTACAGGTTCAAAGCTGGGATCAATTACATGAACAGCAGCAAGAACCTTCTCTTTTTGGTCTGATATGAACACATTCTTTGTAAATAGGTCATTAAATGTGTAGCCCTGGAAGCAGTAAAGAGAACATTAAATAAGTAAACATGCAACGGCAGTAAAACTTAATAGTGATCTGCAGTTATACATACAAACCTTTCCTTCCATCTGCTGTACTGTCTGCTCTAAGAATTCACGATGAGAATCTACATCGGGAAGTCGTCCAATACATTCAAGTATACCTGCATACGACTGTACATTTAGATCTAATTTACTGTGATGTAGAACTTCAAGCACTTCTTTAATTTTGTTTATGTTTCCCTGGCAAAAGGACAGAAAGTTAGTTTAAATACACACCAAGTGATTCATGTGTGCTACTTCTTGAATGAAAATAATATCTTCAAGCCCAATGAATAACATTAAGTATGGAAACATAGATTTTACAGGACAGCAAACATATCTGCTCTTGCATATGTTTGTTACTCCATTAGGAAAAGGAATCTGACTTACCTCATTATACACAATTGTAGGGCAGTGGACAATTCAATGCTTTTAGTTATCTCATTGTTGACCAAAAGAGGACTTTCTAGTTATTTACCATGGTCAAAGATATATCCTTCAATAATGGCTGATATCCTAGATTTAAATCTCAATGATGAACTGATGATTGCTACTAAATATTATCCTTTCTTCTACACTGCTCCTGATATAGTTCAACTCAGCTTGAATAAACTAAAGCACTACTAACCTTTCCTGCAAAACCACGAAGAAGTATATTGAAGAGATGGATTTCTTTGGCAGGCTTTGAAAACTTTTCAGTGTTTCTTGAATGGTAAAAGAGTAAAGAATTTAATGCTCTGTTGAGCAACCCACAAGACACCTGCAAATCAACAATATTTATCAGAAAAATGTATTAAATAATTTCTTTGACTATAAAATTAACTAAAGAACATTAGAAACGCCCAAATACAGAATAGTTAACCCTTTTTGAAATGTCAATGGCATGGTAACCATAGTTATGTTACTGCCATTAGTATTGCTGCATTACCCCGTGGTCATACATCTGTTGTATCCATTCCTCACATTACACTCTTAGCTTGTCCCTCCTCCCGATTAACCTGTATAGGCCTCAGTAACGCCATGATCTGAAAGACAGTTAACAATGTCATCATTAGAGAGTCCGTCCAAACTCAAAGTGGTAACCACACCACGACAGCTATTAAGTGTGTTGTGTTTCTCCACGGACACCGGGTAAGAACCTAAGAGACTGGCTTTTGACAGTTTGGTGGTCTGACCGTCTTGGGCTATCTCAATAAGCAAACTGCGATCTCTACACCGTGTAGGATTCTTCACTGGGCTACAGATTCGATCAAGCTCCCGTTGAATATAAAACGGGCTCAGGTGTGTCATATTTTTGCTGTCACTTTTCAGCCGCATTACAAAAAAAAAAAAAAAATGTGGAGTAGAAAGATTTGAAAGCAGAGGACCCATTATGGAAAGGTCCCCCTTCCGGAACCATCCGCGTCAGCCTGCCATCCGGGGGATGTTAAAGGAAAGACACCGAAATCTTCCGGTCTGTGCCAGCCAGGCCCAATCTCAAAGAATACTTCAGAGGAGTTACCCTCCGACTGTCACTACTTACCGGTATACGACATTTTCACCATAGGCAGGCCCAACTTTATGTTCCTACCACTGGAATAACTGCCAGTGGGCCCCCACTTTAGGCCATGCTGCCTCAACAGCATCAACATGGATTCAGGGGACTTGTGGTTGATTACATCGGGCCACAGACGGCGGTAAAACACGTCGAGTCCCCCCGGTCAACCCAGCCACGCACGACCACCGAACCGCCTGAGGGGACCTGGCCCCTATGGAGCTACATGAGTGTACATGACAGTGGAACGACTCCGCACCTAGTGTCACTTGAAAAGGGTAGTGAGGAGGGTGCACTCAACTTTCACACTTGAGACCTCCGGAGAGCAAAGTTGGAAGCTGCACTGAAACCGTGGGACAGCAACCACGAAGATCACCATGGTGATCAGGGAAATCACAAAAGAAGAGGTCCTTAAACCAATTAATACATTAAAATGTAAGAAATCCAGTGGTTTAGACAATATTCAAATGATATAGAAAAATATTGCAAATATGAACTAGCTGAGACATTCTCACATATAATAAATGAAAGCATCAATTCAGGAATTTTCCCAAATAAGCCAAAAAAAAGTGATGGTTGGATCAATCTACAAACAAAAGAGCTTTAAACAAATAATGGAACACTAATGGCCAATATCTTTAAGCTCTGTGTTTTCCAAACTGATGGAAGGAGTTTTTCTAAAACAGCTCCAGAATTGTAAAAAAATTCACACAGGGTGGTGTGCACCAATCTAGAGTAAGCTCTACTTTCATAGTAAACTACTATTCAAGTCAACAACTGGCGACTTCCATACAAAAATAAAGCACCTCCGAAGCATGTTACTCCTTTCAGATACTCTCATGGTAAATTACCGCAGAAGTACATGTCGAAGAGCAACAGCATATAGTATGTTACTACAGCATTAAATAGAGCACAAATATAGGTTAGAATTTACTGTCGCCATCCAGATGGAGCAACTAACCTGTCAATTGAACTAGAATAACACCATATCATCTTTGAAGGAAGATATTTTGACGTGTTCATGGAGTACTTAGATCTCATGAAGAAAAGAGCAATTACTTAGATTACACTGATGATTTCAATGAAGAAAACAGCGGGAATCGATAGTGGTATGCGAGATCCATATGGTACTTATACAGAGAGAGAGAGAGAGAGAGAGAGAGAGAGAGAGAGAGAGAGAGAGAGAGAGAGAGAGAGAGTTCAAGGAACGTTTTGGTATTAGGAGAGAATCTTTTACATTCCTTTTGTATCTGCTTGGAGAGCATTTACAATAAAACTCAGACAGGAATCAGCTCTGTAACCCAAACTACAATTACTGTTGTGTGTCCTGCAAGTGTTTCACATCAAAACATTTCAAGTAGTAAAGCTGGGATTATGATGAACTTAACATAACTTGACGGTCTAACACCATTATTGGAGCTATTTAGGATTGACTTAACACAATGTAACTTAAGAGTTTGGTAATTTCAAACTTTTTCTTCCCATTACGTCACGTTTAATGTTACATGGTAATTAGAACCAATCAGAGTGAAGCACTAGCACAAAGTAATAAAATAAAAAAAACTACCAAGCAATCCCATTACATTAAGTGCATCCTAATTAGACCTTTAGTTTACCAGCATTTCTTAGCTTCATGTCATACTAAGTTTATTGTAATCCCAACATTACAGGCGATCTTATAAACGTTTAGAATGCTTTTGAGGTTAAGAACAAGGTACCTAAACAAATAAATATATATCAGTGTTTACAAAATAAAAGGCAATTCTTCAGATTTTGCAGATTTCCTACACATTGTGGGTGCAATTGACTGCATGCATGTTCTTATTTCGTGTCTATCACTGAACATGGTGAACTTTTCCAAAATTGGAGAGGGTATTTCTCCACCAACATGCAAGTGATCTGCGATGCAAATATGAAGGTTAGAAACATTGTTTCTAGAAACTATAAGCTGCTCTTCAGTATGTTTCCTGTCCCTTGAAGCATTAAACTTGTCTGTCACAACTTTCTAGGCATTTCTCTTCCATTATATCATGTTTTTTCATTCATATTGTTTAAATGAATTTTCTTTATCTCTACCAACAATCATTTATCTCTTTTGCTTACGTTCCCACCCCCTTTTCCTATCGCACAAAACCTTATCCATGATCGTGTCGAGCAAATAACACAAGCAAAGCAATACTCCAGGAGTAACAAGCTCTTACTTCCGTAGTCATAACTAAAAGAGTAAATTGTAATTGAGCTCTCCAATGTTACCTCTGGAGTAAATTCTTCCTTTAATAACCTACTTCCTTAGTATGGAATTCTTTAGTAAACATTACTTCCAAAGCAATTTACTTCAACATGGTGCACGCTGCCCATAGTGTCAAGAGTTCCATTTTGGCTTTGAAAAAATGAAATCAACTATACATACAATAAGTAAGGGAAGTGACTTAATTATCAAAGCATTAAATAGAAAAGAATTAGTGGTAGCAATTTTTCTTGACCTGTCTAAAGCATTTAACTGTATTGATATTGGAAAATTAATGGTAAAATTGAAAACTATGGCATTAGAGGCATTCCATTAGATTAACTATGATCATATTAATAAACAGAGAGCAATGTGTGGAGGTAGTGCATAATAGAAGAATGATACCTAACCAAAATCCAATCATCGTTTAAATGCAAAACCCACAGCGTACCACAAGGTTTAAAATTGGGACTTTATTTATTTTATACATAAATAACCTGTTTAAAAAATTCAGGAAGCAGGAGAATTAGCCATTGGATATGCAGATGACACAGCAATTATTGTAACAGGCAATACAGCAGCAGATGTGCAAAGTAATGGAAATACAATGTTAGAGACAGTCAGTATACACTCGGAAGAATTAGGAATGGCATTAAATGCAAATAAAACAGAATGGATGCAAGTTGGTATAAGGAAGAAAACACAAGTTAACATCTCTTTGGAAGCAAAAAATGAATAAATTAGGCAAGTTAGGAAAGCAAATTTTTAGGACTAGTCATAGATAATAATTTGAAATGGAACAGACATATAGAAAAACTTTCTAAGAAACTCAATAAGGGTGTGTGTGTATATATATATTTTCTAGAACAGCTCAAACAAATCATGGATGATGAAGATAGCATAACACAAGTATATTATGCATTTCTACACTCACATTTGAATTATGGGATTATCTTATGGGGATCAGCAGGTCAGAAACATATATTAAAAATATTTAGGCTGCAGAAAAGAGCAATAAAAATTCCTTAAAATATCCAAAAGAGGAACACCTACAAAACTGCTTTTAAAAAACTTGGTATATTAATGATACCTTTATATATATATGAATGTCTAAAATATGTTGTAAAATCCCATAAAGAAGAAAAAAATACAAGTATTCATGAACATAACATTAGGGAAGAAACATATATTAAAAATATTTAGGCTGCAAAAAAGAGCAATAAAAATTCTTTAAAATATCCAAAAGAGGAACACCACAAAACTGCTTTTAAAAAACTTGGTTTATTAATGCTACCTTTATATATATGAATGTATAAAATATGTTGTAAAATCCCATAAAGAAGAAAAAAATACAAGTATTCATGAACATAACACTAGAACAAAGAAAAACTACTTTAGAAATAGATTAAAAGGCTCATTAGAAATAAATATATTGAAAGTAATACAAAAGATTTATAAAATCATTTACCTCATTGTATTAAAGAAATAGATGCGAAACGCACAAAAATAAATTAAATCTCATATTATTAAGAAGGAAGGCCTTCTATATAGTAAAACAATATAAAATAGCAAAAACAAATAATGGTTAACTTATTAAAATTTTAATGCTAAAATTGTACATATAGATAGTAGTACCTCTCTAATAATAATGGTTAAATCGTAGCTTTATGTATACATTCTTTATTTCACATGACAAAACCTTGTAAAATCATTACAATTGGTGAATAAATCTGAATCTGAATACAGATACATTAGAGACATACAAAAAGTAACCTAGATAATCTAAAATATATGTTGCTAAAGAAAAATGGGTAAAGGTGTATAATGCGTGCAATACACATGAAAAATGGAAGACTTCTATGCAAAAATTTGCTTTCCACTTCAATGAAACTTGCACTCAGTTGAAAAGATCAATTAACCATGAAACAATTGAAAAATGAATTTTGCCACTTGAACTTATACATTTAAAAAATAAAATTAAAAATATGTATAAATTCCTTAAACCAACAAATTGAATGCTTACATTTATACCTATAATCATAAAAAATAATGTAGGAAAGTGTTGCTTAATCTAAAGGCAGAACAAACAGGAAAAAAAAAAATAATGAACTCCAATAATACTACAAAAATGGTGTGGAATGTTATAAACAAGCAAATTAAACCCCAAATAGGTGAACACTCAAATATATGTCTGACCCAAGAAGGATAAATAATACACGACCCTCTGAAACCCACAAATTATTTAACAACTTTTAATACTAATGATATAATCCTGCAATTCCTATAATTAGTGATACAGACAAAAGAAATTAAGACAAAACTGTTATGAATAACATGTATTTACATGAGAGAAATGCTGAAGTAATATGCAAAATAATAAGCAGTTTTAAAAATCAACAATCCTCTGGGTGGGATGGCATGTCACCTATAAAACATTGCAGATAATAATTGCTGAATCTACTGGTGCATTATTTAATAAATTACTCAATGAACAACCGCATATTCTGGAAATATTAAATGTATGGTATGAGCAATCCACAGAAAAGGTTAAAATGCAAATGTTAGTTGTTATAGACCAATCACTTTAATCTCAGTATTCAGCAAAGTGTATAAGTAAGTACTTATAGCTAAAATAAATAGTTTTTTAAAATCTAATAACATCCTTAATCATTTTCAACATGGATTTAGAAATAAGTTAACGACCTCATGGCTATAGTGGAATATGTAAATAAGCTGTTGGAATGGAAAGATACAGCAGCAATTTACTTATACCTCTCCTAAGCTTTTGACCTTATGTCTCATGATCACCTAATCTCAAAATTACAATACTATGGTTTTAGAGGACAAATTAATAAACTAACAGCAACATACCTTAAAAACTGTGTGCAATGTACAGAAATAAATTGAAGCATTGAACTAAAAAAGGTGCTAACTGCCACTTTCTCACTAACTTTTTAGTAGCATAAAAAGGCGCTATGATATAATGGCTTTGCACCCATAAAGGGGCTATTCTATATTCAAGCAGGAAGTAGTAGAGAAATATTCCAAAAAATGTCACTAGGGCTATGTTCACCGGCCGTTTAGCTAAAAAAGATGGTATCAGCGTAGCATTGTACAACAAGAAAGCCTAGCAATTTGGGGTGACAACTACATTGGACAAAATAAAAATAAAGTAATGGTATTTCTAATGATGATATTGGTGATAAACAAAAATTTCAAAGTGATTGATTTGAAGTTTCTTGTTAGCGTCATAGTTTTCTTGCATGTGACAATGCTTTTGCGCAAACTGAGAAAAGAAAAAGGGTAATGAAGCATTTGTTCTTGATAAACTTGTACATGTTATTAAATCTGCAAGGGTTGATCATTCCTATCAAGTGTTAAAAATGTGTGAAAATATTCAAAAAAAATGCAGACAGACTGACCCATTAGTTTTAATGCTGTTTGGAGGAAAATTATATTCCCTTATAAAGAAGTGAACGTAAAATGTTTATGCTGAAGGTCAAATAAACTATGATGTATTAATAAATAAGACAGTTTTCCTCTATTACATTACAAAGTATCAGATGCTCTTGTAAGAGTCAATTGACTGAACAAAATCAATGTTATTTAAAATAAAAGTATATGAAAAAACAAATCCTTAATTTAATCTGGTAGGAGATGATTTATCCCCCAAACCCCTTTCTCCTCTTTGCTATAACCCTAGCAGCTAGGAAATGCTTCTTTTCCTGGATAAGTAACCTTTCATCTCAAAATTCATGTGAGTCAAGAAAAGGAAGTAAAGATATAATATAACCTTATACACAAGACTGTGTTTGTAAACTTATTTCATATGCCGTATTTACGCGAATCTAATGTACACCTTTTCTGACCAAATGTAGTACTCAAAATCGTGATGCACATTAGATTTAAGTACAAATCCCATAGAACACCAGTAACTTCATTCAAATTTTTTCATTTATTACGTCACAATGGATTGCTGGAGTTAACATGTATCCAGAAACTCACAACAAGCTAGGCGCTCATTTATCATTGATCTATTATTGAGCTTTTTAGTTATGATATGGAGGGCAAGGGCAAACAGGGAAGAATATCTTATGATGCTTTTTTAAAATGTAAAGTAATCCTTTATGCTGAAAACAAAAATGGTACTAGAAAGGCAGGAAGGAAGTTCAATGTATCAGAGAGCAATGTTCACTTCTGATGAAAACAGAAATTGGCATTATTTGCTACTAAAGCTAGTAGGAAGAAATTTATGGGTCCTCGCAAAGGAAGACATACAGAAGTTGAAGAAAAAGCGTTGGAATTTGTGCATGAAAGGAGGAAGAATGGGCAACCTGTGTGACTAGTAACACTATATGAAAGAAAGCTAAAGAGGAGGCTGAAGTTCTTGGTATTCCAAAACAAGAGTTTAAGGCTAGCCGTGGATGGGTGGATCGTTTCATGCAGCAGACGGGTTTATCTCTAAGATGCTGTACAACAATGTGCCATAAGCTTCCTGCAGATTTTGAGGACAAACTACAAATGTTTCAGTGATATATCATTTCACTTCAGAAGAGAAAAAAAATGTTCAATGGGGCAAATATGCAATGCTGAGGAGACGCCAATTTGGTTTGATATGCCATGGAACTACACTAATACTGAGAAGGGGACAAAGGGAGTTATCACCAATGCAACAGGGTGCGAAAAACAGTGCATAACACTAATTTTGTTCTTTAACAATGGGTCACCTAACAATAGGACACTTTCAATTCTATAATCCGATGGTTTATATATATGATAAATCCATTGTTGTATTAAACAAATTTAAATAAAATACCTATTACCTATTTTCTGTCATTGATGCGCTTTACATTTGATACAAACCCTTTTTTTTTTTTTTCATAATTTTAAGTTTCAAATATGGGATGGGCATTAGATTCGTGTAAATACGGTATTTATAGTTTTTACTAAGAGGCTTATCAGAGACAGGCTTCATGTCAGATTTACTGACTCTTGCACAAATGAGAGTATAAACAATGTAATACCCTCCTACACTCTTTCCCTTCATCATGTTTTTTACACAAAGATTGACACCTCCTCAGCTCAGCATTTTACTTCCCAGCCTTTCTACTAGCATATTAAAGTCCAGTAAAATCTTTTAATTGTCAGATATAAATACATTAAAATAAATTTCTTACACAGACATCCAAATATGCTCTCAGATTTCGAAACAGAGATTCCTCTTTTGCAGCCCTTTCAAGATCAATTCTTTTTACTTTTGCTAATTCTTCTCTGGCCTTTTTCTGCAGGTTTACTTTATGTGCAGGTCTTTTTGCTTTTGGTTTCTCACTGTAAATTGTAGAAATAACAGAAAATTAAAATTCAGTGCTGCTAGATAAGGCTATTTTAATTTTAGCATAACTATATTTACATGGATTACGTTTTGCAAAATGTGTAGTTCACAATTTTATTGGAAAAAGAAAAATACTTTTAATATCCCCTGTATTCATCTGAAATGCTGTAACCTCTGTTTCAAAAAACATGCAGCCGAATTTGAAAAGAGAAGAAACTTATAAGTTTGCACTATCTGGTGATAACACTGAAACATGGTTTACTTACTATCTTCCACCTGAAGGAAAGTAGTTTTATTCTGGTCATCTACCTTGAATTTTTTTTTCTTCTTTTTACTTTCTCTAATACAGTAAATAGAGGAAGTACTACATTTCACTTAAAAATTCAATACCAAGATTTCATTGGAAATACAGGTTTTGAAAATTCCTGAATCCAAAAAGGTATTTTTATAAAAAGTCTGTGTATGTGTGAACAACAAAACTAAAAAATGCAGTCAGGAAAATACAGAATTTCTAGGATCTTCTAAGGAGGTAACACAAACATTTTCAAGAAAATCCCCCACAAAAACTACCTTTACATGGAAAATTTTTCATTATCTTTTATTTTCTCAAAAATTATTATTTGGATTAAAATAGCATGTGTTTAAGATATTTGCATGGTAAAATAAACATATAGCATTAATTTTCTGCAAATAGCCTCTGAAGTCCTCTGAATTATTTTGCATAATTGATAAACCTAACAACTGTGGCGAGTGGTTAGACCGCTCGCCTCCCACCGAGGCGGACCGGGTTCAATCCCAGGGACCTGCATGTGGGATTTGTGATGGACGAAGCGGCATCTGGGCAGGTTTTCTCTGGGTTCTCCGGTTTCCCCCGCCATTCATTCCACTAACTGCTCCATCATCACCTTTCCTTTCATCCATTTCACCAACATTTCGCTTCATCCACTTCCTTCATCCCATACCAGGCATCGGGCTGATCACCGGTTTCCTCCGGGTTCTCCGGTTTCCCCCGCCATTCATTCCACCAGCTGCTCCATCATCACCTTTCCTTTCATCCATTTTCACCAACATTTCGCTTCATCCACTTCCTACATCCCATACCAGGCATCGGGCTGATCACCCATCCTGGATGTTCTGTCTGATCCATGAGTGTCTGCTCCTCGACGGGCCTCTGACCCCAGGCACCCGCCTGTAAGTCCTGGGGGGTGTAAGTCCTACATAAGAGGAGGGTCAACAGATAATGAATGAATGAATGATAAACCATAAGAGATGACAAAATCTTATACACAAAAAATTTAGATGTTAAAGCACACAATTTATGCCAAATTTGTGGAGTTAACTATTTCCAAAATATTCCTTGTTATTGGTTTGAAATTTCAAATGCTTGTACTTTTCTCAACTGGCAAGTCACTGGGGTCATGCAAAGAGCATGGAATTTCAAGGTCATAACATAGTGCCAAGCTCTTTAAAACTCTAATCACTTTACCTTCCGCATTCTACAATGAAATGTGAATTGAAAGTTTACCTAGATAGAATAATGAGCTTTCGTAGTAAGAATAGTTTGTAGAAAAGTAGAGAAAGTCATATGAATGCAACATCAGATATTTTTCCTTTGAGTCTTATAATCAGATCCCTTACTTTATGGTGAATTTAAACACTCTTATTAGCACACACAAAGTGGTGGTTACCTTGCAGCAAAATATGCAGACAGCAGTCATTCCATTTAATAAGTTTAATGTTTCTACATAACTAAAGGTTATAAACATAAAGCTTCTAACAAACTCTGTTATTTCAAAAATATTGATAGGATGAATATTTAGGAAGGTATAAGAACTTTTAATTACTATTATTCGTTAACACAAACCAGTTACCATGAGAAACAATGTAACTCCTACTACAATGCATAAGGCAAATGCGCAAGTTTATATACTATTAAACCTCTTACTTATGTTTTAATTTTTACTAACACCCTAGAAAAAGCACTTTCATAACTGTTTTGAAAGCATCAAATGACATAAATTGCACAGAAAAAGAAAGGAGTGAGGGCAAAATAGAGGGAGAGGGACTGCAAAGGGAGAAAGAGGAACGGATAGTGAGAGGAAAGGAAGAGCAAGAAAGGCAGAAATATGGGGAAAGAGAAAAAAAAAGGAGAAACAGTAACAAATGGGAGAGGAGGAAAAGAGAGAGAAAAATTTCTGCATTTAACACAATAATGCAAACAGAGCTACAGGTTCTGCTAGAAGGGAGTACAACTTTACATTGTAAAGTGGATAGTGGTTCTCTCAAAGAGAGTGGTAATATTTTCTTTCAGAAGCAAACCTGATTTAAGTGCTGAATCAAAAATATGTTATACCAAGAAACATTCAAATTTTGCAGAAATTTTGGCCATATTTCACTACTTGGTTACAGAAATGGCCATTTTGTGTTTATGATCCATTTTGTGATATTTTACTATTTAAAAACTTCATATTTCACACCTTGAGCCATTAAAGAAAGAGGCAATGTGAGAAACAACTGAACAAAAGTTTTACAAATATTATTAGGACTCTAAAGCATTTTATATACAATTATACATAAAAAACTATTTGAAAATGGTGGTGGTGTAATGTCTAAATATTAGAAACTACTTTGTATTACAATAATTTTCAATGTATTTTATTTACATACTCGTAGTTTTATATACTGTGTGTATTTTTAGCTTTTATTTTATATATTAATGCAAACAAATGCTTTATTTACTTTGGTGAAGAAATTGCGATATATATCGTGCTGTACCATTTGTATTATTCAAAACTTTATTATTCTAGTTGCATCTGTATAATCATAAACATGAATTTTTCATATCTGAAGTATAACTAGGAAAATCATCTGTTCATCATAGTTGCTATTTCTGTATGCTTTCATATTAGTTTATAATTCTATTATACACAAATACTATTACTGTTTTCACATTTTCACTCAAACTGGGTTCCAAATTTTTCAGTTTAAATTTCTTAAGTGCCCCCTCCCAAAGGGACGGATATATTTCTATTATAATATTCTCCAGTTTCTTAATTTTATGGGCGGCTTTTAGTAGAGCAGGGGCTTGTGTGAAATTTTAAGAGGTATAAACCCAGGGCCCATAAAAGCTGCAGTACTCCATTTTAACATCTTTTTAAACTCTTAGAGGATTATTTGCACCTTTGAGATATTTTGCTATTTTCTTAAATGACTCAGATTATATCCAGTTACAGGAAGTCACATCCTTCTGGACAACTGAGTAAACTTGCTAACTGAGCAATATTTGATTGTCTGCAAATTTGGCGCTGCAACAGTGTGCAGATCCTTGTATGTACATTTGAAACAGTGAGAGGACAAGAGGAAGTTGAGGTGTAGGGATAATAGAAGAGTACAGTCTTCCCCGGGCTCCAGCCCTCAGTCCCATCCTTAATGACTGTAACGCTACAGCAAATGATTCTTTAATTTCTTAAAACTAAATGGCAGATATTTGTTCAGAGTTTGGATATTTTATACCATTGTAGAATATAACAGATTTACAGAAGCCAAATTCTGACTAAATTATATTTGTAGTTAGGATGTCTTCTATTTATAGAAGATGAATGCACTAACAAAATCCTTTCAATGTAGCAGACCAAGGACAAGGGAGGTGTTTCCAGATGTAGGAACTTTCTAACAAGTGAGCATAAGTCAATGGCACAGTGTAATCACGTATTTCTTTGGTGCGACAGATAGTAACTCCATGTGAGTATGAGTGCTACTGAACTCATAATAGAAGAATGGACTTTATTTACAGGAAAACAATTTTCACTGGACCTATTCATTTACTGTCACTACTGCAAGAAGCAAAATGTAATTGCAAAACCCTCACTTAAAAAAAAATAACTAAATACAACTAGTGGATAAAATGAAAATAAATTTATTTTATTTATGGAAGCTCTTTAACTAATATGGTTCTTAGCATCCCATTTTATATCAGGCGTAAAAGACCAGAAAGTTTGCTCAGAGGCCTCTTTAACAGGCTTAAGGTTCTTATAGGTGCCATAAATCTGGGAGCACCAGCTTTACTTCCCTTCCGAAGGAAGCCATGCTAAGGATTTTTACACCCAAAAAAATCCATTGCACTCTGCCAAGTTTGAACCCGCGACCTCTGGAACTAGAGGTGAGCATGGTACCGTATACCATGGAGGATGACACAATGTGGATTCTAATCATTTTTAAGATATTTCTTGAAGCAATGACTAATTGTTCTCTTCTTTTAACTGTTATTACAATATAGTGTGAACCAAAGAAGGAGGTAACTAATTTGAAGTTAGAGGTTAACGAACCTTGTATAGATTACTAAGTGAGCTGATTCATATATTGAGTTCATTTTTGTGCTACACTTAATAATTGCCATTTTTAAAGCAAAACTTTGATACAACCAACTTCACTGCAGAACCCCCAATTCAAAGGTTCACGAGCCACCACTGTATAAATCACTAAACACACAAGTAACTATATTCAAATTTAAAGGTATTACTGTGTAAATTCATGTTAGAGACTGTTGTAAAACTGCTGCTGATGTTAAGTTGAAAATTTAGTAATAGCAACAAACTAATAACATCTTAAGTAATCTATAACAAAAATTTCATGTGATACACTCACACAACTTTCTCTGCCCATGACAAATTGATGTATATAATATTCATATAAAAGGAATTTGTTTTAGTCATGTTATATTTTTTACTATACACTTTTACCTAAGAATGATTTCAAATTAAGCACTAACTGCTATGTTACATACAACATATAGAAACAGCATTTATATATTTGTCATGGTACAAGGGCCACCCTGAAAGTTTTGAGAATGTGCAACAATAAGTAGTGGTAAGCCAAAGCAACTTTTCCTAAGTTCGATTGAAGTTCAGATAGCAACATGTGCAAGTCTGGGCATGCTTCAGCATCACATGTGTAATTTGTGATTCATAAGGTTGCAACAAATGTTCTGTAGTAAATTGCAGCATGGCTAAACTAATACACAACTGAAAGCCACGAAAGAATGTTATCTACTGCCTTCATTTGTCATAAGTGGCTTGAGTCAGAATATCACACCATACATGACACAATAGCGGGAACTGGAATCTCAACAGGCGAGCAGCATGAACCAAAAACCAGGTGCCAATAAGAGCAAGGCTGCTTAATCTGAGGACTCTGTATTAGATCAGCAATAGCTAAACTTCTCTGGCTAACCTACCAACAGTAAGTTTATTGTTTTTAATTGTATGGTGTGCAACCAGTTATTTTCTTTCAAACAACTGTCAAGAAAGTTTCCTTTGAATTCTAACCTCTCAAAATTACTTGCTATTTAGTTAATTATATTGGACTGCACAATCTATGTCACTACTTCACAAATACTATAAAAATTACATTTAAAAAACATTCCTAGAAAAGTAATAATTCCACAGAATTACAACACCCTTCTTTAATAAAGAATAATGTTCAAAATAAAGTATTACTGTTAGTGGATTTTAAAAGTGATATATTTATTGTAGTAATAGGAATACGAAGAGGATTTAAGGGCATGATGAACCCAAGTGACCTCTTAAAGAGGCCTGCACATAGGCTCTTAAGAGCCCTTTGTGCCTTTCATCCCAGGCATTACTCAAGTCCAATGGTCAATATAAAATGGATCACGTCCTTATATCTGCCCTTCTTATCTCCTCAGGTTCCAAAAAGGACTCTAGGAATAAACATCTATGCATAGCAAACCTTTGCACTGATGTAGTATATGCTATGAGGTCTAAAAAATCCCTCACACATTTCCAACATAAACGGTCTTGTGTAAGCCCCAATAAGTATAAGAGTCTGCTCAAAGTGCTGTGGCCTGCAAGATAGCCTACAACTCCTCTGAGCTTAGATATAGCTCACTTTCTGATATAAAGGCATGGGCCTACCTGGTAGCGGTCTGCTTATGCCAGATTTCAAGATAAGTCCTCATTGTAAGCTGAATTATCTCATACTTGACAGTTCTAGTCAACGCACTGCAGAAGGGCTCAGGCTCAATAAAATCAAGCCAGGATACCCTCTTTGCAAGGGTATCCTCTAATACCAGCATGTCCAGGAACCCAAAGAAGTGTAACCAGACAGCTGGTACACAGTCTATGCAACATCCTCTGGATGTGGTTTTAACTGCCCTATCCAAGAAGATATACACCTCCGCTCATGTGTGTGGCATAGTATAAATATGCACAGCAAGGCTAAGACTGCATATATCTCAGCCTGAAAAACTGTGGCAACACAACCAAGGGAAATGACAAAACCTGGTTCTAGGGCTCCATGCTCCAGTCCTGCCCCTGAGGTGGGAATCATCCTCAAACCTAATTCATCCTAATTTCCCCTGCCTTCGGGAGAGACCCTATCTCTGGGTCCCACTCCTCCCTGGAAGGTATTACCACTGTATAAGATGGATTTAGATTAAACCTTGTTCCCATCAAATCCCCTATCATCAGGGTAGTAGGATGCATAAGTCCAGGATGGATCAAAGAGTGCCCTTTATGGGGTAGCTTAAAGTACCACACCCCTATAGTCCAGAGGTGATGTACACTGGCAACCTCTTTAACAAACAAGTGCAAAGGGGGAAGGTCCACCAAGATCTCTAATGCAGACTGTGGGGTAGTCTGCATTGCCCCTATTAATTATCATCATACATCCCAATTTTTGCAATGAATCCAGTCCAGTAACAACTCCTTCATAAGAGAGGCAGGTCACCAAAACAGTGCTGCATAAGATATCGAAGGTCTTATAACTGAAGTGTGTGTTTGACCACCTTAGGTCTCAGGCTTCACCTCAGTCCTACGGAGATCTCCTACAGGTCCACAAAGCATTGTAGGCCTTCTTTACTTTATAATCTACATGATTTTTCTAGTTCAATTCAGCCCAGAATAACCCCTAAATCCTAACTGCACCGGAAAGCTTCAACTTCTTCCCAAACAGATGAGGCTCTACCAAACCTGGCAGTCTGCTTCTCCTTGTGAAGATCATTATTTCAGTCTTGTCTTGATTAACCAACAAGTCCATTTCTTTATACCATTCCTCTAGAGCATGTAGGGAACCCTGTATAAACTCAGAGCTAGTACTCAGGAATTTTCCACTTGCAACAAGGCATAACCTTGAACACGTAACCCTCCATGTTGAGTCTCCACCACCAGAAAGCACAGGGTGGGTGACAAAACCTTCCCTTGCGAGCAGCCCCAGGTCACTGTTGCCTTTAAGGACTTAAATGTAATATATTAAATTTATTGTAGTAGTAGGAATAGGAATAAGATTTAAGGGCATAAAACTTCAGCAGTCATTAGATTGTACGCATTACAAATTCATGTACAAAATGAACAGAAAGAAAAAACAAAAAAAGAAAATCTGATGTAATGCATTCACATGACTATCTACTCACTCTTCTACAAACCATTGTTACAAAAGCTTATTCTTCTATCTGCTTTTTGTTAATAGAGATAAATTTTCATTGAACATTTCATTGTATATAAGAAAAGGACATTGGCTTAAGCAATCAGATTTTTAAAAAGGATCACTATGTGCTGGCTTTGAAATTCCATGTTCCTTACAAGACCATGAAAGTGTTAATAGAGATGAACATTACACATTTACACATTTTGTTGTAGGTATAAGAAAAATACAATAGGCCAATACGATAGTCAGATGTTTATATGGTGGATAACTATGTAATAACGAAATTCCATGCTCCTTGCATGACTAACAAGTAACAGAAATAGTTAACATCACAAAAACATTTATGACTAATTCCATGCCAGTGTATCCCAAGAGACCATTTTATGAAGTATAACTTATCAGAATAATTATAATTTATTATTCAGTTCCTTAATATTGCAAGTTTGGGAATTTATGGTAATTTTTGTGTTGGTATTGTTGGTTGTCAGCACTGAATTATCCAATATGGTAACCAACAAAGGTTAAGAAACCTATGCCGATTCATCGTATTTTTCAGTAACAGATTTGTATTCTAAATTGAGCAATACTGACTTTATATTTTTGCAGGTAAATAATCTTACATCACTTTATGCATAACTAATACTGATTTGTAGTTTTTCTCATATCTAGCTGTGGAATAAAATTAAAAGCAAACAACTTCAGTGTATAGTGTAGGTCACAATAAAATCAGTTATTTTATTTTAGCTGGTCAAAGAATTGACATCCAATGATGGTTATTTTTATTCTCTTTTTTCAGCTTCTATAAAATGATAAAGTAACACTGACATAACTTTAACTGAATTAGGAATTATGTTTAATTATAAGGATTAATTGTCGTGTAGGTCACAAAAAAATCTATTTCTTGCAGTGTATTATCAACATTGGGTAATACAGCAGTTGAAAGATAGTGTATACAGCGGGAAAGACAGAAAAAAGAAAAATTCGCAGAATTTAGGAAAAAAGAAAATGAGAGATAACAAAAATGGAGGAATAAAAGAAAATCAAACATGAACAAAGATGAAAGAGAAGCTCAGAGAAAGAAGAGGTGTTTGGAACAGCGAAGATACAGAGCTAAATGTAACAATAAGAAACTTGAAGCTTCTGATACTTCAGAATCTCCCAGTAAGGCATTCAAGACTCGTTCTTTCCTTAGAAAGGCTATGGCAAAAGCTATAAAGAATCTACCAGCGAGTCCATGAAAATACACTGCTGTTGTTGTCAATCTTGCCAGGCAATTTTCGGGACAAATGTTGAAGACAGATTCTAGGAAGAGGAAATCAGCTCAGCAATTACTCCAGAAGTAAAAGAGGCTGTTAACAAGTATTATGAGCAAGATGACATTTCATGTGCCTGTCCTGGTTTGAGAGACTACATCATTAGGAAAGTGGAAGGCAAGAAAGAGAAAGTGCAAAAGCGATATCTATTTTATACACTGGTGAAACATATGAGTTATTTAAAAAATCATATCCCGAGGTTGGAAAGAAGATTGGTCTGTTAAAATTCTGTTCATTACGACCACAGCACATCTGTCTTCATGCAGATACACCGAACAACTTATGTTTGTGTGTATATTAAAATATTTGACTGGCTTTGGATTGTTTAGCACACATTTTCTCTCGCAGTTCAGAATTCATCAAGAAGGGGTATGTGATGATGGAAACAAGGACTGCCTGTTACAATTATGTGAAGTGTGTAAAGATAGAGCTGTATTCAAAGCTATTGTGAACACTATTGATGAAGACATAACTGAGGAAGTGTTTTATAAACAATGGGTTAAAGATGAAACAGGAAGATTGTCTCATAACACTTCATGTGTAACAATGCAAGAAGTTTTTAACAAATTGGAAGACAAATTGTCCACATTTCTATTTCACGTATATGTGAAGTGTATTCAGTCACAACACTTTGAAGAAGAGAAAGGAAGCTTCAGGGAAGGAAAATTGTTGGTGTATACGAATTTTAGTGAGAACTATTCTTTTCAGTATCAAGATGAAATCCAGTCTGCACATTGGGCTGCCAACTCCTGCACGTTATTTACTGCCATGCTTTCTTTTAAGAATGAGTCAAAACAGCTTCAGTCATTGCCATATATAGTTATGTAGACTACATGGCACATGACAAATTTCCCATCATGATAAATTCTTGTTGAAAAGTACGGAATACCAGTCCAATGGTGCTGCCCAATACTTCAAACAAAAGTTTTCTCTTGCATTCATACTCTGGGTAATGTTCAGCGTTCATGTAACTTTTCAGAACATGCCATCTACTGATGACATAGGAGGTATTGCCAAATGCTGTATGCGTAAAGCAACAAATGCAAGGAAAATTGATCCTCAAAGTGCCATGCACTTCTATACATGCGCTAAGAAAATCTGTAAGAACATCAGTTTCTTATATGTAAGTGAAACAGATGTCACTAAAACAATTCAGATGTGTTACACTCACATGACTCTCTACTGTTGTACAAACTATTTTTACAAACGCTTATTCTCCATCTACTTCATGTTAATCAAGATAAACATTTGCAGACTCTATCTTATTGCTAATTTTCTTGTAGATGTAAGGGGAATATATATTTACAAGGGCAATATAGAAATACAGTAGCCTTTAAGCACATACATATCTCTTAATAGCTGGTTGCTAGGTGCAGCACCATTCCCTTTCCCACAGATTAATACTCTTTGCATATCAAAGACAAAAAAATGAATTACGAATTCCCATTTGAGAAAATAAGTATTGAAAAATTTAAGGGAATAACAAGCAATATCTCGAAAATGGTTCACTCAACAAAAGAAATGTATATGACATAAATTGTGTATTTTAACGTGATCTACATTTTTTTGTGTAGTAAAATTTTGTCTATCTCTTATGGTTTACCAGTTATGCAAAAGTCGTTCACAATGAAGAACACTTTTGGAGACATTCCCAGAAAATTCAAGATATACATTTTATTTGTCATGAAAATATCTTAAACATATGATATGTCAATGAAGATGGAATGTTTTGTGGGTCAGGTGCTTTCAACGAATACAGACTGCACATTTAATGTCAAATTTTTACGTTATAACCTGAAAAGTGAAATGTTTGTATCACCAACATTCGATGATATTAGTGCTACTGACAAAAACCAGGTGAAACTGAAATTATGTGAGCCTACAATGGATAAACGATTAATGCTGATTTTTACTGCAGATTTTCTGGCTTTTCCATGGGACAGACATAATGAAACAAGAAACAGTGTTTAAATTGATAATATTATATGTAGATAATTTGCACATGATGTGTAGGTCACATACAGTTTGATGAGTAGGTCACAATTGGTTTTTTTTTTTATTTTATCCAGTTAGTCTACATTAAAAAAGTATGTATTGTATATAAATGTATATACAGTTTATACATTGTAAGTTACAATAGTACCTTTGTAACTTACATTAGTTGTTAATGCTTCAGAGTGTCTAATACATTTTTGTACTCAACAAATGAGCAGATATTGTATACTGAAAATGTATTGTCTATATGAGTGGAATTTCTATGTAGTGTAGGTCACAGTTTAAGTTTTATTTATTTTTATTAATAACACAGTGAGTTAGCAGAAGTTTTCTGTGTATACGCACATATTTAAGTGTTGCCAACTTATTTACAGTACAAACTCTTGCTTATTTAATAAAACCTAGATAGGAGAAACTAAAATTTTAATTTTGTCTCAGCTGTCGCATAGGTCACACATGGAATTAACCTTATCTGACAAATTGTATGCTTTAAAAAGATTTATATTTTTTGTGTAGTAAGATTTTGTCTATTCTTAAAGTTTACCAGTTATATAAAGTCATTCAGAATGAAAAGAACTTAACCGCCTATTCTCAGAAAATTCAAGATACACAATTTATTTTCATGTCAAATAACTTAAACATATGCTATTTTAATAAAAATTGTTAGTCATCTTGGAGAAAATAAAAAATAATGAAAAATGTTCCATGTAAAGGGTAGCTTGGGATGAGAAGATTTTTTGAAAATCGTGTTGCATCCTAGCAAAATTGGTATTTAATAGACTTTTCATTTTTCAGTTATACTGTTCACACATGTGCTCGCACACGCACACAAAATCCATTTTATAAAAGCGCTTTTTTGGGGGATTCAAAATATACATATCCAGTGAAATCTAAGCATCAAACTTTTAGATGGAATGTAACATTTCCTTCACTCACTGTAGATAAGCAGTAGAGAAGTAAACAGGCTAAAATCTGTGCACAACATATACATATCCAAAAGAAAGCAACAGGCAAGGCACATGCCCTTCAGAAGTAAAAACTAAAAGAATAACATGATTTTAAAAGAAAATCAGTATTAGTAGCATTCAAATACAAATGTTTAAAGCTGGGTGAAAATGAAAATGATGAAATCAAAAATGCATAAAAGAGAAAAAAAAAAGACCAAACATTTAATTTAAACCATATATGCTAAGAACCAATGTTAAATGATAGCATGCCAGCCACTGCGACATATAAAACATAAAAGACGGTTCACGACACTTAAGTCTTTCAAGAGCTATTGTTGCAAGACAGTCTTTAAAAGTATTAACTTTGCTGGTTCACTAAGATCCAAAGTATTTTAGAAAACATCAGAATGGGATGTATATGTGTGTGTGTAGCAGTGACATTCAAAGAGGTTTTTGGAAGAAAGCAAGAGCAAGAATTGAAGATTTGGAGGGACAGAACCTTATAGCAGCTTAAGTGAGAAAAGGTTCCTGAGATCTCTGAAGACAGACTAGAGAAGAGATATGAGGAAACATGTAATAAAGCAGAAATAGAGAAGGAAATGCATGGACAAACAGTGGAGAGTAGAGTGCTTAGACTTGAGCATAGAAACATGACATTTATGTGGGCAAGAGAACATACTTTAGTTTAATTTATTGGTCCATTAAATTGACTTGTACAAAGTACATAATATTGGACAAGTCAAAATGCTATAGTATACAAATTTCTTTATACGAGGGGCACTATTTACATTTTGAGCCTAATAATTAAAACAAAGTAATTTCTGATTGAAAACTACTTTATTGTTTTTCAAAATATTCTCTTTTATGATCAATACACTTTTGCATCCGTTTGAACCATTTGTCAAAGCATTTATTCCAGTCTTCTTGAGACACCTCCAAAACATGGTTTTTGAAGGCATCAATGGCTTCTTCTGCCAACGAAAATCGTTGTCCATGCAATTTATTCTTGATGTTAGGGAACAAAAAGAATTCATTAGGTGCCAAATCAGGATTGTATGGCGGATGGCCCATCAATTCGATTTTTTAAGCCTTCAAATACTCTGTTGTTAGACTAGATGTGTGTGCGCTCGGATTGTCTTAATGAAGAACGATCTTACGGTTCTTGTTGGTTTTCTTTACTTCACCGAAGACTTCCGGCAAACAAATGGTTGTGTACCATTTGGCATTGATCGTTTTAGGTTCCTCTAAAGACACTGTTCCATATGGCCAGTTTTGCTGAAAAAGCAGGCGACCATTGCTTTGAAGTGCTTCGAGTGCGAACAACTTTTGTTGGATTTGCTTCATCTTAAAACACCCATACAGTCAACTACGTTTACGTTCCGGCTCATATGCATAGATCCATGATTCGTCACCTGTTACAATCTTATATACATCTTTCGAGGCGCCGCCATTGTATTTCTTGAGCATTTTTGTACACCAATCGACACAAGCATCTTTTTGATTGCGTCAAATTATGTGGGATCCAACGAGAGCAAACCTTTTTCATGGCTAAATAATCATGCAATATTTTATATATGCTGGTGGAACTAATGCCTAGGGTTGCCTCAATCTCACAATATGTCGCATGAACGATCTTTCATTATTAGTTTTTGCACAGCATCAATTTTTTCTGGCACAACTGATTTTGGATGACCTTCACAAACTTCATCATTGAGCGAACAGCAGCCATGATTAAATTCGTTATACCAGCATTTCACAGTGGCAAAGGATGGAGCTTCGTCGCCAAATGTGGAAGTTAGTTGATCGATGCACTCTTGTCTTGATAATCCACGTCAAAAGTCGTAATAAATCAATGCACAACATTTTCACGAGTTAATTCCATATTTTTGTTGACATACAATTTTCAAGTTAGTGTAAAAAAAACAAATGACACTCTATTTACAAAATGTTTGAAGTAGATTATGGTCAAAAATGTCAAACTTTCCATTGCAAGCGTCAGATGGCACCTACAACATTCAGGGTTGCCAAGGCTCAAAATATAAATAGTGCCCCTCGTACCTAATTTACATATTTCTAAATACATTTTCTGTGAATGCTTCATAGTTTACCCTGATTAAAAACCAACTTTCAATGGAGTAAAAGCAGTGGTTAATTAGATGTGCCTAGAGACTCGATTTGAAGTGGTTTACTTGTTTTATTGTCTTGAGGTAGCTTGGCAAATTATTATATAGCTTAATGCCCGAGTGCAAAATACTTTTCTGGTAGAGTGAAGTATTATGGCGGCTTACATGCAGATGAGCATTTTTCCTGGTGTTATATTTATGTATAGTATTATTTGTAGTAAATGGTGTATCACTGACATTGGAGTTCTTAAGTACGAGCATAATTGTTTCATAAATATGAATGCAGGGAAGCGAAAGAATACCTAACTTTTTAAACAGAGGTTTGCAGGATGCTTTTGAACTAATGCCTTCCATGATTTTAATGATTTTTTTTCCTGTGTTATGAATGTTGCCTTGCACAATGGTGACTCGCTCCGAAAAACTATGCCATATCTCAGTAGTGAACGGACATGTGCAAAGTAAGCTGCCCTAACTGTATCTCTTCTTGTGCAAGTGGTTAGCACTCTTATCATGTAGCACAGTGAACTAAGTTTTTTATTTATGTTAATGTGAGTATCCCACTTCAAATTGCTTTGTACCCAGATGCCAAGGAATTTTATGGATTCAACTTTTTAAGAGTATGATTAAGGAGTTTTATTTGTGGTGTAAGATAATTTTTCTTCCTGTTTATGTGTATATCCATTGCTACGGTTTTATATGATGAGGTTGTTAGATGGAAAATAATTTGTGAATAGAAGTTAGAAATGTTTCTATATGGGTTGCCTTGATCAGGACATTTGTGTCATTGGTGTATAATATAGTTTTTACAGATGAGTCATCTAAATGGAAGTCATTTATAAGAGAAGGAATAAAATGGGACCTAATATGGATCCTTGTGGAACTCCATAGTTGACTTTAAGTGGGATTGGAGCAATAATAGTTAATCTCCAAATTTCCTTTGTATTTTATTTCTACTATTTGTGATCGGTTGCACAGGTATGATTTTAGCCACTCGTTAGCTAACCCTCTGATGCCCAGCCTCTCGAGTTTGCTTAACATTTTCTGGTGATCTATAGTGTCGAACGCCTTTGTTAAATCTAAAAAAAAATGCTGTTTTTGATCAATGGCTTTAAGGGACTCTGTTATAAATGAGAAAATTCTGGTTTTGGTAGATCAATTTTTCCTAAAGCCATGCTGAAATTCAGACAGTAGTTTATGTCTTCCAAAAACGTTTGTAAAGTCATTTAAGAAACAGTTTTTCTAATATTTTGGAGAAGACAGATATAGACTATAGGCCAACAGCTGGACTCAACATCTTTTTTTCCCTTTTTTGTGTAAGGGTTTAATGATGGCTGTTTTTAGACAAGTTGGAAAAAAACTTGTGCTTAGGGATTCATTACACAGGTAAATTATTTGATTCACAATTATGTGCGTCCACTTTTTAATGAGGAAGCCTGGTGCTCCATCAACACTGGCTGAGTGCTTCGGTTTAAGACCCTTTATGATTTGTAGGATTTCTCCCTCTTTTGTTGGGGCGAGGTATATTGATTCATGAAGTGTGCTCTGAGTGTTACATGCAGAAGGGGAATTGTTTACTGCAGTATGTTTTATAAGATTTTCAGCTATATTACTAAAATATGAGTTGAAATTGCATGCCACTTCATTTGGATCTACCACTATTTTTGAATTTATGAGCAAATGAATATCGTTCTCTTCAGCTTTATTGACACCTGTTTCCTTTTTAATTATATTCCAGATTGTTTTAGTTTTATTGCTTGCTTTGCTTATAAGACTGTCGTTTGTCAGTATTTTTGCCTCTCTTTATTACTTTAGTTAAGACTGGTTTATATTTCTTGATATAATTTTGAAATTTGGGGGTTAGCAGGTAAGTTTTCAATAGATTATGTAAATGATGTTTGGTTTCATATGATTTTTTTATTCTGGCAGTAATCCAGGGCTTACCATTGTTTTGTGGAACATTTTTTATGATATTAAGTGGAAAGGCTAGATTTAGGTAATGTTGTAATGTATGAAGGAATGATTCAAATTTTTCTGACACACTGTTGAGAGTATAGATTTCTTCCCATACTTCTCTGCTGAGTAAGTGTATGAAGTATTGGATATTTTGACGACTGAAAATCTTTTTCTTTGCAAGTTCTGCTGATTGGGAATATTTGTTTGCTATAGGAAGGTTTAGTATTTGTGCTCGATGGTCACTAAACCCCATGTTAAAGATGCCTCCCTTGTGTAGGCTAGTGTCTTTGTTAATAAATATTTGATCAACAAGTGTTGAGGACGTTTCCATAATACGAGTTGGAATGTGAAATGTTGATTCCAAATTATACAATGTTAGAAGATTTAATAGTTCTGATGTGGCTTTTGATTCACTACAAAAATCAATATTAGTCACCACATAGTATTACGGTTTTGTCTGGATGTTTAATACTACTAAGGGCTAATTCTAGTCTACTCAGGAATAGGCGTGGGTTACTACTAGGGGTTCTGTATCTGCAAAGTATAGTTATATTGAGGTCCGGGAGGTATATACCTAATATTTCAAAGTGTTGTTCTTCTTTGAAGTGGTTTAAATTGTTTATGGTTTTAAAAACAATGCCTTTCAATACAAGTATGCATGTGCCCCCACCTTTTATAACATCCCTACAGGACCAAGCTGCTGATGTGAAATCTGTGAATTTTTTGAGCATAAATAAACTATTGTCTTGTAGCCAGTGTTCACTGAAACACAGAACAGAGACCTGCTGTAGATGTGTTGATAATAGATATTCTATATCATGAATTTTGTCACTTAGTGATTGAACATTGTGATGTAGAACTGTAAATTGCTTGTCGGCACATCTAAGTAACCACTTACCTTTATGTTATAACCCTGTTGGGTTGTCTTTTGGGTCTGGGACTTTGCTGTTATCTGTTACTGAGGCTTCCAAGCTCCGTCTGCTTAGTTGCTTTGGTTTCACTCCCAAGTCGAACTGTATCCGCCTTCTTGTTCACCACTTCTGCATGCTACAGCTTGGACAAATGAATTTTGATACCCCAGTGACACCCACCACAAAGTTCATTAGTTTCCCTTCAGTTCTGATTTGATTACTTTACACAGTAGTTTCCCAAAGCTAAAATACCCTTTGCGGTTCAAGTGGACACCATCTTTTGCAAATTCATCTTCAGCTATTCAGAAGTTACCATCCACAAAAGTGCATTTCCTAGTGTTACACAGTCGGTTTAGTTCTTGGTTAATTTTCATAACTTTCCTTACTGTGACATCACGTCTTCTTATCACACCACTGACAGCGATCTTGGCATTTGGCACTTCCAGTTTTATGCAGGTTATGAGGTCCATTGTCTCGCCCATTATTTCTTCGGGCATAAACCTGGTTTTATATTGTTTGTCCCCGCATGCACCAACACCACTTCTGGATTGTTTTCTTTAAGGTTAAGCCTTTCGACTTGGTAATGAAGTTCGCCTAGTTTGATGCCAGGGAAGCACCTCACATCATATCCTTGTTGTGCGCATAGCTGCCCCAAAAAGTTTAGCTAGAGTCACCTATTACTAGGGCTTTCTTGCTTCCGTGAGTGCTGATTCCCGAGGCTGTACTTTTTCTTCGTATGTTGAGCTATCCTTTTCATTTTCCTTCAGCACTTCAAATCTGTTTCTTAAAATCACTCCGTTCGGACGCTGTACACGATTATTGCATCTTCCGAGTACCGTCTTTGGTGGTATTTCACTTCATTGTATCCATTATCCATACTTGCTAACTTCGCTTTGAGGCCTCCAAGTATTTCTTTAGGTTCTGAATTTTCCATTTCCAGATTCTCATTTTGTTTCTTAGGATGCTAGCATCATCTTTAACATTGTTGGTCGAGCTTTGCCGTATTTTCAGTGTATCATTTTCACTTCAAAGTCTTGTTACTTCTTTCTATGCATCTCGGAGATCTTTGTTTAAAAGATTGATTATCATGTGGAACATTATTTCTTTCTCGCATGTGCTTTGTAGTTGTGTTTCAATAGGGGAACATATTCTTGTTTGTTTCTCAGATTCTCGTTTATCCTTCTCATTGCCTTCATTTGCATATCTTGCAACATCACTGTATTTCATTTTAACATCATCTTCAGACACTATATCATTGGATTTAGCATGATTATCACTTAGTTTGAGTTGCCTACTCTGGTTCACTACTCCATTCACCACCAACTTCAAAAGTTCAGTGGCACGTGCAGTACATTATATGCTAAAAGTGTAAAGATGCAATATTATGGAGGAAAAAGGCAGGAACTGATATAGGGCTTATTTGGATAATGAATTAATGCAGAATTTTAAAGAAATACAGAGCAGAGTTTGTTAAGGTATGTGAAAAATATTTAGGTAAAGTAAAGGAAAAATGGATTGAACTGATCAAGAAAGATGCCAAAGAAACCTGAATAGTTTGGCAATGGGATCTACATGTACAAAAACCAAGACTTTGGTTTGGAATGTCATGGATGCATTTTTTTGTTTTGTTACATCAGTTTCCATAAAAGAGGATTCTGAGTATTCATTAATGAAAATTAGCAAAGCTGCTGTGTACTGATAGGGAGGTGTTTACATCATAAGAAAGAGAGAGAGAGAGAGAGAGAGAGAGAGAGAGAGAGAGGAAGGAAGGAAGGAAGGAAAGAAAAAAGGATATCAAAAGAATTATATTTAACAAAGTATAATAAACATTTAGCAGCCAAATGCTATATCTTATTTCAAACTCTTAATTTGTTCTTAGCATAATGATGCACAGAAAATACAGTGATTCCAGAAGAAAACACATTTTTTTGAGAATTAGCCAGATGGGATAACACATGCCAAGAATATTATCCAATTTTTTTTACTTTTTGGAACAAAATATTGTTTGAAAATAGAAGTGTGTAAATAGTTCAAGGAATAGTGCATATTTGTTTTAGAAACACCAAACTCCCTTTCAATGGTAGGGTTTTCTCTTTCTTCCACATATAAAATCATATATATTTTAAAACCCAACCTGTAACTGTTATACTTTGCTCATCAACTATTTATCTTTTAAGGTAGAAACAGCTGGTAGTTGGCAAGGATTACAGAATGGGAAACATAGAACTAAACTTTAAATTTGAATGACATGAAGTGGCAGGTGAGAAAACACTGATCTTGACAACAAAAGCATCTGTTTGTCTTGGAAGAAATCTGCACAGCCACAGTTCCAATAATTTGAAAGCCAACGTACCTATCTGTCTTATTGATCCACACCACTTTTCCTTTCACATTATAAGCAAACATATTAGATATTTGATATTCACCACAAAGGTTTGTTGTATCCGACCAACACCTGATTTTGAAAAAATATATTTCACAAAAAAAAAAAAAAAAAACAAACAAACAAACAAAAAAGTTTAAAACTCAGTACATGTCTACGAATAATGTGGCAAAATGAAAGATCATAAATCAATGTAAACAGGAAAAATACCACAGTTTACATGGGATTATTTCAGAGAGCAAATTCGTTTGAAGATGAATGGAGAAAGAAATACTAATGTGAAGGATATATTGATATCATTGATTTGTTTTTTGAAAGACACCACTGAGAGCTACAAAATATCCAAAATTATCAGTTACAAATCTCAGTAAAACCATTGTGAACTGATTCTATACATTGTGTGCAGCACTTACAGTTTTGTATGCTTGGGTGTCTCCACTGCTGATGGTACAACTGCAGCCACAGTTTCTAGGCTTTCATCATCAAACTCCAGATGCTCACTATCAATATTTCCAATTGCTGGTTGGTATCTGTATGTTCCACTTTCAGTACTTATTTCTCTATCAAGATCATCTAATAGCTTTGTCTTACTGTCCAATGTAAAATTTTCCAGAAAATCAGTATCCTGAATTAGTTCATGTTTACTGTTGTTAAAAGCTTCTAGTTCTTCCATCACCGCCACATTTTCTTGGTGAATTTCTAAGTCCAGTTTCTGTGGCTGCTGTGCAGTATCAAGTGAGCTTGTTTGTAATAGGTGTTCTTTATGTGAAGAAACTCCTGGACTCTCTGCAATTACCTGTGTACCTTGCAAACCACCTTTCTTTAGATTATATAACTGTCCTAAATTGATATTGGGTTGCTGGACCAAGTTTGACAGATATTTTGGCTTCAACTTTGTCACTGTTGCTTTTGTTTGATTCAGGGAATCATCAGTAACTGCAACAAATGGAACATATATTTGGTTTATCATAATTATGACATTATACAGATAAAACAAGGTTTTTCGAAAGCTATATTTTTCCTTTTTGTTACATATCTGTGATATTTAAAAGGAAATGCCAATAAATCTATATGTCCATACAACGTTTATACAGTGTAAACAGGACATTGGCTCCTTCGGTGGTCAGGTATCGTTAACCTTGGCCCCAATAATAACTAACATTATTTTCTTATTTATGGCTACAATATTGTGAGAAAACATCCATTATTTTGCCTACTGATGAGCAATAAAATAAAGAATCACACGGAGAAAATAACTCACATTCTGAAAAAAATGTTACATCAATCCTTCTGCATATGAAGGGACAATATGATCGGCTTGTTTTATTTCATGCCATTAATATGATTTTATTTTCACAGTTTGAATGTCTGAAAGATTTTCACTTTATGGTATGCAATTTAAATTATCCGCATATACAAGGTGGTGTAAAAGTCAGTTTACCCTTAATGTTTTTGTCGGTAAATCTTGAGGGCCAGTGGGAATATAAAATTAATTACAAGACATCGCTGGCAACACAGTATACACATTCATTTGTTTGTCAGTCATCTTTTTTGGTTATTGTTAATGTGTTATGCAAATGACACACAAATTAACTATGAACAATGCATTTGCATGCTTTAATTATGGTTGAACTATGATAAAGTGACTGGGAGAATTCATAATGACTTTCGTACAAGGTTTCCTGATGCACCATTGCCAACTCGGCAACATTTGCAGAAACTCAACATGAAATTTGAAAGAACAGGGAACATTGCAGGTGCTATGAGATCCAGTTGGCCACGTAATGTCCGTAATGAAGAAAATGCTCAGTTGCTCAGGCATTTATAACTAGTCCTCACAAGTCAACTAGTAAGGCATCTGCTCAAATGGGCATATCTTGAAGGAGCCTGCAGAAATCCTAAAAGATATAAAATTCAAGCCTTTTTGCCCAAAATTACTGAAGATGACTACGACAGAAGACTTAAGTCCTGTGAGTTGTTTTTACTGTGCAACGAAGCAGATCCTAATTTTTGGTGGTCAATTTTATGGATGGATGAGGCAAGTTTCAAACTAAATGGATGTGTTAATCACCATTATTGCATTTATTGGTCTGATACAGGCCCTGAGACAATGGAGAAAGAGCTCAATGTTCCAGGCATTAATGTCTGGGGAGAAATTTCAAGTACTGGATTAATAGAACCTTTGTTTTTTTTGAAAATACAGTTATTTCAGCAACTTATTTAGAAATGCTGCAGAACTTTGCAGTATATGAGCTGGAAAACAACGACATTCAGAATTTTATTTGGCAGCAAAATGGAGCTCTACCTCACTTTGGATTAAACGTTGGCAATTTTTTTAATAACACATTCAGAGAGTGGATTGGACGCTGTGGGACTTTTGATTGGCCACCACACTCTTGCGGTTTGATGCCATGTGAGTTTAGTCCTGGGGGATTCTGAAAAAATATGGAGTTTTCTGCATCGCCAAGAAATTTAGATGAAGTGGGAATGCATTTATAATGCATTTCATATCTTTATTGTCCCATATTTGTACATCAGCTGTAAGGTGTTGCCTATAACCTAATGAGCAAGGTGGCGGACAATTTGAACAAAAATGAATGTGTTTACGTGTTGCCAACAAATTAAAATGAAATTAAATCTTAACTTGTAGATGTCTTGTCTCCTTATTATGTGTTTATATAGTGCTATCTAAGGGGAAATTGACTTTTGAGCCACCCTGTATATTCTGCATGTTATATAGTTGCTAAAAACAATTACAACATACCTTCAACCAACTCTGCATACTTTTTCTTGGTACTTCGATACTTTTTCTTCTTCATTCGAATGGCTCTCTTTTGCAATGCATTATTCATATTAGTGGACTGCAGGCGTATTAATGAATGAGAAATCATTTTACTGGCATCTGAAAATCAGCAACATGTACTTCAGAATTCACTTCAATCATTTATCTGCCAATTAAAATTATATTAACAGTGTTATGAAATGATTACACTTATGAACTGCTTTGCTAAAAATTGCATATTTCACAATATATTATAATAATTCCTAAGCTATTCTTTATTTAAGAGAGAACTTGGCACAGATATGCGGACAATATAGTCACTATCATACCCAAGAGATTCTTAGATGATGCTTCAAAATTACAAATTGCAAGATAGATAATCAAAATTACCTTGGAAGCTAAAGAAGATAACTACCTTATCATTCCAACATTGTGCTACATATGGCTTGTGTGAAAGGACAATTAATTACCATTGATTCATATTCATTTATTTTCATCCTTTTACATACGTTTAAAGGACACTTCAGTATAATCTATTTACATTATATACAAAGTTTTACATTATTTTTCCATATTTGAACTCCTCTATACTGTAAAATGCATTTTCAATTAAATATGTTTTTATGGTTTTCATCGTTTTTATTGTTTGATTTATATTCTTTATTTCATTTTGTAGTTTATTGAACAATTCACTCCCTATGGTTTCTCTTTATTTGTAAAACAAGCTTACTTGCAAAAAAGGTGGCATATTTACAAAAAAGATATGGGACAAAGTCAGACACAATAATTAACACTACAAATGAGAAATTTAATTAAAGTTAAAAATACTCCTGTTTTGCACCTTTTATACAATTTTTGTATAAAGTAATATTTACAACAAATAAAATTATTTCGTCTTACTAACACGTAGTTTATGTTCAGTGGTAGTACAACTTGTTATGTAGTGGGTGCAAGAAAGTAGTAAAACATGATACAGCTATTGAGTGCGATGGTAAATGCTCGAAATAATGGCATACAACATGTCAGATAATGATTATGTGCAACTGCAATGAGAACGTTGGTGCTGCAGTGGTAATTGTAAGCACCTCACAAGGTGGTAGCATTGTGAAAAACAGTGATCTAACTGAACTTTCTGATATTGAGCTCCTAATGAAAATGATTATAGAATAATGTAAAATCTAAAGATCAATTCAATTTCTACCAGATAAACATAAATATAATGAGCCTGAAATACTGCTAAAGGTTTTTCATAGATTTTTAAAGAAAGCTAAACCTTTACCAAAGGTGACGGAATTAGAGGAGAAAGTAGATAATCTAGAGCAGCACATGTAAAACTCCAACTTGCAGATTAAAGGAATTCCCTATGTTCCAGAAGACACCAATATAATTGTCTGTGAGTTAGGCCTAAATGTTGGCTGTGCAGTAACAGATGACGACACTGACGTATCACCAGGTTAAACACATTTAAAGATGAGATCCCAATTGTCAAATTGGTCACTAGGAGAAAGGAGAATTTTTGGACAAATGGAAGCACTATTTGAGGAGGGAAATAGGAATTTTGTAGGAAGTGAAATCTGGTTCACCGGCATGAGTGAGCAGGTAAAATGGCCTTCCAGTGCAAAACAAAATATATGCAAATGAACATCTTACTTGATGTCTGTCTATACTATTTTACACTCCAAGGAATTTTAAACTGCAGAATGGATTCAAGTTTGTATGGGTTAAAAGTATCAAGCATATATGTGATAAGATGAAAAATCAAGAACTACTGTGATTAATAAACATTCAGATAGTCCTGTATACAATTTTAGCATGTTACATAAATTAATCACATATCAGTTGCAACTTTACCATTGATGGGATTGATGTGTTGCATCCCTTATAATGTTTATTATTCATTTGCATTTCTTGTTATTAGCTTTACTTTTATTTAAATAGAATTCGCTTTGATAGTCATAATTATATACAATTCAAAATCTGCATTCTGAATTTCCATTACCGGTTGCTAATTTCCATACAATACTAAAGATGGAGTGGCAGTAGGTTTTGAGTTACAACCACCCCTTCTTCTGCTTTAGGAATTGTTGAACTTTTTTGTATGTTAGGAATACAGAATGGTCTGTTGCAGTCATTAAGGTAGCAATGGATAGCTTGAATGCTGTTACCCAATATATAAGTTTAGTGTTTAATAATTATTTAACGAAATACTGAAGTATGTGCTTATAAATTTTTAATGTGTCACAAAAGAAGATGTATGACTAGTGTTTAATGCGATTGTTAAAAGTACAGAGTTTAATTTTTGTGAAGAGTAAATAAGAAAAAATTAAAATGTGAAAATTATGCATCTCAAAATGTCATTACAGTATACTTGAAGAATGTGGCAGGCTTTCACCCTCAAATTCAAAAATAAATTCTGGCCATTGTGCAATTGACTAATCGTTAAAGACAGCCATTTAGTAAACTTTCCTTTACCGAAAAAAGTAAAATTATCAGTGATGACAACCATGCAGACTTTGAAAGCAACAACACAACTAAAATTGTGTTTTCAGCTCAATAAAAATTATTCATGAAAGTGATCTTTGGATTTGAGGATGCAAGGTAAACCTTTCTGCTGGCCTTGTTTATTGTTTCTTCATGAAAAAAGTGGGTGGAATGATGGTGGTTACAGGACTAGAACAATATTTATAAATCCAATACAGGGCATAAAGACTCAGCTAATCACATTAAATGTGAAAAAGAACTACATCTATTTGGAAGGGAGACAATGCCTTTATTATACAACATTTGGTACTTATTCCTAATGGCAGACTAATATATTCTATTCCTCTTTGCATTAATATTTTTAATTTGCAACATTAGAAAATGAGACATGCATTACTTCATATAAAATTCTTATTTTAATGTTATACATAGCAGTGATATGGAATTTATTATAAAATTAAAATTATAGATATCTGCCAAAACTGAATGTTACATCTAAAGATATTTCTATTTAAGCTGTATAAGAACTGCATTTATCTGAATTCACCATTTTATACGTAGGTTGTGCTTAGGTTATAACATTATTATTAGTAATAATGTTGATAATTTTAATTGTAGACAAACACTTTTAGTGTATTAAAAATGTATTACAGTTACAAGTTCTTAGCTAGATGTTTGAGAAAAATGCATACAGACAACACAATTAGTTTTTTTAACTATTACTCTTTATTATTTCTGTGTTTGCAGGGAATAATGAATTAAATCTAAAGGTGGGCAAAAATCAAACAATTCTACTGGCTTACCTATATAAAATTTCACAGGTTACATGTTTGTCTAGTGCAATAAGTCCTACTTGCTTTGTAGGCCAGATCATTCAACTGTAACACTTAAGTTACCTTCATAACAAGGATCTTCTGCAGGATTCAATGAATTATATGCATCACATGGGTCTGCTGCAGGATTTATGAGTTATGCCCTATAGGTAATAACTTAATGCATTTTACAATATAGTCATCCTCCATGGTGTAGTGGCTACCATGTTAGCCTGTAGTTCCTGAGGTCGCGGGTTCAAATCTGGCAGAGGGCGATGGATTTTTTCGGGCGTAAAAATCCTTAGCATGGCTTCCTTCGGAAGGGAAATAAAGCCAGTGGTCCCATGTCATAGATTTACAGCACATAAAAGAACATCAAGCCTGATAAAGAAGCCTCTGAGCAAAATTTCCAGTCTTTCATGCCCAGTATATAATGGGACACTAAGGACCACAGCAGTTAAAGAGCATCCATAAATAAAACTCAATTGAATTTTACAATAAGGGTATTGTTTTGAACTTTAAATTTACGTGGGAATAGTCTAATCAGCTACATTGTGAGCTACAATAATACCTTCTGTAGCTACAATAATACCTTCTGTATTTAGCTCTTCTTGGAATATGCCTTATGTACAATATTCATGAAACCATGATGGCATCAATGCAGTTAAATGAACCACTAATACATTGTTGAAAGTGTGTGTTTTTGAGTTACAAGCAGTGGTTCTGAAGTGGTGATGATATTGAGAAAGTTTATTTTCTTTTTGTTATTGGGAAATGTCAGAATGATCACAATGCGTCATGGATGATGTAGCAGACCAGGTTGAGCACCGAGTATTGCAGCATATGTCGTAAACCAGCGCAAGTGTGGAAAACCAGGTTAACAGAACACGTCCACGCTGAACAACGCCGAGTCAGCTCTTCTGTACGTATTTATACTACAGGGTTTTGACTCGGTCGCGAGAGTTATCAGAGAGTGATCAAAGAGTGATCAGGTGGCAGTTATCAAAGAGTCGTCAGATCAGTTGTCAGACTCGAGACCCATCGCCACCAGTTAACCAGGTAAGCATGCGTCTCATCTAAGTTCTGTTTATTTGCCAGGGCTTCACCCCAAACTGAATGTACTCACACTTAAAGTAACAATATAATTTACTGGGTCAATGCATCCCCTGTGCATCATTTAAATACCCCCTATCCTAAAACGCCACCCTGGCCTGCCTACCAACCCGGTACCAACGCATCCCCCCTACCTCTGAGCTACCAACCCCCATCGTGTAATCACCTACTGCGGGGGTAACCACCCCCGTGGGGTGTTACAATATGCTAAACAAGAATGGAGAAGATATACTTGCTTTATAGAATCACCATCACTGTATGTTACAATTTGTTTTCTCAGGACACACGCATATGGAGGGTGAATACATCATACAGTTTGATAGAAAAAGCATTATCGTGGTTTGATTGAACATCCTCATGATTGAGCACAATTAACTAGATTCTATGGTAAAAAGAAGCCACTGATTGAACTGGCACAGAAAAAAAATTCCTAGACTTTGTATCATCGTGCAAAGTAGACAAGAATGGCAACCTCTTCAATTGGAGGAATATAAAATGGCTTCATTTCACAAAAGGTGGGTTTGGCATTGTTTTATAAATCAAAACTTTATGATGAATCATACAAAGTAGAAAACTTCAAAAAAAGGGGAGAAGACCGGACGTTTCACTCCATTAATGAGATACTTACGGTCTATCAAGAAAGGAAGTCAGACTTAATGGATATCTTGGAATTAATCTCACCAATAATCAATCAGTTCTACCACAACCTAAGGATGTCATCTGACATGAGGGATATTACCCCAATGATCTTCTTCTTCATCCAAACAAGCGTTAGACCATTAGGCCTGTTACGAACCTTACTAAGAAATTTTCCCTCCATCTCTTCTGGGACAGACGAGTGATTTCCTTCCCCTAAGAATGTACTGCATTTGAGGCAGTATTTTTAACACTTAAATGATTTTAGTCAAATTATATAATATATAAATTCAATAACAGCCCGCCTTAAAGCAATATGTGTATGTAACAATATATAAAAAGTGTATATTACAGTCATTGTATATGTTTATATTATTGTATACATGTAATAATGTTATCTGAATGTATTACGTAATTTAATAATGTAGGAGCTGTGAGAATGATAGGTTGGAGGTTGCCAACAATGAGGTAACCTTGAGGCAATAATGAATTTGAAAGTTTAACAATACTACTTATAATTCTTGGAAGCAATAATGCAATTTTTGTGACAGTTTATAAAATAGCCAATCAACAACCAAAAAAAAGCTTAAGTTAAATAAAAGTATTCTATTGGATTAGGAATAACCAATCAGACTTGAAATACAGAAATTTACAAATTTAGGCGGTTGAAATCAAGTCAGTTGCTTGTGAACAGTGCTCAAAACTGGACACGTTGGTTGTAGACAGTGTTTCTATCTGGACGCGAGATGTGTCCTCAAGAAATTTAATATGTATTTTGTGTGAGAAAATAGGTTACATGTTAAAAAGTGCAGGTTACATGTTAAAAAGTGCAAGTATTTAATAAAAGAATCTTACAGCTCTCTATATCAGTGAAGTGTTATTTAAATCGTGTCAAGCATTAATAAAAGGAGTGAAGTAAAATTATAATCTGTGTAAGCCTATATTCTTCAGTTGCACCACAACCCTGCAAAGAGAAACATATCTCTAACAATAATACTGACACAGCTGAGGCAAACATAAATATATAATATTTAAAGAAACAGTCAAAATTACATTTGGGACGAAGGCTACCGGGTACCATACGTGCGGTTGCAACTACTTCAAGTTCGGCTCCCCAACAGTTGAACTACAAACAACTCCTACTTCAAACTGACTTTCCATACATAGCAAAAACAAACCTTCTTTAAATTGGCTCAAAAAACATGGGGCAAATAACAACGTAAAAATAACAATACAATTTGAAATATACAACTTCACATTACAGCTTTGGGAATGCACTCTGGACCCATTCTATGCAGATGTTGTCTCCAGTTGTTCTGGTAATGTTGTGTGCATTCCAGGTCTAATTGGTCTTTAGATCCCATTTAGTGTAACCAGCAGTCCTTCGCATGAATCTCATCTCTGCAGCACTTATTCTGCTTCTATCTCTTTTCTTTAGGATCCAAGCCTCACTGTCATATCATAGGACAGGTCTTGCTAAGGTTTTGTACAGCCTTATATGAGTGTACTTTTGTACTAAGCTGGTTTGAAGACACTATTGATTATTCCCACTGTTTTATTTAACTTCAATATTTTTTCTTCATATCAACTTCATCAACAAAAGACAGTTTGTATCCAAGGTATGAAAATTCATTTTTTTCTTTTTTAATGTTGTAGATTTTATACAAATTTTGTTTCGAATTGGATATACTACCTTAAATTCCATTATTTTAGTTTTATCTAATAAAATTTCCATATTGTACCGATGTGCTATTCTATGTAAATTGTATGTAGCAATGAAAATTACCAATGTACATAATTAAAGTGTGCAGTAAAACAGTTAAGTAGTTTTAATTTTCGTAGTTTGATTAAAATTCAGTTTATTTTAAAGTTGTGAGGTACTTAATCAATGAACATTGTCTAACGAAGACAAATCTATCAAAATTCAAACTAAAGAGGAAGAAGAGAGAACAGCTGTTAATTGCTAGCATGTTAAGGATGGAGACATATGCCTCTGAAAACATTCCAAGATTTTACAACTTGATGTAAGTAAAGTTTTAAGTGTGAACATCCACTAATTCATATTAAAAAAAAATGTATTATGCAGATTGATGTTGCATTTTATTACATTATTTTCCTAATAATCTGACACAAGAAAAAAGTATACCTAAGTTAGAGAAAACAATAGCCCATGCCCAAGTAATTCAATATTCAGTTTCATGCAAATTAAATGTGTTAAGTCTACAATTTGTTGTGCACCCTTTGACATTTGTTATTCTTGTAAGCAAAAATATTAAGGCAAACAAGAAAATTACAGGGTACATCACGAATAGACTTAGCTGTTAATTCACGGTTTTAAAAATTAAATTACTTAATAGCTCAATTTTGCATTATAATTCAAAATTTAAAATTCATTTTGCACAAAAAATCAAAATTTTGAAATAACATACTATTCTTTGTAAACACAGATTTATTTTGGTTTTGTAATTTCTATTTTTGCTATTTTCTATTATATTTGTAATCCTGTATTGCCACTTCTCAACTTATAATAATTAGTCCACTGTGCAATACTGCACCAAATAAATAAGACAACAAAATATAAAACAAAGTTAACATGTCGCTGTAACATACATGACAAGCTAAAACGTTCAAGTTTTCATGGATCCTTTCAAGTAACATGGTTAAAAGTGCTTTCATTCTCATGTATAGGCTCTATATGCACAAGAATAAATTTTCTTAAACCAAGAGGCAGTTTTTTCCTAAAAGTCGGTCACTGGAATGCTGGTTCCCAAGTTCTGCAACATCTATGATGGCATATATTTCCAAATTCCTCCTACATTAATGCACATAATGAAACAAAACTTTTACAGCCAATTGTTTATAGTATGCTGATTAACTTCTTATAATTAGGCTATTTAATTTTTCTTTAATTTTGATTTTATAGCAGTAGAAACATGCAAAAATGTAACATCATAAATATGGCTGCACTACACTCTCTTGTATTTTGGATTATGCACGACTTCTTTAAATATATAGCATTATAGATGATGATAGTGTGCATTTTAATTTTATTTTGGTGACACTATCACAACCAGTATAAAGTATTCAATATCCCAAAGCAATGTAGGATTCTACAAAGAAAAATAAACCATCAGAGTAAATAACTGATAAAGATGCAACTGTGTTTCTAAAACTTTCCATGAGCTGTCTCAAAATTAACCAAATATTGAATTTTTTTAAAATGTTTAATTTAGCAGAGCTTAGTTCTAGGCTAATTTCATGGGAAAGTGTACATAGAGCACAAATTTTGAAGTTTGGAATTAAGTTGAGATTTTCATATAAACTATTACACAAGCAATCAATTTTCCAGAAACAGTTGGTATTGTTGCAAATTTTAAGCACAGTTGGCAGCACTGCTCTCTAATTGGAGGGAAGTTCATGAAGCAGGTTCCATGTGAAGATTAGTCACCGAAGAAAGCAGCCCAATAAGCCTTTAAAAGCTTGAAGTACAGAGAGAGCCAAAAGACTACGAACCGGCTGTGCAGTGTTTTTCCTATCTCGGTGCTCGTTGCCATCTGCCACTATCATAGAAAGGCGCCAATGAAACCATACAACATTTTTAAAACTACTTTTAAAGGCAACTTTATGAAAGTCTGTTTGAGGACAGAATTATTAGTAGAGATGTGTGGCCCCCTCGGTCCCCCAACCTAACACCCTGTGATTTCTATCTCTGGGGTAACTTAAAACAAAGTGTACAAGACAAATCCACACTCCCTGAAAGAATTAAAACAAAATATCCACCAGGAAATTTCCAGCATTTCTCAGTGCGAACTACGGCTAGTGATGGATAGTTTCGTAAAGAGGTGCCAAAAATGTATGGACAACGACGGTGGCCAGTTTCATAAAGCTGGTAAGTAAAGCCTTAAAAAGTAGTTTTAAAAATGTTGTATGGTTTCATCCGCATCTTTCTATAATAGCGGCAGAGCAACCAGCACCGAGGATGCGGACAGGAAAAACACTGCACAGCCGGTTCATAGTTTTTTGGCTCTCTCTGTATGTATGTATTTCATTATATTCCTTTTTATATCCATATTTGGCTTTCTGCATTGAAAATGTTAATAAAAGCTAAAGGAAAGTGAACAAATTACCTCAGGAATGCGGTTTAGGAGTAGTTGTCTGTTCTATAGCTGGTGCCCACCTGTTTTACAAGTTTTACTTTAATAGCAAAATTACAGTGTGGAGACAACAAATGCGACCATCTTGTTCGCTATTGCACATGCACAATGGGAAATGCCAACCTAAATGAGAAGTGAAATTCCCAGAATAAGCGATGTGTTCTTACTTCTTCTTTATTTTCTTTTGCCACTGATAAAATGCAATGCATTGTTATTAACAGTGCATTATAGGAAACAAAATGGCTTGCAGAGGATGTGAAAATACAATATAATGGTAGCGAGAGAGCAATTAGGTGTGGAGAACTTACAGCTGGATTAGTAACCTAAGCTTATATAAAAAAAAAAACTAATCCTAACCTAACCTCCCGTGTATCAGTAAAAAAACTAAACCTAACTTCCCATGAATCAGGAACTTAAGCTTATATATATATATAAAAAAACTAAACTTTTCTAACCTGTAATGAATCAGTAACCTAAGCTTATATTAAAAAAACTATATAAATAAATAAACCTAACCTCCCATGAATCAGGAACCTAAGCTTATATATATATATCAGTAACCTAAACTCATATATATAAAAAAAACTAAACCTAACTTAACATCTCACGAGTCAGCAACCTAAGCACATATTAAAAAAAAAATAATAATAATAATAAAATAACCTCTTGTAAATCAGGAACCTAAGCTTATATAAAAAAAAAACCTAAATTAATCTTCCATGATTCAGGAACTTAAGCTTATATAAAAAAAAACTATCCCTAACCTAACCTCGCACGAGTCGGCAATCTAAGCACACATTTAAAAAAAAAAAATAATAATAAACCTAACCTCCCGTGAATCAGGAACCTAAGCTTTTATATATATATATAAAAAAAAAACTAACCCTAACCTAACCTCCCGTGAATCAGTAACCTAAACTTATATAAAAAAAACCTAAACCTAACCTCCCAGGAATCAGGAACTTAAGTTTATATAAAGAAAACTAACCCTAACCTAACCTCTCATGAATCAGTAACCTAAGCTTAAAAAATCTAAATCTAACCTAACCTCCTGTGAAACAGTAAACTAGCCTTGTATTAAAAAAAAAAAAAAACTAATTTAAAATGTAATTAGGAACGTAAGCTGTGAGCATATCTTACAGGCTATGGCAGTATTTGTTATTCGTATGTTGCCAGCACTGTGTTGGAGCTAGAGGATGACATAGGGTAACATCTGTAGGAGATATAGGACATCACTTTCATTGCTTCTGAAGACCAACACAATGCAGGTTAACCCTATAGTTTTATGCAGATTGAACTATAAGAAACAGTAACAAAAGTGTCTTCAATGAACTGCTTTAACTTATTTATGAATCTAGAGTTTTTATGTTGTGTAAAGTCACAAAAATACTTATTTTTTTAAAATTCCACTCATCAAGTCTGGAAATAACTGAAAGCCACATCAATTTCTCTTTGACTAATAGATGAATAAATGTAAAATATAAAAAGTTAGAATGTATTTGGTTTAACCACTGGTAAATGGTAAAATTTATCATGTAAGTCACATTATATTTCCTATGCTTTTATAAATCAATATAAATTTACTTCTTTTGAGAAAAGAAGCCTGATTACTCTTATAATAACACAAGAAGATCTTAGAAATAGTCCATTTTATAGGCCTAACCTCACCTTTCTGTTTATAGGCCGAAATGAAATTCTGTTTACAGGCTTAGATTGTCAAAATGTTAAGTTCAGCAGCTGAAACGAAGAGGAAACAGATAGATAAATTGAAAGAAGAGGATAAATATGAGGATTTTAAAGAAAGCAAAGCGACAAGCAGAGACAAAGAAAAAAGGAATGAAAAGAAAGAACACAATGTGATTTTATGAAAAAGAAGAACTAAAGAAGAAAAGCTGTATAGAGCAGAGGGTGCACAGAATGAGGAAGAGTATGCTGGGAACTCCTGTTTCTCCACCAGAAGTGACTACCCTATCAGTAACCGACAAATCTCCTTGCTCTTTTGGAAAAACTATAGCAAGGGCTAAGCATGGCCTCCCTAAGAGTCCTAGAAAGCGTAAAGCAATAGTAACCAAATTAGCAAGTGCCTATGTTCCTGATAGTCTTCTCTCACCACCTACACCCAGACAAGAAAACAGTCCCGGAATTATTGCTGAGGAGATTAAAGCTATTGTTATAGCATTCTTTAACTCTGACAAGTGTTTCATACCAAATGCCAGACACAACGGATTATGTGATTCTTTGTTCAGACAACAGGAGAAAGAAAATTCAAAAGAGGTACCTTTTCCATACTTTGGGAGAAATTTACCAGCACTATAAGCAAGAATATCCAGGTGCTAAAATTGGATTTACGCAGTTTTGTGAACTTTGTCCAAAACACATCTTTCTTAGAGCAGAAACTCCTGAAAACTTACGTCTCTACATCTATCATGAAAATATGAAATTGTTGCTAACATCACTACCTTGCATTTCTAGTAGTACTGGAGATTTGATACGAAATGTGTGCAACGGGAATGAAATGAAATGCATGATGTCAGAATAGAATGTTTGTGGCAATCCTAGGAAGCATGATCAGGATATTAATAGTGCATTTCCAGATCTTTTAGATGCTGACATAACTTACCAACAATTGGATAAAAGATGAAAGCACACATCAAAAAAGAAAATGTGTGGTTCTGTAACAGAAGTACTTGATACTCTGAGGGATAAGCTGTCACAGTTTCTAATACATGCATTCATTAATAAAATACAGGCTTCTCATTTTGAGAACCTGAAGAAAAGTCTGGCATCTGACACCATGATAATGCAAATTGATTTTAGTGAAAACTAGTCTTTCTTTATCAAGATGAAATACAGTCTGCACATTGGGAATTAAACAGTTGTACTTTGTAAACAGCTATAATATACTTTATTTCATTCATTCATTCATTCATTATCTGTTTACCCTCCTCTTATGTAGGACTTACACCCCCCAGGACTTACAAGCGGGTGCCTGGGGTCAGAGGCCCGTCGAGGAGCAGACACTCATGGATCAGACAGAGCATCCAGGATGGGTGATCAGCCCGATGCCTGGTATGGGATGAAGGAAGTAGATGAAACGAAATGTTGGTGAAATGGATGAAAGGAAAGGTGATGATGGAGCAGTTGGTGGAATGAATGGCGGGGGAAACCGGAGAACCCGGAGAAAACCCGCCCAGATGCCGCTTCGTCCACCACAAATCCCACATGCAGGTCCCTGGGATTGAACCCGGGCCGCCTCGGTGGGAGGCGAGCGGTCTAACCACTCGTTCACGGCGCCGCCCACACTTTATTTCAGAAAATGGAAAACTACACCATGAATCATATGTTGTTGTGTCTGATTATGTAAATCAGGACAAGATTGCTGTTGCTGAGTTAAGTCCATCATTGTGAGCCATTTCAAGAAAAATCATCCAGGGTTTTCTTGCCTAACAGTATCAATCTGATGGTACTGTTCAACATTTTAAACAGAAGTTTTCACTATCGCTCATTACACTACAACCAGAAGAGATCAGTTGGAATTTTTCAGGCATCGCTCATGAAAGTCTGGGAGGTACAGTAAAACGCTGTGTACATAAAGCTACCAGACCTAGACAAATCGACCCCCGAACTGCAGCACAGTTTGCTGAATGTACACAACAGTATGTCCTAAGGTTCACACAATTTATTGTAGTGAAAATTATGTTAACTCAGAAAAGTCTGAGTTAGTAAACCTGTGGTATCCAAATGGAAAAGTAATTTCCAACATTCCTAATACAAGAAGCTATCATTATTTCCATTCTCTTTTGATGTACAAAATGGAATGTTCTGTAATTTCAAGAGGAGCCCAACTAAAGTATTTGATTTTATAGAGGGTACCTTCAATCCAACAAGTGAAAACAGTTCAGTTAGTTGTAGGAAAAATGAAGAGCAATGCAGTAATAACACTGTGTGTACAGGGGGACTGCATTCTGATAGCTTTTCCAGCAAAGAAAACCATTAAGCATTTTGTAGGGAATGTAGTTAATGTATATGAAGAAGAAGAAGAAGTTAGATTCTTGTGATATGATGTTCAAACTTCTAAATTTCACTGGTCACAGAAGAATGATGAGTGTTTAGTTAAGCTTAAAGATGTAAAGGGAAAACTACCAGAACCTAACTTTGACCACAGATTAAAATATTCTTTCAATTTTGTTTTCAAAGATATAATTCTGGGTTAGGTGAAAAATATAATATTGTTATCACAGTTCTTATTCAGATTTCTAACATTTAGTGAAGTATTTTTTGGAATGTTAAACTTTTCTTGTCAACATGAAGGTACATTTTAGTTTAAGTTGCATGGTTGTATAAGTCACAATATATTTGTAGCATAAGTCACAGAATATTTTCATGTTTTAACTCATATAGTAATAGATGATACAAAACTTTTATTGGCAATATAATTAACTCATTGTTGATAAGAATCTCTTGCAGTTTTCATTATTCTCAATCCAATGACAGAACAGAGATTTTTTAAAGAATGTAATACGTTCATTTGGCCATGTCCTTTGGTGTTGTAAAAGACACATAATACAAAAATATGTCATTATGCAACTGTTATTTCCAATATAAAATGCAAAACATTAAATATATCAGGCAGTTGTCTATTTATTGTAGCCTGTAGTGCTTTGAACCCTTAAACACAAACTATCTAACACAGATACAGCATTACTGATTGTGAGATATGCTTTGTCGTGTAAGTCACATGTGGAATTAGTCTCTAGAATGTTAATATCCCAGTAATTTCATAGAGTCGAGTGCTGAAAATGCGAAGTATTAGGTAAGTAACTATGTGATTTAGAAAGACTATAACATGCATTGAACCTGGCAAACATTATTGCTGTGAATTAAGAAACCACAGAATTTAAAAAGGTTAAAAAATAATGCCAGTAATAGAAAAGGGTAAATTGTCATACTTTTGCCCGCATTAGGTCCCATAGAAAATATGTAGATCTATGAAAACCTTAATTGCAACGGTCTTTAACATACACACCCAAAAATCTTAGACATTCACTGACAGCACTTTATTTTATTTATTTATTTATTTTGCTTTTCCTTGGATGGGAGTCCAGTCGAAGGTTAATAGGATACAGTATCTGTGTTGTATATAATTCATTCTGGGATATCTGTATATAAACGTGATACTAATAAAACTAATGCACATTGAATATATCGTATCCTTTTTCCATTACATTATGGTTAAATTTATGGAACATATATTACAGTCTTCTTACCAACAACATGATGGCAATCATACTTTGAAAAACATTGAGGTTTAGTCCAAAAATAAGTTGACTTGAATGCTGAATGCAAATTCCAAAACTGTAAGTGTTTCGGCAACAACACCCGATACATTTTGTCTAGAACTCATGCCCACGAAGCTTTCCAGAGAATCAATTACTTCCTAACAGGTAGACATACAGAACTTCAAGACTTTAACACTTCTCGATACGCCTCCATTATAACCTCAACAACAAGAACCCCACGAGTTTAATAACACACGCTTTATTGATGGTGTCTTGTTTAGAAGTCTAATCAGAGTGGCCAACCCCTGTAGGAAATATTTCACTAGAACGACCAACTGTATACAACTCCCTACTCAATTTAAATAAATTACCACATACTCTCCTACATGGTTTGCACACTGAGCTTAAAATGCACAGCGGAAATAAAATGCATTTACCCAAAGGTAAACGCCAAATCGATATGAGCGCAACTGGGAATAAATTCTAATGTGTTAAATTCACATGAATTTTTTTTGGAAGAAAGTACACCACTACGTTTCTTTTCTCTGCTAGCTAGTCCATGTTTTCTTCATTTAAATGTATGCATTTTCCTGTAACCCTCAGTTGCAGCAGCCTTCTTCTTAGGAATGTACATAAAGGTAGTCATGCTGAACTGATGTCTAGCACTTTCAAGTCCTAATGCCCTGCTTAAGAATTTTCAAGCAAAAGCTGTTAGCCACGTCAAATGTATCATCAGCTCCTGCAGTTATTTTGGCATGTGAGTCGAGTTTTCGGCCACGCGCCTTAACTTAGCCCAGGAGTCTGGTGCTGACAGCGGTAGGAGAAGATCGTGCGGAACGAGAGATGAAAAATTGACGGAGTGGAGGTAAAAACAGTAACGGCAGAAATGAACCAACTAATGGAATCCGAGGAAAATTCAAGACGACTCGAAGAGGTTATGAAGAAGCAGAGAGAAGAGATGGTACAACATATAATGGATTACAAGAAACAAAATTGAAGATATCGAGAAAAGATTCGAAGCAGGACAGAGAAGAAAGAATTGCGTAATTTTCGGAGTGGCAGAAGAATACGAAAACCTAGAAGAAGTAGTGTACGCAATCATGGAAGGACTAGTATAAAAACGTCTGGTTGGGAGATAGAGGACTGCACCGAATCGGAAAAAGAGGAACAAAATCTAGACCCATTTGTATAAGAATAACGACAATGGAAAAAGAGAAGGAAATTTTAAGGAACACCAGGAGGCTCTAACTTTTTTTATACAGCAGGACTATACGAGAGATGAACAAATTCTGAAAAAAGAACTAATTGCAAGGATGAGAGAAGCAAGAGCAGCTGAAAAAAATGCATTTTGAAAGGTTTACAATTATTCCTGAAAGGAGAAGAATGGAGTATGAGTATACGGAGGAATGAACGAGAAAAAATGTGCGAACGACAACAGAAGCAATGGCCCAGGACACATTCAAGTCAAAGAACCGAGAGAATAGCTGAGTCGGCAGTTTGGAGAAAGGAACAGAAAACAGCTCATCAAGTCACAAAATCGACAGACGCGAGAAACAACTATGAAAGGGGAACAGAAGAAAATGGAGAGGAAGATCCAACAACCGTGGAGGGGGAAGAGGGGCTAACATTGGTAGCAGCGGCGGGGCGGGAAGAGATGCAAAAGAGGAGAAGTGGAGAGAAGCTGAGAGAACTGATGACTGCAGTAAGAAATGCATATGCGAAGGAGGGAAACAGCCATGAAAGGAGTACAGAAGAAAATGAGGAAGACGCAGCAGCTAGGGAGGGGGAGGACGAGGAGCTAACAGTTGCAGAGACGAAGTGAGAAGAAATGCAAACAAGAAGAAGTGGGGAGGGTATAGATGAGAGAGAAAAGATGATTATCACTGCAGCTTGAAATGCGTTTGCGGAGGAGGAAGTGACATGAGTGAGAAGTGGGGAAGTAATAAGAGTCAGAACGGTCAGTGAAGCAGAAGAAATTGCAAGAAGGGGGGAGGGTATACAATAATAGATTTGAGAGAAGGGAGGGTAATGCTACAAGGGGAGGAAAGAGTCGACCCGGTATCCAGACTACCAGACTAAGAAAAGCAATGGAGCAATTTACGTATCAGGACAAAACAAAGAACAAATAGGGAAAGGAAGTAAATTGATACGCAAAAAAAGAAAATAGGGTAAGACAGGGATGTAAACTGAGTTCATATTAGTAACCTATTCACAGATGATATATTAAAAGTAAAAATAAAAATCAGAATTATCCAGTAATAAGAGATAAGGAGATTCCAGGTTCAGGTTCATTATACGCAGACGTGATGATGACGATGATATTGGGGTTAAGGGCGCTAAACAGCTAAGATCATCAGCGCCCTTACAACGTATAAAATTAAAAATCCAAAAATTAAAATACGGGACACAAACCCGCTTAGTCTTAAACAATAAAACTAACATAGAGTGTAAAAAAAACACCTTACTAAAGAAAAGGTAAAGCAAAGAATAAAACATTAAATTACGTGCCAGGAGCTGTAGAAGTCATGGGACTAGAGCACCATATGTCCCCAGCGGAAAAGAGGCCCCCCATTAAAACTGACAAAAGAAAATCACAAAAATAAAAGACGCACAGCGCATAAAATGCGCCGACTAAAACCATTGTCACTAATAAAACGCAAAATACATTCTACAGCATGCGCGTCGTCTGCCAAAACGTTGGCCATGCCAACAGGCAGAAACAAACGAACGCGCAAATGAGCTCAATCCTGACACACTGCTAAGATGTGACGCACCGTTAAGGGCGCATCACACTGCTCACAGAGCGGTGCGGGATCACCACTAAGCAGGTGCTTATGGCTAAAATGGCAATGGCCCATACGTAAACGAGCTAAAATTACTTGTTCCCGACGAGAAGACCGAGAAGAGATACCACAGACTAACGGGAGAGTTTTAACCTCCCGCAACTTGTTCCCCCGGAGGGCCGTCCATTCATCGCGCCAAAGTGAGAGGAAACAGTGACGTAAAGTAACATAAAAATCCGTGGAAGAAACAACAGAGGTAAAACATCTGGGTGATAAAATTGCCGATTTGGCAATGGCGTTGGCAGACTCGTTCCCTGAGATGCCCACATGACCTGGAATCCACACGAAGGAGACGCTGGAAGCACCCAGTGAGTGAACGAGATCATGTATGCGCTGTACGAGGGGGTGGTAATTGTACAGCGCGTTAATACTCTAAAGGGCACCCAGAGAGTCCGTACAAACAACACAGTGCTGTAAGACTGGATTGTAAAAGAGACTGATAAACACTAAAAACTCCGGCGGTAAAAATCAAGCATTGCCACGGTAAACGAAACGTAAAAATATGTCGACCGAAAATAAAGGCACACTCTATTCCAGCATCATCTTAGACCCATCAGTATATATATATATATATATATATATATATATATATATATATATATATATATATATATATATATATAAAATGACATTCCCCGAATTGCGCCTGAAGTTCTAAAAAGGCGGACATAAGGACTAAAGAAGGGGTCTCATTCTTCGGCATTGACGTTAACCCAAGGTGACAGTGGACTTCAGCGCGCAACAAAGGAGGAAGCCGCGTTTCCCCCTGGGAAGGGTCGGCGCTGGCGTAATGTCCAGATGCCGAAGATGGTGGCGATATCGAACCCCTGGAGGGAATAATGCAGAGGAGCTAACTAAATATTGCCATTCAAGCGACTCCTCGAAAAATAACTCGAAGGACGGGTGGTCATGCAAGCTTGAGGGTCGACATACGTAGCTGCACAAAAGCATCTCAACCCTGACTGACAGCTGAGACTCTGCAGCTTCAGCATACAGACTGGGTACAGGGCTAGTTGGAAAGGCCCCTGTAGCGACTCCTATGCCACGATGGTGAATGGAATTCAAGCGACGTAAAACAGATGGATGCGCCGATGAATGGACAATGCACCCGTAATCAAGCTTCGATCGGACCAATGAACGATAAAGACGCAGAAGGACGGGCCGATCAGCTCCCCAGGATGTGCCACTTGAAACATGTAAAAAATTAAGAGAACGGTCATACTTTGCTTTTAAAAACGAAATGTGAAAAGTACAGCTCAGCATTCGATGAAAAGATCAACACCAAAGGTTTCGCCTCAACTGCAAATGGAAGACTATCCGGCTCGGGATGGAAAAAGGCCGAAGGAAAAGTCTTTCGGCACCACAAACCCCTCAGGGGCTCATCTTATGTGAGTACGGGTTTTTGGCGCACCCGGGGGTTCCCGAGCCAATCATCGCCACATTCATCCCCTCACCCCCATCCGGTCGAGGTGGGTTCTTCAAGTGACCGGTGGACCCAAGGTAGGCTCTCGTGCGTTCTTTGCATTCCATCCATACCGCACCTCACCATCGTTTCTTTCTTCCCTTATCACTTTCTGGCCATTTCGCACCACGACATTCGCATATCTCTTTTTCTTCCCCGCCGGCCTACCTTGCGTGCGAAACGCCCACACAGTTTTAGTTTCTTTTATCTTTTTATTTAAATCCTCCGTGGACACAGCCTGACGGATACCCGCGCACCGCGTGCGCAGCTGGGTGAGTGGGTAATGGCGTCATCCCCACCACCCGGGGTCGTCATGTAGGGTTTGTGTTCGTATCCGCTGTTCAACTGCAGTCCCGCGGGGGGGCCATTGCATGAGCTGCTGACTTCTGACGGCGATTGGGTCCCTCTGTCTATGTTCTGAGAGGTGTGACCCTGGGGTGAGTCTGGTATAGATAGGCCACTCACCCAAGCCGGGGTAACGCCCGAGAAGTCAGAGCCCGAGGTCGGAGACGGTTGCAATGGTGGAGGATTTATCTCGCTATGGAGCACCCTTCCTCCATTAATACAAACAAACGCCGAAAAGTCATTGTAACAGAAGTAGCACCGCCGTCATCTGGTTGTTACTTGGTCATTTCGAGAACAGAAGAAGGACAACACTTTGAGAAGGTGAACCCTTTTATAATTCAGAAGGGCATAGATGCTATTGCTGGTGCGGTTCAATCATGCACTCGCCTACGGAATGGTTCCTTATTGGCACAAACTAAGTCCGATCAGCAAAGTAAGACCTTGTTGCGCGCTACGCTTCTCCACGGTTACCCCATCCGTGTTGAGAAGCACCGCACATTGAACTCCTGTCGGGGCGTCGTTACCACCCATAGCCTCGATGGTATATCGGACGAGGATCTCGTAGAATATCTATCAGATCAAAAGGTGACTGCAGTGCATCGAGTGCAGGCCAAACGCGACGGCGTATTGGTACCCACTCGTACCCTGTTTATTACATTTGATGGCGTCGATCTGCCCACGAGCATTTCCGCAGGGTACGAACGGATTTCTGTGAGGCCTTATATTCCTAGACCTCTGCGTTGTTTTAAATGCCAACGTTTTGGGCATACGCAAGTCTCCTGTAAGAGTGCCGTTAACATCTGTGCAACATGTAGCCAACCCTCACACGAAGGTACCTGTTCAACAGCCCCCGTCTGCGTTAATTGTAAAGGGTCTCATTCTGCTTCGTTTGCCGACTGTCCGCGGTACTTGGACGAGAAGGCGATCCAGGAGATCCGGGTTAAGGAAAAACTCTCCTTCGCTGAAGCCCGGAGGCGTTACCATGCGCGCCAACCTTCACTCCTGCGATCTGGCACATTTAGTTCTGTTGTTGCCTCGCCAGTACCACGAGTAGATGCCGAAACTCAGACTTGGACCATGACAGGATTAACCGCCACTACCATCCGGCCGCCCATTAAAGCTACTGTTACCAAGCCCTATAAACCTGGTCCAAAATCAATCAAGTCGCAAGCCGCGAAAAGAAGCCCAAGCAGAAACTTCGTAGGGAAGATTTTTTGAAAGACCCTCCGCGTGCGCGCGGAAAAATAGTTCACCTTCTCCTCCTCGGAGGTCGCTGTCCCAGGATGGTCCTGGGACAAGCCGCGCTCAGCGGCACCCCCTCACCCATCGCCACCCAGAACCGATTCACGGCGCTTGAATCGGTTTCTGGCACTGAGCGCGTGGGCCCTCCCTCCGAGGAAGCTATGGAGTCTGACCAACTCCATACCAAAAGCCCGAGCCCCAAGGTTAAACAAAAGGTAATTTTAAGCCGCCCTTCTAAGTAGACAGTTTATCCCTTTTCCTTAATGGCTATCCTGACCTGGAATGTACGTGGTGTACGATCGCATAGGGCGGAACTGCAACTTTTATTGCGTTCCCATTCGCCTATGGTCGTGTGTTTGCAGGAGACTAAGCTTCGCCCTCACGATCCTTTTGATCTCCGAGGATATACTCCGGTTCGCTACGACCTTGAACCGGAGGAGCGTTCATTTTACACCTGTCACACTTACATCCGACTTGCAAGCTGTTGCCGTTCGCCTTCACTTACCCGGCTTTTTGTTTTCTGTTTGCTCTGTATATTCACCTCCATCGTCTCCCTTCGCTCCCGCGGACATTCGAGCTCTCCTGTCCGCTCTCCCAACACCATTTCTTCTGTTTAGAGATTTTAATGCCCATCACCCACTATGGGGTTCGCCAAGGGCTTGTGCGAGGGGAACTCTTCTTTCCGACATTTTTTATCAGTTCAATCTTTCCATCCTCAATACAGGTGAACCTACTTTTATTTCTGATTCTTCTGGTACATTCTCTCACCTGGACCTTGCCATTTGCTCACTCCAGCTTGCACATCGTCTTCAGTGGAACGTCGTCGCTGACACCTACTCCAGCGACCATTACCCCTGCATCGTTTCTCTTCTGTCGCACCACGTACAGCATTCCAGAGTACCTACCTGGATATTCGTAAAAGCCGACTGGAGCTTGTATTCCAGCCTCGTGCATTTTGACGACCAGCCCTTCTCCGACATTAATCAACTAGTGCAGTACCTTACGTCTATTATTTTCTCAGCCGCCGAACGTGCAATACCCCGTTCATCCTCCCAACCTCGGCGGCCACCTGTTCCGTGGTGGAACGAGGATTGTCGGGACGCCGTTCGTGCCCGTAGGACTGCACTTAGGGTGTTTCGGCGACACCCTACACTTGATAATTTGGTGACTTTTAAACAATCGCGCGCCAGGGCTCGTCGCATTATTCAGGATAGCAAGAAGGCATCTTGGGCTCGTTTTGTCGAGTCTTTTAATCGTTTTACGCCTTCATCCGTTGTTTGGGATAAACTTCGTCGCTTCTCAGGTAAAGTGTCACATTGTACTGTTTCTGGCCTTCAGGTTTCTAATGCCACCATAGTGGATCCGCCTGCCATCGCTAACACTCTGGGTGCTGCCTTTGAGGCGGTTTCCAGTTCAGACCATTATTCCGCCGGCTTTCGCTCTATTAAAGACTGGCTGGATTCCGCATCATATACTTTTCGGTCTGCTAATGATGAATGCTATAACGAACTATTCACAATGAGGGAGCTGGAGCACGCTCTTCATTGCTCTCGGCACTCCGCTCCTGGGCCGGACGGCATTCATGTCCTGATGTTAAAGAACCTTTCAGCCGACAGTAAACTCTTTCTCTTACAGGTCTATAACCGTATTTGGCAAGACGGCCTTTTTCCTTCCGTTTGGCGCGAAGCCACCATTGTCCCTATACTTAAGCCTGGGAAGGATCGCCAACTACCTTCCAGCTACCGCCCTATCTCCCTCACCAGTTGCATTTGCAAGGTGATGGAGCGCATGATCAACGGGCGGTTGACATGGTGGCTTGAGTCTCAGAAACTTCTAGCGAACGCTCAGTGCGGTTTCGTCGCTATCGCCCTACCGTCGACCATCTGGTGTCCTTGTCGACGCATATTATGAATGGATTTCTGAGAAAGTGTCAAACCGTGGCTGTATTTTTTGACCTGGAGAAAGCTTATGACACTTGTTGGAGGGGCGGCATTTTACGTACACTTCACGATTGGAATATCCGCGGTCGTCTTCCCATATTTCTTCGGGAGTTTATGACGGACCGCGTCTTTCGTGTACGTGTGGGCTCGGTTTTATCTCGTCGTTTTATTCAAGACAACGGAGTACCGCAGGGCTCTGTACTCAGTGTCACACTTTTTGCGATTGCTATCAACCCCATTGTTGATTGTATTCCACCTGGCATTTCATCGCCCCTTTTTGTTGACGATTTCGCTATTTATTGTAGTTCACGGCGGGCCTGTCTACTCGAACGCCGTCTCCAGAGCTGTATCGACCGTCTCTACGCCTGGAGTAACGCCAACGGTTTTAATTTCTCCGCCGAGAAATCCGTCTGCATCAACTTTTGGCGCCGGAAGTATTTCCCTCCGCCCTCTCTCCATCTTGGGCCAGGGATACTTCCGTTTGCAGACGAGGCGAAATTTTTGGGGTTGATTTTTGATAGAAAGTTGTGTTGGACCTCGCACGTTTCCTTTTTAAAAGCAAAGTGTGACCGTTCTCTTAATATTTTACGTGTTTTAAGTGGCACATCCTGGGGAGCTGATCGGACCGTCCTTCTTCGCCTTTATCGCTCTTTGGTCCGATCCAAGCTTGATTACGGGTGTATTGTTTATTCGTCGGCACGTCCATCTGTGTTACGTCGATTGAATGCCATTCACCATCGTGGCATAAGAGTCGCTACAGGGGCCTTTCCAACTAGCCCTGTACCCAGTCTGTACGCAGAAGCTGCAGAGCCTCCGCTGTCCTTCCGGCGTGAGATGCTTTTGTGCAACTATGCTTGTCGACTCTCAAGTTTGCCTAACCACCCGTCCTTCGATGTATTTTACGAGGATTCGCTTGATCGCCAATATTAGGTTAGCTCCTCTGCATTGCTCCCTCCAGGGGTTCGATTTCGACTGCTACTTCGGCATTTGGACGTTACGCCAGCGCCGGCCCTTACCCGAGGGGAAACGCGCTTTCCTCCATGGTCGCGCGCTGAGGCCCACATCCACCTTGGGCTAACGTCGATGCCGAAAAATGCGACCCCTGCTTCTGTTCTTAGATCCGCCTTTTTAGAACTACAGGCGCAGTTCGGGGACTGTCATTTTATATATACTGATGGTTCTAAGACTGATGTTGGAGTAGGATGTGCCTTTGTTTTTGGTGTACAGAGTTTTACTTTTCGTTTACCTCGACAATGTTCAATTTTTACCGCCGATTTTTTTAGCATTTATCAATCTGTTTTATACATTCAGCGGCACGACTTACGGCACTGTTTTATTTGTACGGACTCTCTGAGTGCCCTTCAGGCTATTCATGCGCTGTACCATTACCACCCACTCGTACAGCGCATACATGCCCTGCTCCACTCGCTTGGTGTCTCTGGCATCAGCGTGTCCTTCATGTGGATTCCAGGTCATGTGGGCATCTCAGGTAATGAGTCTGCCGACGCCGCTGCGAAATCGGCGATTTTATTACCCAGATTTTTTACTTCTGTTGTTCCCTCGTCAGATTCGTGTGTTATTTTACGTCGCCGCATCCTCTCGCGCTGGCGCGATGAGTGGACGGCCCTCCGGGGGAACAAGTTGCGGGAGGTTAAGCCTTTCCCGTTGCTCTGGGGTACCTCTTCTCGTTCTTGTCGTCGGGAAGAGGTAATTTTAGCTCGCCTACGGATTGGACATTGTGTTTTTAGTCATAGGTATTTGGTCAGTGGTGCCCTTAACGGTGCGTCACATTTTAACAGAGTGTCAGGTTTTAGCTGCATTGCGTGTTCGTGTGGGTCTGCCTGTTGGCCTAGCCAACATTTTGGCAGACGACACGCGTGCTGTAGAATGTGTTTTACGTTTTATTCATAACAGTGATTTTAATCTGCGCATTTAATGCGATGAGCGTCTTTTAGCGTAGTAATTTTATTCTCTCTATTTTTTATGGCGACTCCAATACCCAGTGGACAAAAGGCGCCCATGTCCTTCGCATTCTACAGTCCTTGACACGTTTTAATCTTTTATTGCCTATGCTTTTAGTGTGTTGGTTTTTCAGATATGTTTATTGTTATTATTGTTGTTATTGTATTTATTGTTCTTGTTTTTATTGTTATTGTTATTATTGTTATTGTTATTCTATTGTTATTTTTAACTTTTTTGACATCGCGGGTTTGTGTCCCGTTTTTTAATTATGCGGTTTTTTACCTGTCTTTTATATTTTGACCTTATATTTTACACATTGTAAGGGCGCTGATGACCGCAGCAGTTTAGCGCCCTTAAACCGCATATTTTCATCATCATTCGGCACCAGAAATTCGCACAGACAGATTTCTCGGTAGAGAAAGTAAAGCCGTTGTCGTTACTCCAGGCATAGAGACGGTCGATACAGCTCTGGAGACTGCGTTCGAGCAGACAAATACGCCGTGAACTGCAATAAGTGGACAATTCTTCAACGAAAAGGGACGATAAAATGCCAGGTGGAATACAATCAACACTGGGGTTGATAGCAATCGCAAAAAGTATGACATTCAATACAGAGCACTGTGGTAAACGTTCTCTTGAATAAAACGACAAGATAAAACCGAGCCCACAGTACACAAAGGACGCGATCCGTCATAAACTCCGGAAGAAATATGGAAAGACGACCGCGTAAATTCCATGCGTGGAGTGTACGTAAAATGCCGCCCCTCCAACAAGTGCCATAAGCTTTCTCCAGGTCAAAATACACAGCCACAGTTTGACATTTTCTCAGAAATCCATTCATAATATGCGTCGACAGACACCAGATGTTCGACGGTAGAGCGACGGCGACGAAATCCGCACTGAGCGTTCGCTAGACGTTTCGGAGCTTCAAGCCACCATGTCAACCGCCCGTTGATCATGCGCTCCATCAACTTGCAAATGAAACTGGTGAGGGAGATAGGGCGATAGCTGGAAGGTAGTTGGCAATCCTTCCCAAGCTTACGTATAGGAACAATGGTGGCTTCGCGCCAAACTGAAGGAAAAACGCCGTCTTGCCAAATACGGCTATAGACCTGTAACAGAAGGATTCTACTGTCGGCTGAAAGGTGCATTAACATCAGGGCATGTATGCCGCTCGGCCCAAGAGAAGCGTGCCTAGATAAAAGGAGGGCGTGCTCCAGCTCCCTCATTGTGAAAAGTCCATTATAACGCTCCTGATTAGGAGACTGAAAACTATAGGTCATGGAATCAAGCCGGTCTTTTAGAGTGATGATGATGAGATAAGGTTTAAGGGCGCTAAACATCTAGGGTCATCAGCGCCCTTACAATGTATGAAATGCAAAACCCCAAAACTAAAACACGCTACACAAACCCGATATGTCAAAAACTAAAAGACAAACCAAACAACAACACCTAAAAACCAACACACTAAAAGCATTGTCAAAAAAGAGTAAAACAACGTGTCAAGAACTGTAGAATGCGAGGGACATGAGCGTCATGTGTCCGCCGGGGAGAAGACCCCATTAAAACAGACAATAGAAAATCACAAAGCTAAAAGACGCTCAGCGCATCAAATGCGCCGATTAATACCACTGTCACCCATAAAACGTAAAAACAATTCCACAGCACGCGCGTCGTCTGCCAAAACGTTGGATATGCCAACAGGCAGACCCAAACAAACGCGCAACGGAGCTAAAACTTGACACTCTATTAAAATGTGACGCACCGTTAAGGGCGCATCATACTGCTCACAGGGTTGTGAGGGGTCACCACTGAGGAGGTATCTATGGCTAAAAAGACAATGTCTGATACGTAAAGGAGTTAAAATCACCTCTTCTCGACGAAAGGAGCGAGAAGAGGTACCCCAGACTAACGCAAGAGGAGGTTTAACCTCCCGCAACTTGTTCCCCCGAAGAGCCGCCCAAACATCGCGCCAGCGCGAGAGCATACGGTATCGTAAAATAACATAAAAATCTGAGGAAAGAACAACACAGGTGAAACATCTGGGTGATAAAAGCGCCGATTTGGCAGTGACGCCGGCAGACTCGTTCCGTGAGTTGCCCACATTACCTGGAATCCAAACAAAGGAGACGCCGATGCCAGAAGCACAAAGCGAGTGGAGCAGGTCATGAATGCGCTGTAGGAACGGGTGGTAAGTGTACAGCACGTTAATACTCTGAAGGGCACTCAGAGAGTCCGTACAAACAACACAACGCCGTAAGACGTGCCACTGAATGTATAAACCACATTGATAGATACTAAAAAGTTCGGCGGTATAAATCGAACATTGCCCGGGAAACGAAAGGTAAAACTACGTGCACCAAAAACAAAGGCACATCCTACTCCAACATCAGTCTTAGACCCATCAGTATAAATAAAATGACAGTCCCAGAATTGCGCCTGTAATTCTAAAAATGCGCATCTAAGGACTGAAGCAGGGGTCTCATTCTTCGGCATCGACATTAACCCAAGGTGACAGTGGGCCTCAGCGCGCGACCAATGAGGAAAACGCGTTTCCCCCCAAGGAAGGTCCGGCGCTGGCGTAACGTCCAAATGCCGAAGTAGCTGTCGAAATCGAACCCCTGGAGGAAGCAATGCAGAGGAGCAAATTAAATAGTGGCGATCAAGCGAATCTTCGAAAAGTAATTCGAAGGACGGGTGGTCAGGCAAGCTTGAGAGTCGACAGGCATAGCTGCACAAAAGGATCTCACGCCGGAAGGACAGCGGAGGCTCTGCAGCTTCAGCATACAGACTGGGAACAGGGCTGGTTGGAAAGGCCCCCGTAGCGACACTTATGTCATGATAATGAATGGAATTCAATCGACGTAACACAATTGGACGTGCCGACGAATAAACAATGCACCCGTAATCAAGCTGGATCGGACCAAAGAGCGATAAAGGCGAAGAAGGCCGGTCCGATCAGCTCCCCAGGAGGTTATACTTAAAACACGTAAAAGATTAAGAGAACGGTCACACTTTGCTTTTAAAAAGGAAATGTGCGAAGTCCAACAAAACTTCCTATTAAAGATCAACCCCAAAAATTTCACCTGGTCTGCAAACGGAAGTATATCCGGCCCAAGATGGAGAGAGGGCGGTGGGAAATACTTCCGGCGCCAGAAGTTGATGCAGACGGATTTCTCGGCGGAGAAATTAAAGCCGTTGGCGTTACTCCAGGCGTAGACGGTCGATACAGCTCTGGAGACGACGTTCGAGCAGACAAATACGCCGTGAACTGCAATAAATCGTAAAATCGTCAACAAAAAGGGACAATGAAATGCCAGGTGGAATACAATCAACAATGGGGTTGATAGCAATCGCAAAAAGTGTGACACTGAGTACAGAGCAATGCGGTACAACGTTCTCTTGAATAAAACTACTAGTTAAAACCGAGCCCACACGTACAGAAAGACGCGATCCGTCATAAACTCCCTAAGAAGTATGGGAAGACGACCGCGGAAATTCCATGCATGGAGTGTACGTAAAATGCCGCCCTCCAACAAGCGTCATAAGCTTTCTCCAGGTCAAAACATACAGCCACTGTTTGACACTTTCTCAGAAATCCGTTCATAATATGCGTCGACAGAGACACCAGATGGTCGACGGTAGACCGTTGGCGACGAAATCCGCACAGAGCGTTCGCCAGAGGCAACTGGTGAGGGAGATAGGGCGGTAGCTGGAAGGTAGTTGGCGATCCTTCCCAGGCTTAAGAATAGGGACAATGGTGGCTTCGCGCCAAACGGAAGGGAAAAGGCCGTCTTGCCAAATCGGTTATAGATCTGTAAGAGAAAGAGTTTACTGTCGGCTGAAAGCTTCCATAACATCAGGATATGAATGCCGTCCGGCCCAGGAGCGGAGTGCCTAGAGCAATGAAGAGCGTGCTCCAGCTCCCTCATTGTGAAAAGTTCATGATAACACTCCGTATTAGAGGACCGAAAATTATGGGTCTCAGAATCCAGTCGGTCTTTGAGTGTGCAAAAGCCGGCGGAATAATGGTCTGAACTGGAAACCGCCTCAAAGCCAGCACCCAGAGTGTTAGCAATGGCAGCCGATTCCACAACGGTGGCATTGGAAACCTAAAGGCCAGAAACAGTACAATGCGACACTTTACCTGAGAAGCGACACAGTTTATTCCAAACAACAGATGAAGGCGTTAGGCGATTAAAAGACTCGACAAAACGAGTCCAGGACGCCTTCTTGCTATCCTGAATAATGCGACGGGTTTTGGCGCGCAATTGTTTAAAAGTAACCAAATTATCAAGTTTAGGGTGTCATCGAAACACCTTAAGTGCAGTTCTACGGGTACGAACGGCGTCCCGACAATCCTCATTCCACCACGGAACAGGTATTCGCCGAGGGTGAGAGGAGGAACGGGGAATTGCGCGTTCGGCTGCACATAGAATAGTAGACGAAAGATGTTGCACCATTTGGTTAACGTCAACAAAGGTCTGGGCCTCAAAGCACACGAGGCTGGAATACCATCTCCAGTCGGCTTTTCTGAAAATCCAGGTAGGTACTCTGGAATGCTGGACGTGGTGAGACAGAAGAGAAACGATGCCAGGGGTAATGGTCGCTGGAGTAGGTGTCAGCGACGACGTTCCACTGCAGACGACTAGCAAGCTGGAGTTAGCAAACGGCAAGGTCCAAGTGAGAGAATGTACGAGAAGAATCAGAAAGAAACGTAGGCTCACCTCTATTGAGAATAGAGAGGTTAAACTAAATCAAAAATGTCAGAAAGTAGAGTTCCCCTCGCACAAGCTCTAGGCTGTCCCCACAGGGGGTGATGGGCATTAAAATCTCCCAACAGAAGAAATGGTGTTGGGAGAGCGGACAGGAGAGCTCGAATGTCCGCGTTACTGAGGGGAGACGATGGAGGTGAATACAGAAAGCAAACAGAAAAGAAAAAGCCAGGTAACTGTAGTTTAACGACAACAGTTTGCAAGTCGGACGTAATAGTGAGAGTTTGAAAATGAACGTCGTTACGCACTAACAACATGACACCTCCATGAGCAGGAATACCGTCCTCCGGTTCAAGATCGTAGCGACCGTATATACTCTCGAAGATCAAAAGGTTCGTGAGGGCGAAGCTTGGTCTCCTGCAAACACACGAACATAGGAGAACGGGAACGCAATAAAAGTTGCAGTTTCGCCCTATGCGATCGTACACCACGTAAATTTCAGGTCAGGACAGCCATTAAGAAAAAGGGATAAACTGTCTACTTAGAAGGGCGGCTAAAAGTTATCTTTTGCTTAACCTTTGGGCTCGGGCTTTTGGAATGGAGTTGATCAGGCTCCATAGCATCCTCGAAGGGAGGGCCCACGCGCTCAGAGCCAGAAATCGATTCGAGCGTCGAGAATCGGTTCTGGGTGGCAACGGGTGAAGGGGGCCGCTCAGCCCGGCTTGTTCCAGGAGCATCCGCGGAGTGTCTTTCAAAAAGTCTTCCCTACGAAATTTCTGCTTCGATTTCTTCTCAGTGCTTTGTGACTTCATAGACTTTGGACCCGGTTTTGAGGGCTTGGTAACTGTAGCTGAAATGGAAGGCCGGGTGGTAGTGGCGGTCAATGCAGTCATGGTCCAGGTTTGAGTCTCTGCATTCTTCCGGGGTACTGGCGAGGCAACAACAGAACTGAATGTTCCCGATCGCAGGAGCGAAGGTTGGCGCGCATGGTAACGCCTCCTGGCTTCGGCGAAGGAGAGTTTCTCCTTTACCCGGATCCCCTGGATGCCTTCTCGTCCAGGCAAATGAAGCAGAATGAGACCCCGTGCAATTAACGCAGACGGGGGCTGTTCAACAGGTACCTTCGTGTGAGGCCTGGCTACATGTTGTACAGATGTTAACGGCACTCTTACAGGAGACTTGCGTATGCCTAAAACGTTGGCATTTGAAACAACGCAGAGGTCTAGTAATAGAAGGCCGAACCGCAATACGCTCGTACCCTGCTGAAATGCTCGTGGGCAGATGGACGCCATCAAAGGTTATAAAAAGGGTACGAGTGGGTACCAATACTCCGTCGCGTTTGGCCTGCACTCGATACACTGCTGTCACCTTTTGAATTGATAGATATTCGACTAGTTCCTCATCCGATATACCATCGAGGCTATGCGTGGTAACGACGCCCCGACAGGAATTCAATGCGCGGTGCTTCTCAACACGGATGGGATAATCGTGGAGAAGCGTAGCGCGCAACAAGGTCTTACTTTGCTGATCGGACTTCGTTTGTGCCAATAAGGAACCATTCCGTAGTCGAGTGCAGGACTGAACCGCAGCAGCAATTGCATCGATGCCCTTCTGAATTATAAGAGGGTTCACCTTCACAAAGCTTTGTTCTTCTTCTGTTCTTGAAATTACCAAGTAATAACCAGATGTCGGCGGTGTTACTTCCGTTACAATAACTTTACGGCGCTTGTTGGAAATAATGGAGGAAGGGGGCTCCATAGCGAAACAAATCCTCCACCATTGCAACCGTCTCCGATCTCGGGCTCTGACTTCCCGGGCGTTATTCTGGCTTGGGTGCGTTGCCTATCTATACCAGACTCACCCCAGGGTCACATCTCCCAGAACATATACAGAGAGACCCAATGCCGTCAGAAGTCAGCAGCTCATGCAATGGCCCGTCCACGCGGGACTGCAGTTGAACAGCGGATACGAACACAAACCCTACATGACGACCCCGGGTGGTAGGGATGACGCCATTACCCACTCACCTAGCTCCGCACCCAGTGCGCGGTCATCCGTCAGGCTGTGTCCACGGAAGATTAAAAGAAAAGATAAATAAATAAAAGTTTGTGTGCGTTTCGCACGCAAGGTAGGCCGGCGAGGAAGAAAAGGACATGTGCAAATGTCGTGGTGCGAAATGGCCGGAAATTGACAAGGGAGGATTGAAACAATAGCGAGGTGCGGTATGAATGTAATGCAAAGAACGCACGAGAACCTACCTTGTGTCCCCCGGTCACGAAAACGAACCCACTTCGACCGGACGGGGAGGAAGCGATGAAGGTGGCGATGAGTGGCTCGGGAACCCCCGGGTGCGCCAACACCGGTACTCACAAAAGGTGAGCCACTGGGGGTGTCTTTTAGAGTGTGAAAGCCGGCGGATATTAGGCAGAACTGGAAACCGCCTCAAAGGCTGCACCCAGAGTGCTAGCAATGGAAGCCGGATCCACTATGGTGGCATTGGAAACCTGAAGGCCAGACACAGTACAATGCGACACTTTAGCGGAGAAGCGACAAAGTTTATCCCACATAGAGTAAGGCGTGAAGCGATTAAAAGACCCGACAAAACGAGTCCAGGACGCCCACTTGCTATCTTGAATAATGCGACAAGCTCTGTTGCGCGGTTGTTTAAAGGTAACCAAATTATCAAGTATACGGTGTTGCCGAAACATGCTAGGCGCAGTTCTACGGGCACGACCAGCGTCCCGACAGTCCTCGGTCCACCACGGAACAGGAATACGCCGAGGGTGGGAGGACGAACGGGAAATTGCGCGTTTGGCGGCAGATAGCATCGTAGAGGTAAGGTGCTGCACCATTTGGTTAACGTCAGTGAAGGGCTGGTACTCAAAACACACGAGGCTGGAATAGAATCTCCAGTCGGCTTTCCTGAATATCCAGGTAGGTGCTCTGGAATGCTGGACGTGGTAAGAAAGAAGAGACACGATGCAGAAATAATGATCGCTGGAGTAGGTGTCAGTAACGACGTTGCAGATGACAAGCAAGCTGGATTCAGCAAACGCAAGGTCCAAGTGCGAGAAAGTACCAGAAGAACCAGAAAGAGAAGTAGGCTCACCTGTATGGAGAAGTTGAACTGAGCAAAAATTTCGGAAAGAAGCGTACCCCTTGCAAAAGACCTAGGCAATCCCCACAGGGAGTGATGTCAATTAAAATCTCCCAACAGAAAAAATGGTGTTGGGAGAGCGGACAGGAGATCTCGAATGTCCGTATTAGCGAGGTTGTGAATAGACGGAGCAACGAGAAAAGAAAACGCTGGGTGATTGTATCCTAAAGACAACAGCTTGCAAGCCAAAAGTAAGTGTGAAATTCTGAAAATGAACGTCGTTACGTACTAATAGCATGACTCCCCTATGAGCAGGAGCACCCTCATCCGGTGCAAGATCGTAGCGAACCGGAGTATACCCTCGGAGAGTAAAAGGATCGTAAGGGCGAAGCTTGGTCTCCTACAAACACACGATCATAGGTGAATGGGAACGCAATTCCGCCCTATGCGATCGTACACCAAGTAAATTCCAGGCCAGAATAGTCATGAATAAAAGGGATAAACTGTCTACTTAGAAGGGTGGCTCAAAGTAACCTTCTGCTAAACCTTGGGGCTCGTGCTTTTGGTATGAGGTTGGTCAGATTCCATGGGCTCCTCGAAACGAGGGCTCACGCGCTCAGGTCCAGAGACCTGAACATCCTGGGACTGCGACCTCCGAGGAAGGGAAGGTGAACTTTTCCTACCGCGATGCCGCGGAGTGTCTTTAAGAAAATCTTCCTTGCTAAGCTTCTGCTTAGATTTCTTATCAGTTCCTTGGGGTTTCAATACTTTAGGAGCAACTTTAGATGGCTTGATAACTCAGCCAGAGATGGACGGCTGGATGGTAGTGGCGGTCAAGGCAGTCATAGTCCACATCTGTGTTTCGGCATCCATCCGAGGTAATGGCGAGACAACGGAGCTGAATATACGTGAACGCAGGAGCGCAGGTTGGCGCGTATGGTCACGCCTCCGGGCTTCAGCGAACGATAGTTTTTCCTTTACTCGGATCTCCTGGATCGCCTTCTTGTCCAAGTACCGCGGACAGTCGGCAAACGAAGCAGAATGAGACCCCTTGCAATTAACGCAGACGGGGGCTAGTGAACAGGTACTATCGTGTGAGGGCTGACTACAAAACCCACAGATGTAAGCGCCTCTCTTACAAGAGATTTGCGTTTGCCCTAAACCACCACACTAAAAACATGCTAATCCAAACAATAAATAATTAAACTACGTGTCAGGGACTGCAGAAGGCAAGGGACTAGAGCGCAATATGTCCGCAGGGGAGAACAGCCGCCCATTAAAACGGACAATATAAAATCACAAATCTAAAAGACACTCAGCGCATTAAATGCGTCGACTAAAACCACTGTCACTGATAAAATGTAAGACATTCTACAGTATGCGCGTCGTCTGCCATAACGTTCGCTATACCGAAAGGCAGAGACACACGGACGCACAATTGAGCTCAATCCTGACACACCGTTAAGGGTGCCGCACACTGATCTCAGAGTGATGCGGAATCGCCATTAAGCAAGTGTCTATGACTAAAAAAGCAATGTCCGATGCGAATTCGAGTTAAAATGACCTCTTCCCGACGAGAGGCACGAGATGAGGTGGCCCAGACAACCGGAAGTGACTTAACCTCCCGCAAATTGTTCCCCCTAAGGGCCGCCCACTCATGGCGCCAACGCGAGAGGATACAGTGGCGTAAAATGGCATATAAGTCAGTGGAGGGAACAATAGAGGAAAAACACCTGGGCGATAAAATTGCCGATTTGGCAGCGGCATCTGCAGACTCGTTGCCAGGGACGTCCACCTGACCTGTAATCCACACAAAGGAGACTCTGGTGCCAGAAATCCCGAGCAAATGGAGGAGATCATGTATGCGCTGTACGAGTGGTTGGTAATTGTACAGCGCATTAATGCTCCGAAGGGCGCTCAGAGAGTCTGTGCAAAGAACACAGTGCCGTAAGTCGTGCCGCTGGGTGTATAAAAGTAACTGATAAATACTAAAAAATCGGCGTACAAATCGAACTTTGCACGGGTAAACGAAAGGTAAAACTACGCTGACCAAAAATAAAGGCATACCCAACTCCAAAGTCAGTCTTAGACCCATCAGTATATATGAAATGGGAGTCTCGGGATTGCGCCGGAAGTATTAAAAAGGCAGATCTAAGGACTGAAGAAGGGGTCTCATTCTTCAGCATCGACGTTAACCCAAGGTGACAGTGGGCCTCAAGGCGGAACCAGGGAGAAACCGCGTTTCTTCCCGGGGTAGTGCCGGCGCTGCCGTAACGTCCAAATCCCGAAGAAGCTGGCGAAATCGAACCGCTGGAGGGAGCAATGCAGAGGAACTAAACAAATATTGCCGATCAATCGAAAAATAACTCGAAGGACGGGATTCGTAGAGGTCAGGTACTGCACCATTTGGTTAACGTCAGGGAAGGGCTGCTCCTCAAAACACACGAGGCTGGAATAGAATCTCCAGTCGGCTTTTCTTGATATCCAGGTAGGTGCTCTGGAATGCTGGTCGTGGTGAGACAGAAGAGACACGATACAGAAATAATGATCGCTGGAGTAGTTGTCAGCGACGACGTTCCACTGCAGACGACAAGCAAGCTGGATTGAGTAAACGAGAGAATGGACCAGAAAAATCAGAAACAAAAGCAGGCTGACATGTATTGTGGTTGGAGAGGTTGAACTGAGGAAAAATGTCGGAAAGAAGCGTTCCCCTTGCCCACGCCCTTGGCGAACCCTTCAGGGGGTGATGGCCTTTAAAATCTCCCAACAGAAGAAATTGTGTTGGTAGAGCGGACAGGAGATCTCGAATGTCCGCGTTAGCGTGGGGAGACGATGGAGGAGAATAGACGGAGCAAATAGGAAAGAAAACGGCGGGTAAATGAAGCCTAACGCCAACAGCTTGCAAGTCGGATGTAAGTGTGAGGGTCTGAAAATGAACGTCGTTACGCCCTATTAGCATGACACCTCCATGAGCAGGAGTACCCTCATTCGCTGCAAGATCGTAGCGAATCAGAGTATACCCCGCAGATCAAAAGGTTCATGAGGGCGAAGCTTTGATCTTCAAGATTTTCTTGAATCTTCTCATTGGACATGCCGACCAATGTACGGGTGATTACAATACCGCGCAAGGAGTTCAAGGTCTTGTGCATCTCAACTCGTATGAAATAGCTAGTTAATAAGTTTTCTTTCTGTATAATAGCTGCCTGGGAGGCTGAATGTGCTTCAACTCGGACCATGCCATTACGAGCTCTAATATAGGATTTTACTGCACCAGCAATTTTATCCAAACAGCTTTGAACAGTGAATGGACGAACCATACTGAACGCCTTTCCTTCCTCAGCTCTACTCATAACTAATTTGCGCGGACCACAAGACTCGACTACCTCTTTTACAATAATTTTGGTGTTTTTTTAATTTTTAGAATCTATAGCGCTTGAATCCTTCACCATTAAAAATTCTTCGATGACATGCTCACATCCTGGGCGCCACCCCAGCTTAGGTGAGAGTCCTGACCTGGACCTTGCTCACCTTAAGGTCTCACCTACCAATACATAGATAGAGGGACCCAATTGTGTAACAGCTCATGTAATGGCCCCTCCCTGGGTTTGACATTTATCCGTGGATACGAACATTCCTGCAAGATACTCAGGGGCTGGGAGTTACGCATTACCCAGTCATACCTTGCGACTGCCCTCCTCTGTCCCGCGCAGCGGTATCCGTCAGACTGTGTTGAGGGAGGTAACTAGTAGTTGGTCAAATACGCTTTTGGATAACAGTTGGTTGGGCGTCTGGCATAAGCCAACTCACATCTAAAGGAACCCAATCGAGTGTGACTCGGGACCCCGGGACCACCAATTACATACCTACCGTAGTAGGCCCCTAGGGGAAGACACTTGTAATGGTGGAGTATGTAATCGTTATGGATAATAAAACATCCAAAGTGACGCAGTAATTTGTATCACAAGAATGTAAATGTCAGAGTGATTGTAGTGTGAATATGCATTGTTGTGTGACATTGATTTGAGATGTTTGTTGATTGTAAGCATTGTCGAGAAGTGGGTTTATACGGCCTTACTGAAACTGACAATAATAATAATAATAATAATAATAATAATAATAATAATAATAATAATAATAATACCACTGCAAAATAACGTGAACCCAGATAGAAAAGAAGTAGTCGAGTAGTGGTCCTGGCTATTTGGTTATTAACAAAACAGAAGAAGGAAGAAACTTTACACTGCTGAACTCTTTTACAATTCGAAAGGATCTCGATGTAATTGCTGGTCCTCTTATGTCGTGTATTAGGATCGCAATGGCACGCTCTTGGTTGAAGCAAATTCAGCATCACAGGCAACGGTTATGTTGAAAGCAAATATCAGGGTTTTCTGTTCAACTCAAAATGCACAAGACCTTGATCTATTCGCGCGGAGTTTTAAGCACACGTGCATTGGGCGGTATGTCTAATGTGGAGATTCAAGAGAATCTGGGAGAACAAGGCGTGGCATCCATATATCGGGTTCAACGGAAAGAAAGAGGTGAATTTGTGCCTACTCGTACCCTGTTCCTTACCTGTGATCGGGTATATCTCCTTCCAAGGATAAAGGCATGGTATGAAGTCATTGAAGTTAGGCCATATATACCGAATCTTTTCAGATGCTACAAGTGTCATCGCTTTTGACACACTAGCGAATTTTGTAACTGCGAATCTACCTGCGTTAACCGCGGAGACATCTCTCACGATGGGGCATGCACATCTGCACCAACGTTCGTTAACTGCAGCGGTGAACATCCATTAGGTTCCCGAGAATGTCCCCGTCTGCAGAAGAAAGAGCATTCCAGGAGATCCGAGTTAGGTGTGATGACGATGAAATGGAGTTTAAGGCCACTAAACACCTAGGGTCATCAGCCCGCTTACTATGTATAAAATTTAAAACCCAAAACTAAAATAGGGACACTAACCCAAGGAGTCAAAAACACTAAAAAAACAAAACAGCAGATTCTAAAAACCAACACACTAAAAACATGGTCAATAAAAGTGTAAAACAACGTGTCAAGAACTGTAGAACGCAAGGTATATGAGCGGCATATGACCGCCGGTGAAAAGACCCCCATTAAAACAGACAATATAGAAGCATAAAACTAAAGGAGCTCAGTGCATCAAATGTTAAAATCACTGTCACTTATAAAACGTAAAAGACATTCTACAGCATGCGGATCGTCTGCCAAAACGTTGGCTATGCCAACACGCAGATACACGCGAACGCGCAATGGAGCTAAAACTTGACACTGTTAAAATGTGACGCACCGTTAAGGTCGCATCACACTGCACACACACAGTGGTGCGGGGTCACCACTGAGCAGGTAGATACGTCTAAAAAGGCAATTTCCGATTCGTAAACGAGCTAAAATTACCTCTTCCCAACGAGAAGAGCGAGAAGAGGTACCCCAGACTAACGGGAAAGATTTATCCTCCCGCAACATGTTCCCCCGTAGGACCGTCCACTCATCGCGCCAAAGCGAGAGGATGCGGTGACTTAAAATAACACACAAATCTGACGAGGAAACAACAGAGGTAATAAATCTGGGTGATAAAATCGCCGACTTGGCAGCGGCATCGACAGACTCGTTCCCTGATATGCACAATTGACTTTGAATCCACACGAAGGAGACGCTGATGTCAGAGGCACCAAGTGAGTGGAGCAGGTCATGAATGCGCTATACGAGCGGGCAGTAAGTGTACAGCGCGCGGATACTTTGAAGAGCACTCAAGGAATCTGAACAAACAAAACCGTGCCGAAGTCGAGCCGATGGAGTATAAAAGTGACTGATAAATACTAAAACGATCGGCGGTAAAAATCGAACATTGCCGCGGTAAACGAAAGGTAAAACTATGTTGACCAAAACAAAGGCACACCCTACTCTAATATCAGTCTTAGATCCATCAGTATATATAAAATGAAATTCCCCAAATCCGCCTGAATTTCTAAAAATGCTGATCTAAGGACTGAAGAAGGGGTCTCATTTTTCGGCATCGACATTAACCCAAGGTGACAGTGGGCTTCAGCGCACAACCAAGGCAATCGCGTTTCCCCTCTGGGAAAGGTTGGCGCTTGCGTAACGTCCAAATGCCGAAGAAGCTGGCGAAATCGAACCCCTGGAGGGAGCAATGCAGAGGAGTCAACGAAGTATTGTCGATCAAGAGATTTCTCGAAAAATAATTCGAACCACGGGTGGTCAGACAAGCTTGAGAGTCGACACGCATAGCTGCACAAAAGCATCTCAGACGTGAAGAACAGCGGAGGTTCTGCAGCTGCAGCACACAGCCGGGGTAGAGGGCTGGTTGGAAAGGCCCCTTTTAGCGACTCTTATGCCACGATGGTGAATGGAATTCAAGCGACGTAACGCAGCTGGACGCGCCGATGAATAGACAATGCACCCGTAATCTAGTTTGGATCGGACCAAACAGCGATAAAGACGCAGAAGTATAGTCCGATCAGCTCCCCAGGATGTGCCACGTAAAACACGTAAAAGATTAAGAGAACGGTCACACTTTGCATTTAAAAAGGAAATGTGCGAAATCCAGCTCACTTCCGATCAAAGATCAATCCTAAAAATTTCACCAAAAATATCTCCGGCCCAAAATGGGGAGAGGGCGGAAGGAAAGCTTTCCTGCGCCAGAAATTGATGCAGACGGATTTCTCGGTGGAGAAAGTAAAGCCGTTGGCGTTACTCCAGGCGTAGAGACGGTCGATACAGCTCTGGATACGGCGTTTGAGCAGACAGCACCGCCGTGAACTGCAATAAATGGCAAAATCGTCAACGAAATGGGGCGATGAAATACCAGTTGGAATACAATCAACAATGCGGTTAATAGCAATCGCAAAAAGTGTGACTCTGTGTACAGAGCCCGGCGGTGCACCGTTTTCTTGAATAAAACAACTAGATAAAACCGAGCCCACACCTACACGAAATATGCGATCCGTCATAAACTCCCGAAGAAATATGGGAAGACGTCCGCGTAAATTCCATGCGTGGAGTGTACGTCAAATGCCGCACCTCCAACAAATGTCATAAGCTTTCTCCAGGTCAAAATACACAGCCACTGTTTGACACTTTCTCAGATATCCATTCATAATATGCGTCGACAGAGATACCAGATCGTCGACGGTAGAGCGATGGCGACGAAATCCGCACTGAGCGTTCGCTAGAAGCTTCTGAGACTCCAACCCCCATGTCAACCGCCCGTTGATCATGCGCTCCATCACCTTGGAAATTCAAATGGGGAGTGAGATAGTGTGGTAGCTGGAGGGTAGTTGGTGATCCTTCCCGGGCCTAAATATAGGGACAACGGTGGCTTCAGGCCAAACGGAAGGAAAAACGCCGTCTTGCCAAATACGGCTATAGACATGTAGGAGAAAGAGTTTACTGTCGGCTGAAAAGGTGCTTTAAAATCTGGACATGAATGCGATCCGGGCCTTGAGCGGAGTGCTTAGATAAAACGAGGGCGTTCTCCAGCTCCCTAATTGTGAAAAGTGCATTATAACACTGCTGATTAGGAGACCGAAAATTAAAGATCACGGAATCCAGCCGGTCTTTGAGAGTGCGAAATCCGGCGGAATATTAGGCAGAACTGGAAATCGCCTCAAAGGCAGCACCCAGAGTGTTCGCAATGGCAGCCGTATCCACCATGGTGGCATTGGAAACCTGAAAACTAGACACAGTACAATGCGACACTTTACCGGATAAGCGATGAAGTTTATTCCAAATAACAGAGGAATGCGTGAAGCGGTTAAAAGACTCGACAAAACGAGTCCAGGACGCCTTCTTGCTATTTTGAATAATGCGACGAGCCATGGCGCGCAATTGTTTAAAAGTAACCAAATTAAGTGTAGGGTTTCGCCGAAACACCCCAAGCGCAGTTCTACGGGCACGAACGGCGTCCCGACAGTCCTCGGTCCACCACAGAACAGGAATACGCCGAGGGGAATAGGACGAACGGGGAATTGTGCGTTCGGCGGCAGACAGGATCGTAGACGTTACGTTCTGCACCATTTGGTTAACGCCAGTGAAGGGATGGTCCAAAAAGGACACGAGGCTGGAATACAGTCTCCAGTCGGCTTTAAGGAACTGCCAGGTAGGTTCTCTGGAATGCTGGACGTGGTGAGACAGAAGGCATACGATGCAGGGGTAATGGTCGCTGGAGTAGGCGTCAGTGTCGACTTTGCACTGGAAACGACTAGAAAGTTGGAGTGAGCAAACGGCAAAGTCCAAGTGACAGAATGTACCAGAAGAACCAGAAAGAAACGTAGGCTCACCTGTATTGAGGATGGAAAGTTTGAACTGAGTAAACATGTCGGAAAGAAGCGTTCCCCTTGCACAAGGCCATGGCGAACCCCACAGGGGGTGATGGGCATTAAAATCTCCCAACAGAAGAAATGGTGTTGGGAGAGCGGACAGGAGATCTCGAATGTTCGCGTTAGCGAGGGGAGACGACGGAGGTGAATAGATGGAGCAAATAGAAAAGAAGAAGCCGGGTAGTTGAAGCCCAACGGCAACAGCTTGCAAGTCGGACATAAGTGTGAGAGTCTGAAAATGAACGTCGCTACGCACTATTAGCATGACACCTCCATGAGCAGGAGTACCCTCATCCGGTGCAAGATCGTAGCGAACCGGAGTATACTCTCGGAGATCAAAACAATCGTGAGGGCGAAGCTTGGTCTCCTGCAAAAACACGACCATAGGTGAATGGGAACGCAATAAAAGTTGCAGTTCCGCCCTATGCGATCGTACATCACGTAAATTCCAGGACAGGATAGCCATCAAGAAAAGGGATAAACTGGCTACTTAGAAGGGCGGCTCAAAATAACCTTCTGCTTAACCTTGGGGCTCGGGCTTTTGGTATGCAGTTAGTCAGACTCCACAGGATGTTTGAAGGGAGGGCCCACGCTCTCAGTGCCAGAAACCGATTGTACCGCCGACAATCGATTCTGGGTGGCAATGGGCGAAAGGTGCCGCTGAGCGCGGCGTGTCCAGGAGCATCCTGGTACTGTGATCTTCGAGGAAGAGAAGGTGTACTTTTTTCCGCGCGCACGCGGAGGGTCTTTCAGAAAATCTTCCCTACAAAGTTTCTGCTTTGATTTCTTCTCAATGCCTTGTGACTTCATAAACTTTGGACCAATTTTAGATGGCTTGATAACTGTGGTTGAAATGGACGGCCGGATGACAGTGGCGGTCAAGGCAGTCATGGACCAGGTCTGTGTTTCGGCATCCTTCCGGGTACTGGCGAGGCAACAGCAGAGCTGAACGTCCCCGATCGCAAGAGCGAAGGTTGTCGCGCATGGAAACGCCTGCGGGCTTCAGCGAAGGAGTGTTTCTCCTTCTCGCGAATCTCCTGGATCGCCTTCTCGTCCAAGTACCGCGGACAGTCCGCAAATGACGCGGAATGAGACACTTTTCAATTAAAACACATGGGGGCTGTTGAGCAGGTAGCTTTGTGTGAGCGCTGGCTACATGATGCACAGATAGAAGCGGCACTCTTACATGAAACTTGCGCATGCCCAAAACGTTGGCATTTAAAACAACGCAGAAGTCTGGGAATAGAAGGCCTCACCGCAATTCGTTCGTACCCTGCGGAAAGACTTGTGGGCAGATCGACGCCATGGAAAGTGAGAAAGTGGGTACGAGTAGGTACCAACTCCCCGTCGCGTTTAGCGTGCACTCGATGAACTGCTGTTATCTTTTGGTCGGAAAGATATTCGACCAGTTCATCGTCCAACATACCATCGAGGTTATGGATGGTAAAGATGCCTCGACGGGAATTCAAGGTGCGGTGTTTCTCAACCGTGAAGAAGGGTGGCGCGCAACAAAGACTTGCTTTATACTAACAGTGAACTATTTAGAAGGCGAGTGCAGGAATGAACCGGACCAGCAATTGAGTCAATGCCCTTCTGAATTACAAAGGGGTTCACCTTTTCAAAACTTTGACCTTCCTCTGTTCGCGTAACGACTAAGTAACAACCAGATGTCGGTGGTGCTACTTCGCTTACAAAGAATTTTCGGTGCTTATTATTATTAATGGAGAAAGAGGGCTCCATAGTGAAAGAAATTCTCCGCCATTGCAACCGTTTCCGATCTCGGGCTCTAACTTCCCGGGCGTTACCCCGGCTCGGGTGTGTGGTCTATCTATACCAGTCTCACCCCAGGGTCACACCTCCCATAACATAGACAGAGGGACCCAATGGCCGTCTGAAGTCAGCTCATGCAATGGCCCCCACGTGACTGCATTTGAACAGCGGATACGAACACATACCCTACATGACGACCCCGGGTGGTTCGGGGTGATGCCATTACCACTCTCCTAGCTGCGCACCCACTACGCGGGTATCCGTCAGGCTGTATCCAGGGAGGGTTAAAAGAAAGAAAGGATAAAATAAATCAAAACTCTGTGGGCGTATCGCACACAAAGTAGGCCGGCGAGGAAAGAAAAGAAATGTGTGAATGAATGGTCGTGGTGCGAAATGTTCGTAAGTAGAGAGGTCAAAAAATAATGAAGGAGAGGGGTGGCATGGAAAGAAATGCAAAGAGCGCAGGAGAGCCTACCTTGAGTCACCCGGTCATGAGGACGAATCCACCTCGACCGGACGAGGTTGGAGGGATGCTGATGGCGATGAAAGGCTCGGGCACCCCAGGTACGCCAAACCCGTAGTCACATAAAGTGAGCCCCTGGGGGGATCCGAGTTGTAGAAAGTGTCTTTCTCGGGAGCTCGGAAATCTCTGCGTCTCCGACAACTCTCTGTCCAGATTTCCGATACGTCTGGCTCAGTAGCAGCTAAACCGGTACTGTGTCGGGAAATCGCAACTCAGACCAGCTGTATCAATAGGGCAACCATTTCCGAAAAGATTCTCGTAGCTAGAATGCAGCCAAAGCTTTCAATATCAACACCGACGACACCAACATCTGTCAATTCCGCTACTCAAAAAACTACATCGGTAAAGTTACCATAAAAATCGTAGACCTCAACCACCAAGACTAGCAAGCCCGTAATACATAATGCATCGCCAAAGAATTTCAGGGCTAAGTATAAGAGATCCGACTTCCAAAAACGAAATGGTAAGCCTTTAAGCAGAACATCTAACAGCAAGAAAAGTCCACGAGCATCTCCTCGGAGATCCTCTTTTGAGGAATATCTTGGAAAAGACTGGGATCGGCGATCTACATCCTCGCCTATCTTCACTTCAAATCGGTTCGAAGTTCTCGAACTGAAGCTTCAATTGGAAAGGGGTTCTCTCCCATGGAGGAGATGGAGCAGAAGGTTTCTGCCCACACTGCCAGAACGACGGCGAAAAAAGGCAAGATCCTTCCTACGCTAAAGGAGCTAGTCCGACACCGAAAAACGGCAAACTGATTAGATCACCGTCGTCCTCAAAGTGGTTGACACTTAGAACCAGCGCTTGAAGGTTTGCTCAACAAGATTAATCCTTTGGTCGTATTTCTACAAGAGACTAAGCTCCGTCTACGGGATATCTCTCAAATCGGGCGGTGTACCCTAGTACGGTGTGATCTTGCACCCGAAGAGGGTGTTCCTGCGCACGGGAGCGCTATGATGGTAATCATATATGACATATTTGTAGAATATGTATCCATACGGTCTGACATCCAGTCAGTCGCTATAAGAATTAAACCACCAACCATCCGGTTTGCCATTTGTAACATTTATCTGCCTCCGTTAGATGACTCTCGCTCACGGATTTAGAAGATCTACTTTCGCAGTTGCCAACGCCTTTCTGTTGATGGGAGACGTTTATGCCCGACACATGGCTTGTGCGGGAGGTAAATTAATTGCCGATTTTTTGACAATTATAATTTAACTCATCTGAATACCGGAGAGCCTACATTTCTCTCGGACTCCTTTAATACCTTTTCACACCTTGATATAGCAGTTTTTTTCCACAGCAGTTAGCAATTTCCTTGCAATGGAATGTCATTTCTTATTTAGACTCTAGTGACGATTTTCCATGTCTTATTAGTCTCTTAATACAGGATATATGTTCCACGCGTTTTCCTAGATGGCGCTTGAAACAAGTCAAATGGAACCTTTACTCATAGCTGGTTGCAATTAATTAAAATGAGCACGACTGTGTGAATGTTTCGGTCAAGCATCTCAGAGACGATTCTTTCAGCTGCTGATCATACTATTGCTTGATCGACTGCCAAACCCTGTCGATTTCCGGTCCCTTAGATGGACCGATGAATGTCGAAATGCCATTCGTACTCGTAGGCGTGCTCTTGGGATTTTCCACCCTCGCCCTACACTGGATAGCCTGATCCAGTACAAGAGGGCGCATACCAAGTCTAGACAAGTTATTAAGGATGGCAACGGGACACTATGGAGCAAGTTTGTAGCTCCATTTAATCGACATACACCTTTTTCTGTCGTTTGCGATGGGTTAAGGCGTGTGGTTGGAAAATCCAACCACATGCCAATTGCCGGTCTTAGAATCGCTGCAGGACTGCTGTTGATGCATTTGACGTGGTAAAGCATTTAGCCGCACTTTTGCTTAAGTGTCTAGCTCAGGTAACTATTCACCCAAGTTCCTTCCTGTTGGGACTCAGGTGGAAACTAAAGGTTTCTGGTTTCATTCTCGAAATCTAGAAGATAGCAATTGCCTTTTCACCCAGGCGGAATTAAAACACGCTCTTTCTACTTCGCGACTATCATCACCGGGACTAGGTCATATCCGCATACAAGTGTTGCAGCGGCTCTCATCTGAAGGTAAGGCTCTCCTACTCGAGGTCTATAGTCGTGTTTGGGTCGACGCCACTTTTCCAAAGGGATGGCGGAAGCAGCAGTTACACCAATTTTGAAGGGCTGAAGGGACCGTAATTTTCTGTCCAGCTACTATTCCGTCACCACTTACGTTTGCAAGGTGATGGAACTCATCGTCAACGGGCGGTTGGAATGGTTGTTGGAAACTCAAAACCTGCAGACCAACATCCAGGGCGATTTTCGAAGACGCCGTTCAACAATGGACTACCTTATGTCATCGACATAGATCATGCACGAATTTATGAAGAATTGCCAAACCATTGAGATACTTTTGACCTTGAAAAGGCTTATAATACGTGTTGGCGAACAGGGATACTACGTTCTCTACACATCTGGAACTTATGTGGACGCTTTCCACTATTCATTCAGGAGTTTATGAAGGACCGTGTTTTCCGAGTAACCTTCGGCTAATTTTTTTCGAACCATTTTGTTCAGGAGAACGGAGTGCCTCAGCGATCAGTACTGGGCGTTACACTGTTTGCTATAGCGATTCCATCTCAAAATTCCTTCCTCCTAGTGTATCGTCATGCTTATTCGTAGACGATTTTGCGGTTTATTGTACTCCTCAGCGGACTCCGATTTAGGAATGTTTAAGTAATCTTCAAGAATGGAGTTGTGAAAACGGCTTTTGTTTGTCAACTAAGAAGTCAATCTGCGTGAACTTCTGGCGCTGTAGGAGACGATTACCACCTTCACTCCGATTCGGTCCAGATTTGCTACCATTTGCAGATTCGACGAGATTCCTGGGGTTGACCTTTGATAGGGGACTCAGGTGGTCATCGCATATAACACAGTTGAAGCCGAGAAACTGAACGTTCTCAGAGTATTTTGCGGGTATTTAATGGCAAATTTTGGGGAGCGGATCGGACATTTGCTACGACTGTATTACGCACTGATCCAATCAAAAACAGGCTATGGGTTTATCATTTATTCCTTAGCATGTCCATCTGCGCTGAGGAAATTAGAAACATATCAGAATTGGAACATTTGAGTGGCTATTAGTGCTTTTCCCACTAGCCCAGTTATACGTTTTTACGCCGAATCGGCAGAACCTCCTCTGTGGTATCGGCGTGATGTACTCTTAGGCAGTTATGGCTGTGCGGTTAAATGCATGCCAAAACATCCTACGTGTGCGTCTTTTTTCACATCGCCCTGGACGAACGTTATAGCAATACCTCCATTAATCCAAGAATCTGCAGGAGCTCGTTTCCGGGAGCTTCTTAGAAAGCGCGGTATTGAAAAACCTTGCATGTTTGCTAAGGGGAGCGGGTGTTCCTTCCTTGGTTATGTGTGACATCTCATTTAGATCTTGTGATGACGGTATACCGCGAGTCTGCAATGCTTACATTTAGTATCCGCACCTGTTTTATAGAACTTCTGTCCGGTTATAGTGACCGAATATTGATCTACATTGATGAATCTAAGTGCACCAACGGTGTCGGACGTGCTTAGGTTCATGGAACCAAACCCCATATATTCGGTTTTCGTGATAGCACATATGTTTACAGTGCAGAGCTGTATGCCATATACCGAGCCATTTTGTATGTGCGTCGTCGAAAATTGGGAGCCTTTCTCATTTTGAGTGATTCTCTTACTGCACTTTAGAGCCTTGGTGAACTGTACAACTACCACACCATTGTCCAGCGAATCCAGAATGTTCTCCATGTTTTATACGCTTCTGGCGTTAATGTGGATTCTGCTTGGATACCTGTTCACGTTGGCTTGCCAGGAAATGAACTTGCGGATTTGGTAGGTAAGGCGGCAGTCACAAAACCCAGTGTGTTGATATTTCGGGTAACGTCGGGAGACTTTAGTTTTGTTGTGCGTAGAGGGTCGCTTTCGTGCTGGCGCGAGGAGTGGTTAACTTTCCGCGGAAATAAGCTTAGAGCAGTGAAGGACATTCCGATAAACTGGGTAACTTTCTCTGGTGTATCTCGTTGAGAGGAAGTGGTTTTTGCTCTGTTGATATTGGCCAGTGTAATTTTACACGCGGTTCATTTTAAGGTTGTCCCTGCTCCTACTTGTCCGCTTTGTAGTGAAGGTCTGTCAGTATGTCATGTGTTGCTGGAGTGTATTGCTCTAGCACATCTTCGGGACTCTCTGCAACCCAGCCAGTCTTGCAGAGGTCTTAGCGAATGATTAGTATGCGGATGATAGGATTTTTAATTTTGTGTCAAAAGTAAATTTCCAAATGTACATTTAGTCATCTTAATAGCAGGTGTTTCATACTTCTCGATTAAGTTATATATATTCATATTTATTTCTGACTTGTGCTATGATTTTATATTGATCTTTATCTCTGGCTTTTGCTATGATTTTATATTCATTTTTATCCCTGGCGTTTGCCATGATATTTTGTACTGATCTTTATCTCTGGTTTTTGCCATGATCTCTTTTACAAGGGCGCCCTTGTTGAGCGCCCTTAAACACAAAGCATCATCAGCATCAGCATCATTATTATCTGCCTTTGAAAAGTTTCTTCACATTTTTTGTAAACAATCTCTTAGTTACGGAACTTTATTGTAAATGTCCTTGTGATATAATATTAACATGATGATGTGATTCGAATGTTTATTTCTTAAAATTAACCTTCAATCATTGGACATTAAAACAGTTCTTTATGAAACAACACACAGTGTAAAAATTTTAACTCATGAGTAAAACTTGTTTTTTCCTATGTTGATAATAACCAGACGTCGGAATTTTAGGCTGTTAAAATGAACATTTAGGCGCCAAAAAAGGTTTTAAAACTTTAAAATATTATTAGTCGGTAATATTAATAATTAACAAATGACAACAGAATGCATATAAATGTTAAACGAAATTACAAAAACCAACAATAGGGATAAAATATTTAATTAGTAATTCATAATTACTACAACCAGTGTGTTTATTAGCCTTAAAATAAACATACATTTATGAAATACGCATTAATGCATTTTTTCTCCATAAGTGAGATCCCGAATAAAACAACAATCGGATGAGGAAGAATGAGAATAAATACAAAGAAAAAACTTGCATATTTACTACGGCATTACAACGTCCTATGTTTTATTTCAGCTTTCATTTTATCTCCAATCTCAATTACTAATGCTTGCAGCATTTTGGCTGTATTGATAATCGGCATAATTTTTCCAAATTTTCCGTTGTCAAACTGCATTTTTATCTGGGATAAGCATTTTATATGCTGAAAAAACTTTCAACAGACATAAGTGATGGGAGCATATTTAAATTTTGCTACATTTGACATGGTTATTTTTGTTGCCAGACTACATCTTCGTCACAGTACTTCGCGCACATTTTTCAAAATAGAGAACCCAGCATGTTTTTCAAGAATGCACTCCACTTGTCTCTAAATTTGTCACCAACTCTCCCTACTGCCATTTTTTCTACTTCTTGAATTATGTCAAGTTGTTCTGGAAGGGACTTTCCCGTTGCTTAAAGTTTTCTAATGCTAGGAGACAAAGAAAAGTTGAACTGTATGTAAACAATGTCTTTCTTTAGGTAGTTATCCTACAACAATTCTTTAACAACGTTCACACATGCCACACTATCATCTGGCGATGCACTCACAGCACATGTTCAGTATAATACATGACAGCACCAATCCACGTGCCTCAACGAGTATTTGTAGATCCTGTAAATACAATACAGCTTCTGTTTGACACAATACTGTTAACTCAAGGAAATTAATTTTGAATGGTTTCAGCACCTCTGTGCAATGCATGGGCTAAGAAGGTGATTTAAATTAAATTTGGATAAAAGGCTTTCGGGAGAAGTTAAGCAGCAAACATGTAAGATGCAGCATTAATAGACAGAAGAACTTTAGAATCATCAATACCATTCGGGAAAAGGTATTCGGGATTCCTATTAATAAAATAAGCAATTGTTTCGCTGCTGACTCTGTCTAGTTGTTTTGAACAAAAGAGATAATGGGATGAGGGTTCATGTGGATCCATTTGGCCATTAATTACATTTCCTATACACCTCCCCACCGTATCAGTTGTTTCGTCTACGCACAACCACATGCAGGAATCCCCTATAATTTCGCGAATTGATCGCAAAGTGGTCTCATGTGTAGAATTTAGACAATTTTTTCGCAAACTCGATTGCAGTACTTCTGTACTACATTCCAAGGGACGTTAGCAACTACTAAAGCTCTGCATATATCCATATTAAAATTAGTTTCACTTGTAGATGGAGGAAGCTATTTTAATAAAGCATGTTTCTTAAATGCAGTCTGGGAAGCCCTAGCTTTATGGTCACTGACATTAATATGTTGGTCGATATGAGATTTCTTATGAAACCTCCACAAAAGAATATTTCGTTACAGTAAACGAGAAGTTTGTGCCAAATAGAATTGAAACATAATTGTATTGCATGTTTCTATAAGTTGGTCGATTGTGAAAATTAGATTACCTGTTTATTGCAGGACTCACAGAAAACGATTTTCCTATCACTAGTGAGTCCTGGTATGCGCTGGACCCATTGTTGTATCAGTGCACTCTTAGAAGATTTCACCTTCAGTATTTTCACACTTTATGTTAATTATTAAATTATAGCTGTTTACAGACGCATAGTCATACATATTGAGATGGCTAACACTGTGCTGTAACTGTAGAAGGCCTACAGTAGGGAACAATTTATATAAGGGTGTTAGAAACTCTTCCAAGGTAAGGCTTTTATTGTGCATTTGTAACATTGTTGAAACATGGAAAGTAGAAAGAGATAGCCCTATATTACACATGGCAGTCGGTAATCTGTAACTGCCTAATCTCTTCCATATTTCGCAGCAAAAAGTGCAACTGGTCACCACACAAGTACGGTTGATACTAAGAGACCAGTCAGTGAAGGTTAACTTGGACCATCATTAGCATAGCCCCCTTCTAGAACGGTCACGTAGCAGCAAAATGGTCATTTTCAAGCTAAAAGACGTTACAAATTTCTCTTTGGGGTTTGCTAGAAATTCGCAAGTTTGTTAATCGAGAAACTTCTTTCATGTGTGACACTCAAGTTCAACTCATCCCATTCCATATCCTGTTTTGAATTCATGGATTTGTGTGCAAGAACACTGCACTTGTTTGTGGTCAGAAACTTGTTGGCTCTTCTCTCAACTTTGATGAGTGCAATTTTAAAACACGTTATCTATTTGTTAGAACTATTGGCTTGTTCCCGAAAAGTATGTCCATATATTCTTTATTTAGTGATGTGCAATGTTTCAAATTCCCACTCAAAACTAAACTAACAATGCATTACCGTTTTATAGTTTCTATTTGTTATAATTAGGTATTTGTTGGCTTAAAACTATGAAACAGGCACATTGGGTATAATAGGCACTTTTAGGAACATTAAAACTTATATAGAAGGTGTAGTTTTACATCAATTGTAAACATATATAATTGGATTTTGATTATTTATTCAGGAAAAATAGGCATAAAACCTAAAATCCAAGGTCTAGTAATGCCATGTTATGGATTTTCCATATTCACATTTGTATCTTCAGTTATATTTGTGTATTTCATTTCTTTTAACATTACTTGTCATCTAATTTGTATAGTTGTAAGATTATTTCTTGATTTATACCGCGTATTCATATGTTCTTACCGGGACATACAATCCCAAGGGTTATTTCCAAAAGGAGCTAATCTTATGATCAGGGGCATATTTGAACCCGAATAATTAGGAAGAAAGCCTTGTAAATTTTGTACACAGTTCAACTATTCCATTTTATTATTTCGATCCAGTTTCAAATGTAACTAATTAGAAATTCATGAGTGCTTTTCTAGTTAGGACACATATTTCAATTATGTTTACCATTTAGTTTTGAGCATTTTAATTTCCTAATAATATTTTTATGTTGAGTAATGTCAAATCCATTAATATGTTTCATAAGGCTTAGCGCAACATTTGGAGCCTGAGTTTGTTATATCAATGACATGACTGGTGTTCCAATTCAAGATCTCACCAGATGATTGGTTCACAAACCACAGCTCTGCTATGAAGTATTCGTTCTAACAAGAACCACACCACCCACTTACTTCGGATCTAGTCAGAGGTGGAAGCGTGTAACCTATCTTTGTATAAATTTCACATTCTTATTGTTTAATCATTGAATACAGCAATCCAAAGCAGCCAGGGATATTTTAAGTTAGTTGTGAACTTTAATTCGTAAGTTAGTTGAATACACAATAAAAGTTTATGTGTAAAAGTGAAATACTTACAACTTGTGATGTATGCAAGCTTGCATCACCAAATTTCCATGCATTACCTGTATGAGGTATTCCTTGCAATGCTCCCTAAGATTCTCTCATCACTCGAGAGTTGGGTACAGGTGGTCTGGACACTTTGCTATCTGTTTGGGGGCATTGGTAACGTTAACATCCTCGGAACCACGAGATGCGACTACGTAGGAGCTAGCCAACTGAACGCGTATCCCACTTCGGAGGTTGGAGCAACTTATGTTGAATCCGTACATGACGACCTCGCCCTAGGTAAGATTGGGGCTTTACCCCACAGCTTAGTCAACCTTAACGTGGAACCACACTCCCACATATTTGACTCACTGCCTTGAACCAGCCAGTCTCAACAGCTAGAGGACCCGTTTTCAAATATATTTCCCTTTAAATCCCATGTTTTTCTTTACAAGTACCTTTCAGTTTTTATGATTTCATAGGAGTTGTATCCTACGTGTGGTAGAAATTTGGGAAGTTGAGAGATAACAGGTATCGCTGAGTGTTGTTACATATATTTGAAAGTGACTCATAGCTTTGCAACGTCCACTTAATTTTGTTAATTTTTGTTTTATTTTTTCACCTGCACGTGTCTATTACACTTAATATTGCAATAGTAGTGAAGATGAGAAGTTCAAATAGACAATAAGCTTTATTGAAGCATTGCTTCTAATTTCCGATTTTGATTTTCCATAATTTCCCAGACAATTTCATGTATAAAGTGATACAGAGCTTTACCACCTATAATTTTTTTTAAATTGCACAGGAGCTAGGAATTTTCAAGTGTTAATAGATGCTACATTACCTGTTTGCAATTGAGATACTGAAATTCTTTTGTCATTGCCAAAGTGTTATACAGTAGAATCCCGCTTACCCGACCTTCGGTCATCCGACATTCTGCATTATACGACACTTCGTGGTAGACATTTTTATTTTACTGTAGTTTTGGTGGGGCAGTAAATAGACAAGCTGTAGTATTCCGTGAAACCTAGATGTACATGTCCCTTATGCGCTAGTGCTGGACCGGCAGCTACGCTACTCTGCTGTCTGTGACTCAGTGTTGAGTGAACCTTGTAGAGTATGGTCACAGTCATTTAAGTTTCTTGTGGGTTGCTTTGTGTTCCTTGTGACTATGGCCAGTAAAAGGAAGAAAGTGTTTCCATGGAAATACATTAAACAGACTGAACAAATGTGAAACACTTCAAAAAGTTGGTTTAGACTACGGTGTTGGGCGTGTTACATTGAGAGATTGGAAAAGAAAACGGGAGGAAATCGAAAAGTAGAGCGCTGCCAGAGCAACAGAAACGTAAATGTGATGAAAAATTGTGAGATCTTATATTTTGACGTTACTGAAACTAATATTAGCAAAAGGAAACCTGTTGAATTATTTTAAAGAGTTACATGTTACTGAATAATTTACAGAGAATATATAATGACCCTCCATCGATATTCTGAAAAGATTGCGCAAAGAAATGATAAAGTGTAGTTTTGATTAGCTGATGAAATGCATGTTTACAGTTAGATCTAGAGTTTAGAGTAAATCAGAATTGTAGATATCGAGGATTAATGCATCATGTAATTCTTTTCCTGTAGGCAGTACTGCTTTGTTTTGCAATTTTTAATAGATACGATGAAGTGCATGTTTATAATTAGATCTAATTTTGAGTAAACAGGAATTGTAGATGTCGAGGATGCATGACGTAATTCTTTTTCTATAGACAGTGGTGTTTTGTTTTGCAATGTTAATAGGGTACTCGAAGTGCATGTTATATACGCGACACAGACTATAGTGCAGTGAAGTTTAGTGTGTGAACTTGACATACATTTATTAGCACAACTTTGTGCTTTTGAGAACTAGTGCTGTTTTTAAACTTTCATAAATATGACTACAACTTCTTACTCTCTCGGGGACTCTTAATCTATTTGCTATTACAACGAACAATAGTTAATAAAGGAAGATTTTTTCATCTACAGATTTGTGGAAGAAAGCGCTGTAATATTACATCAATTTCATATGCGTATTCCTTTTAGCGCTTTTATATTTTTGTTGCTATTAAAATTGCACGCCTTTGTTCCAATGTAATTTGCACATTTATTGAAGCGTACTTTTTTATTACAATGAATTAAAATAGAATGAATCTCTTCATTTCAATATATTCCTTGTATTTCCCGGTACACCTTTAGTCACGCATGTTTCTGATGCCGCCATTGGAATACACTGCCCATAACTGCTATGGCCATAAGCTCAGGAAACCCACTGAATCTCATTTAGTGTATGGCCGTGACAATATTTTATTGTTTAATGTATGGTTATAATTTGGAGGAAATTACTTTATAAAAGCTTCCAATGAAGAAGGGAAGAAAATTGTTTTTCACAATATACACTGTTGGTAGAAATGATTGACTTGCATAGGTAACATGCATAGTTATTGACGTGTTATGCACCTTTCTGTCTGTTTCTCTTCAGTAATACTATTTTCAAAAACTGAAGTTTTCCATTTATATATTACTTTCATCCTAAGGCATGAAATATGCTTTTAGATTTGTCAGACAACTTCATTTACAGTCAATTGCCAAGTAATTTATTATCAAAACAAACCGATAGAAAACCGTATTTATTCACAGTTTTTATAGATATTGACACCTTTGTCCAGTTATTGACTACAAAATGTTATACCTACAGAATGCAGTTAGAACCTTGGCGTAAACTACATTAAGTAAATTGTTCACATGTATTCTTTTTTGTACTACTTTGGATGTTAATACCTATTATTAGTAAAGTAAACAGAAATGAAAACGAGAAAAAACATTATTATTATTATTATTATTATTATTATTATTATTATTATTATTACAATATTGCTTAAAATATTACTCATTAATTAGGTGCATTGACACAATAAATACAAATTTAAGCACCAATAAAGGTGAGGAAAGCATTATATGTGATTGCCTAGAATATCATTCATTAATTCAGTGCATTGACATAATAAATTCATTTTGTTAGCAGAAGCATGTTATCAGGTACCAGAAACCAGAGGCATTCTAGAGAACTTAACTAATCGCTGTCAACAGGTTGAGGTCCATTCAGACAGGAAGTGGAGCAACTGATGAGGCAGTTAATGTTAGCAAGAAAAGAAATATGGAGGTACGCGAAAACATGAAAATCTTAAAAAGGGACTAAGTAACTTGCTTTAAGACTAACAAATGGAATATCCCGAAAAAGAGACAATGCATGGAGGACCATGGTAAGGTACAATTATTAAACATGCACTAAAATTAAAACTTGCTTGTGCAACTAGTGGTTATGATACACTGCTACAACAGGGCTATCCATTACCTTCAAAGAGAAGTCTTAATCACGGAATGGAAGAAGTTAAATTTAATCCTAATCTTTCATACCAAATAATCGAGGCAATGAAATTAAAAATACGGGTAATGTCAACAAAATAAATATATAAATAATTAAATCACCAATAAGCCATCCTGGTACCTTGTTTCCTACACCAGGATATTCCAAATGAGTTATTTATTTAAATATTGCTTGCAATTTGTACAGATTTTGCTTATATTCTAGTGAATAAAAGCAGGAAAAAAAGAAAATAGATACAATAAGCTAAAAATAATAATTAAGTCTATAATCATTACAGTTAAAATTCAAATCAAAATTATATATTCAACTACGTTACTGAAAACCGGCAACATACCATTACTGGTATGCAGCTATTCCCAATTTCTAAACTAAACAAAATAAGGATAACAGGCCTCTGTTCTAAATTAAACTATATTCTAACATCTGGTTTCCAGTGGTTAAGGTACTGGTAACCATTGCCCGACTACGTTAATGTAAATATTAATTTTCAACCAATGATAACAGTTAACAATTTCTTTTAATATCATACCAAGTTCTAAGTGTTATCTATACTACTATTTATTCTATTTATCCCTACTAATAATTTTAACACAATTCAAAACTCTATCTGTTATTTTTCTTTTTAAAAATTACTACTTTCAATACATTTTCCTCAAAATATATACTTTAAACTTTCAGTTTTCTTAATATACTTTAAATATTTTACGGTACTTAACAATTTTATTAAACTTATCACTCACGCTCAATTAAACGTATCTTTCGTTTTCACTTCACTTAAGACAATAATCACTATATTTATAACTTTGCTATAAAATTATTATTTCACTTTCTCTTTAAGAATCAAATTTCATTTCATTTAACACTACATTCACTTTATCTCCAATTACCACCATTCGCTCCACTTTCCCTCCTCCTCGCTAAAACTTATAACTAGTCCATTCACCACCTCCCGCTCCAAACTTCTGTTCCTCCTCCTCCTCCTCCTCCTCCTCCTCCTCCTCCTCGTCATAATGTCAACAGAAGAAAGACACGCTACGCTAATGATGGACGAAATGGCTATAAAACCAAGCACAGAGTTTGATCCAAACTCAAGTATAGTAATTGGCCATCCAACAATTAGAGTAGCTATTCCTTCAAAAGACAATGATCCTTTAGCCTCACATGCTCTTGTGTTTATGCTTGGAGGAGTTATTACACGCTGGAGACAGCTTATAGCGTATCACTCCACTGGAAAGTAATAATGCAAAAGAAGCGAAGTGCATTATATTTGAGATTATGGGGAGCATAGAGGAAATCAGGTTATCTGTGGAAGTAGTGGCATCAGTCATGGCTAGCCAGAACCTGGCATTATGGAAGGAATGTGGCATTGTAGCAGGAAAATATTCCAGAGTAGTGAATTTCTGCCAGCATCCATGCAGCACATTAAGAAAACTATTTCATGTCTGGCCCTCCACACATCGTTAAGAACTGCGTAACCAATTTCAGCAGCATGATATAATTACTTTTCCTGAAGATGTCACTGCTAAATATGGCTTCCTTCCAATAAGGCGTGCTTCAAAACAGGTTTAAGAACTTTTTGAACATGACAAGTTATATAAATTACAATTAGCAATTTAGCACCCAAGCTTAGAGAAAACAGCATGTAACCCAATCATTATGATAAAATGAAGGCTGGACTATAATTAGCATTAATTCACAATCAAACAGGAACTTCACTGGAATATGAAGCCCAGAATAACTTAATAAGGAAAAACGCACTAACTACTGCTTGGTTCCTTAAAACAATGCACCACTGGAACTCTCTAATGACATGAAGAACAAAGGTAATAGCTTTGAGCAAAGTACAAAAGGAGGACTTAATGGCGCTCTGGAATTCCTCACGATTATAATGGATCTGTTTATAAGGTTAAAAATTGGCAACAAGGGTGTATAGAAACCCATTTAAACCCTCGCAATTTTCACGACAGTCTCGAAAACTTGTATGCCTTAGTGAGATTGAGAAATTCTATCCCTTCTGCAAGAGAATTCATGACAACGATAAGAATCATACATTTATCTTGGTTTTTCAAATCCACTCGGAGTCATAATTATAAGGCAAGTGATGCAGATTTCCTTGTGGATTTCAAGAACAATTGTAGTTTAAATCCTATTCTGAACAGATGTCTTTTGATGCTCATTGCATGAATGAAGAAGAAATAAATATAGCAGATAAGATTTAATTTGGAATTGGAGAAAACCATTCACATTACAACCTTGGTGGCAAAGTGGTTCAACAGGTATTAGAAAGCACAAACTCTGCGAAAAATGCATTCAAGTTATTTCGAATCGACACAAGGAATGTAAGGACGTAAATTCTTTAACTTATTCCTCAATGCCAGTGTTTCAACTTCTTCACTATGCTAAAAACTTTATTATATCTAATGAAATACAAACAATGTATGAACGATTTTCAGTAATGGATTTAATAAACCATTGTGAACCTAAAGCATTGATTTTTTTCAAGCTTCCATAATATTTCAGAGAAAAGTCTTATGAGTTTATTTCAAAATAAGATTTCATGTAATGAGCAGGGACCATAATGTCCAAAGGAAACAGATTCATCCATTCATTAATTCATTCAAAAAGTGCGATAGTAGGAATACGGCAATGGGAAATGCTCTGAAAAATATATAAGTGCTACATGAAAAGGGGTAAAATTTGTATGTATTGTGACCTAAGAATCGTCAATTTGTAATTTCATAAATATATTCTTTAAGAAATATTGTTAATCATTTTGTATATAAATTGACTTTGAGAGCTAATAAAACAGGAATTAGAAAGATTAAAAAATAGGATTTAATTACTTTTGAGTCCAATTTATTATACCTTATAGTCCTATTTTCCCATAGTATTAATTCCCCATTTCACCCATTTACAATTAGTGTCATAACTGAAATTTCATTTTCCATAAAACGCTTAAGTCTGGGAAACCACTAAAACCTTAAATGGGTGCAAAAAGAAGCAAATTACCTTTAGATATTTGACCCTATACAGAATACTCTTTTAAGCTATTAATTCATTACTAATTATTAACTAAACATGTTAAATTTTAAGTTATGACAAAATTTACTAATGAGTGGTAGTGGCACAGCTCCACAGTAGCCATAAAGAACTCCCCCCATAAAAATCATTCATACTGCCTCTCTGATGCCTCTTAATAGATAGATCAAAGAGGTGTAAGTTGCTTTTACAGTATATTAGTTTCATTAGGTTACTCAGGCTTCTATTTAAGAAATTTCTACTTAACATTTACATGGTAAAGAGCCAAAAGCTAAAGTGTTAATTTTGACAAATATTTTCTTTTTCATATTTCATAGAACACTATCTGAAAATCTTATAACAGTTCCAGACTAAAACACAGTTACAATGACGTTATAAATTTGATCTCAAATTATTGAAGATCAAGGTTGTAATAGAGAGTAAAAGGTTTAGGAATATGTACAGAGCGGTCCCTCAGCCGTCTGGCCGGTAGTCGCGATGCATGTTCCGCGCGCGATCTCTCAGGTATCTGGCCGGTAATGGCGATGCGTGTTCCGCGCTCTATATTCAGTGTATCTGTATTATTCTCATTATTGATACTGATACCATATTATTACCGATTTTATGATGATTATTACGATATATTGATTACCTATTGAACAAACATAATTACTTTTTATTTTATTAGTACTAACCTGTTTTACAGTCGGTGTTGAAAGCGGTGTCCTTCGGCAGATAAACATTCTTGGCACATTCTGATGAAATTACCATCCACACGCTTAAGTTCTTGTTGCTTAATTTCCCTAATTTCTGTTCTTATTTTGTTTTTAAAATCGTCTACGGTACGACAATTATTCCTACAGACTATGCTTTTGAAAGTTCCCCACAGATAAAAGTCACACACAGTAAGATCGGACGATCGAGCCGGCCATAACTCTTTAGAGATTATTCCGTCATCAATAACATTTTCTTCCGTTAGAACCCTTCGCTTCTTTTTACAACTTACAACATTAAATGATCCCGTTCTCTTCACTTTATTCACTAGATATCTGTTTCACAACTCGGAACTGGAACACCAGGAAATTTATCGTGAAATTGCCTACACACCTGTCTACACGAGTCGGTTTTCACATACGTGTCATACATAAAAAGTCTTTGTTCAAGCGAAAATTTTAGTACCATTTATGGGTTGAAATAAACCGACAATTCAATCGCACACAAATACACACGCGTCTCGCGTCTATACACAAGAAGCAATAACAGCTGACTGAATACCGCTGCCACATGTCCGATAATGGAAGAGTCCGTGGTCTTGAGTTCATAAGACGTGTCGCACAAGACTGCCGTGTAATTCCCGGCCAGAGCGCTGAGGGACCGCTGTAGATGCATACAAAATATAAATAGCTCAGTCGGTGGAGTACCTGCCTGATGTGCGAGGGTTACCGGGTTCGATTCCCGCCTGGAGTGGTAATTTTTCTCTAGCCAAGATTATTTCCTATCCTCCGCAGAGTCTGAAACTATGAATCAGTGTAAATGTGCGTATAAATGAATGCGAGTGCGTATTTACTATATAAACACCAAAGAAAAACCATACATTCAACGTTAATATATACGAGCTAATACCATTGCCGATATGCAATTGTTCTAAGGATAAAAGGCCGCCGATGTCGGCGTTCTAAAACTAAAAGGCAGCCGATATGAGCGGAGTATGGAAAAATTAAAAAACAAAACAAAAATGTTGAATATCACAGTATCAAGTGTTATAACTCAACTGATTGAGTTTCCAGAAGAAAAAAAACAGCATTTTACTCTTATGCTTGTTTAAAATACTAATTTGAGTTTACTTTTACAAGAAATCCATATACATTTTTCTTAGAATTATTAATTTTCCACGTTTTTGGTAATTCTACAAATTTGTGTAATATTCTGCAGCGTTTTGTCCTGATATTGCAAGAGAATTTGTATACGTGATCAATAGAAATAAACAAAAATCTTATATATATATATATATATATATATATTATGCAATTTCGTAATTAATTTCACCACCAGCAGAGAAGAAATTCGCCAACTTACTCTGGAGGATGAGATGATTTCATTTTGCGTAGGTACATTTTTTGTTAGAAAAAGAACCACGATTATTTTTTATTATTACTTAAGCGATTTTAAAATATCCGAAATGAAGAATAACACATTGGTAGTTTTCCTTGCGAATACAAAAGTGTCATATGTATTTTCTCTATGCCGCTTCTGTAATTAGTAAATGTTGGTTAATAATTACCATAATTCTACGAAGCATTTCCAAATTATTATTTTATCTTACGATTTAATCTGGCGGCGCCGTGGCCGAGTGGTTCCACCAGGCGGCCCGGGTTCAATCCCAGGGACCTGCATGTGGGATTTGTGGTGGACGCAGCGGCGTCTGGGCGGGTTTTCTCCGGGTTCTCCGGTTTCCCCGCCATTCATTCCACCAACTGCTCCATCATCACCTTTCCTTTCATCCATTTCACCAACATTTCGTTTCATCTACTTCCTTCATCCCATACCAGGCATCGGGCTGATCCCCCATCCTGGCTGTTCTGTCTGATCCTGAGTGTCTGCTCCTCGACGGGCCTCTGGCCCCAGGCACCCGCCTGGGGGGTGTAAGTCCTACATAAGAGGAGGGTAAACAGATATGAATGAATGAACGATTTAATCTGTGGACAGGATAATGACATTGCAAGTCGCGTACATGTAGCGCAGGATTCTTTTATTTTACAACATTAATTTGCGAAAACGCTTTAATACAGTCCTAGGTAAAGCAATATTTTTAATGCCAAGCGTATTGGTGTCCTTCTGTGTATGATTTTTGTTTTATTTCGGCTTTTCTAAGATCGGGCAACCAGTCCGCATTACTTGTATACAGAGTGAATCACATAAAACTTGCATCGCAAATTTTTTCGGAAATGGTAAGTGCTATTGATGTGCTGTTTTAACAGCATTAATTGGTGGTCAGGGCTTTGCCTATAAACAGATTTAATAATACTGAGAAAGTGTATTTTTTGAGCAAACACAATTTTTTAAATGGAACAATGCCTAGTTACATCAACAGAATAAAGGTAGGGTAAATAGAATGTCAGTGGCGGTTTTTGCAAGATTCTAGTGCAAGTGGTTTACGAGAAATCTGTAGTAGCACAAACTAAAGAAAAGCAAAAGGAAATTACAATACTTCTGTGGATTCTTACAAGTAAAGAGAACATAGCCCTTCAAAGGCTGTGTTCAAAATGACACCGGCAGCTTCAATACACGCTTCCAGTCTGCTATGGAAAGACTGCTGCACACGTTCTAGCATTTCAGCGGAAATTTCAGAGCAGGCAACAGTATTACGTCATTTCATATTGCCTGGTGTTGTTGGTACAATTTACCCTACTTTTATTCTGTTGATGTAGCCAGGCATTGTTCCATTAAAAAAGTTGTATGTGCTCAAAAAATACACTTTCTCAGTATTATTAAAATCGGTTTATAGGCTAAATATACGAGCCCTGACTACCAATCAATGCTTGAAATCTGCACATCAATAGCACTTTCCATTTCCGAAATATTTACGGTGCAAATTTTAGGTGATTTATCCTGTATGAGAAGAAAGGCGAGATTTCAGCCAACATGGCTGCCGCGCTGAACTTTGCTGTGCTTTGTAATATAGAGAACTTTACCCTAAAGTCGGTAAAGCCGCCGTTGCTATGTATTACGGAATTACCAACAAAGTGTGATTGATTACGAATTGCAGCTACGTTGTGAAACTTAAAAAGAAATCGAGAGTAGATTCTAGAATTACTAGTCATGTTAAAACACAATACCTTCGTAAGTTCTCTGTGTTGTGTTGTATAATGGACTCAAATTCAAGTGAGATATTTAGAGGTTAAGGCAGCTTGTAAACATTATAACCAAGCCCTGGATTCTTAGGTTTTGACCTACTTTATTTGACCTCTTACACTAAATTTCAGCATATTTTAATGTTTTAGGTACCAAAGAGTAAAGTATTTCAAATTTATAGGGCGTAAATTGACCTAACTTTACGTTAGCACCCAATAAAACATACTTTTCAAGATACGAGTATAACCTAAAATCATCTAATTGGGTTATTTAAGCAAATATAGATTACATTTATTTATATAAAATATTTTAAAAGGGAAAGAAGACTGTTGGAATATGGAAGATGTTCCGTTTTCAGTTTATGTCATTTTATTGAGTGAGGCTATTGTTAAAAAATAAAAATTAAATTGAGTTTTAATTATAGACGATTATTAACTGCTATGGTCCTTAGCGCCCCAATCTACATTGGGCGTGAAAGTCTGGGGACTTTACTCACAAGCCTCTTTATCAGGCTTGAGGTTCTTTTAGGTGCCACAAATTTACAACATGGGATCACCGGTTTACTTCCCTTCCGAAGGAAGCCATGCTAAGGATTTTTACGCCCGAAAAAATCCATCGCCCTCCGCTAGGTTTGAACCCGCAACTTTGGGAACCACAGGCTAGCAGGCACCCCTAGACCATGAAGGACGACTAGACTATTGTTAAATGTGGTTGTCAGAGGCACACGAAATTTCTGAAACGTGTGATGTTTACATGCCACAATAATAGGTTAAAACTTGATGCAAAATTTAATAGCGCTATTGGATAGTATCTGTTATTGCATCTTTTGTCATAGGGACTTCCAACAATTAACACACATTTTAGAACCCAGCGGCAAAATATCCAGTCTTCTCACTACGAGTGACGCTAGCATCTATCGCATCATGCCCTAAAACAAATCATCAAGAAGTGCTCTGCTCCACGAGTGGATCCTGATCGATAAAAACTTTTCTACAGTAGGAAAGATTATTTATTGTAATGCATATAACAAGCAGGTAGGAATTATTTCTTCTATTTTTCGCATTTTGGTAATTCTTGACTCTGCGACTTTTATTAAATAATATAGGAGTGCAGCTTAAAGTAAGCTCTGTTTAGACTCCATCATACATCCAATATTATTTTATTTCATAAATATTTGCCACGGTCGGTATTTAAAGTGACTTTTCTTATTTGCAGGTGCTAGCAGAAAATCGTTCTCGCTTGGTGCAACATCGACAATCAGCAACTCATTCCGCAAATGCTGTTAGGAATGATTCTCAAAAGAAGCAGAGTTTCTTAACTTCAAAACTGGGTAGTTCTACTGCATCCAAGCTCATTTATTTAACATGAGTTTATGTGAAGCTTTCACCGTCGCCAACATACCAATTACTACTCTTCCAAACCCAGTACTGAAACAGTTTTTTTCAAGAATTTTGCAACACAAAAATACCAGATTGAGTTCACCTTGTGGCAGTATTATAATAACAATACTGATAAAGTAATTATCAATCATCAATCACTCCACTACACCTGTAAATATTAAATAACACATAATCAGTTTAAATCTACAAAGACATATATTTATAATATGTTAGATGTAAGATTTTAGAAGTAATCCAATGCTGAAACTGGGAAGAGAAACGTCTTAAGAAAACAACGAAGAGGGAGGACAAGTCAGACAATGCTAAAAAACTTTGAACTAAAGAGAACAGAGTGTGCGGGTAGTTTGAGTAATTTTCAGATTTCTGCAAAGCTACGCGTGGGTTCTCCACCATAAGAGGTTGTCACGTAGGTAGGGAGTGACTTACAAAAAAAGGACGCTATAAGTCGCACCAATGTTAAGCCGATAGAAAACTTTGTTAAACACCTACGAAAATTCAGGCAGGAGACTTTATATTCTAAGAGCGCACCAAAAACCCCACAAGTTTTACTTAATCGTCGAACAGACAGCATGAAATATAAAGTGCAATTTTCACGTCGAGGACGCAATAAGTAATAAAACTTAACAACTGATAAAGTTATCAGCGCTTAACCAATTTAGTGTGGTGCATAAGTAGCACATCCTAAAGACGCGAACATTTCAGCTAGGTCGAAGATGTTAGGTTTTAGTAATAAATCAATATTTGTTTAGCTGTGTGGGGTGACCAACAATAAAATTAAAAAAAAGCAAAATGTTATAAGTGTTATCTTCATAAACCCTCTCCGATCACAACCTGCTTAGAGATACGCTCGACCGCAAACAACAATAATTAGCCGGTTTAATAAGAAGCAATAAAATGATATACATTAAAGCTACACAATAATATAGCACGTGCAATAAAACTATACGGCACCCCTGCATAATGGCTCCCAAAACATAGGGTTTGACAACCAGCAGAGGCCAAATAACAACAGAGAACTTCCAGACAGCGGACGAGAAGAAAAGATAACAGCAAAATCCACAACGAAGAACATCTAGAAACCAGAGCAACGGGAGGACATCAGAACATCGAGACAAGAAAACATCGAACCAAGGATCACAGTGCAAAACGCTTGTCAGGAGAGAGAGGAGGAAGGATCATCAAAGAACTTTACCGGGACACTTACAAGGAAATTACCAAAGAAAACTCATTACACCAAGGTCAGACAAAACTATAGATATATATTATTAATATAAGTGTGAAACTATATGTTAAGGTTAAATTCTGCTCAGAAACAGAAAGTTGAATAAGAAAATATCTATGAATATAGTAAAGGAAGATACCATTAATGTTAATATGGAGGGTGAGGGTGAGCAAACATATCATAAAGTAAGTAATGCAGATAATATACAGTTAAAAGGTGAAGGTGTATATCCAGCTGGGGAAACTTATAGAGGACTAAGACCATCACACAACCCAACATAAGCCATAGACATTTCAGGGCATATAAAAATCATTCTAGGTCAATGGGGTAAAGTGTCACTATAACAAAAGTAAACCAATTAGGTAACAGCAGGGAAGGAGATCCATCCCAGGGTCAAATACACAGCAGGTAGTAACACTGGATTTCAACACGATGATAGAAATGCTAAGACATTTTGGAGGAACACTAGAGAGTAAAAAAAACTAGAAAAGAATCTAGGAGAGAAAATGGGCAAAAGTAGCGACGAACTAGAAAGAAATTTAGGAGAGAAAATAAAAAAAAGTATAGGACAAGTATACAAGCACAGCAAGAAATAATTAGATAAGAAATTTAGGTTTTGTTTCAGAGCGCTCAATGCTAGGTCATTAGCGGCCATAAAAAACGGATCATGGCAAAGGCCAGAGATAAAGTTCAGTACAAAATATCACGGCAAAGGCCAGAGGTAAACATGAATATAAAAATCAATGTAAAAGCGGTAGACAAATATCAATATAAAACCATAGCAAAAGCCAGAGATAAATATCAATATAAAAACACAGCACGTCATAAACAAATACAAATATATAAAACTAAACGGATCAGTATGAAACACCTATTAAGATGACTAAATCCGCATTTGAAAATTTAATTTTGGCACAAAATTAAAAATCCTATCATCCGCTAAGACCTCTGCAAGACTGTACGGCAGTTGGAGAGTGTCCCGATGATGTGCTAACGCAATACAGTCTAGCAACACGTGACGGACCGACAGACCTTCGCCACAAAGCGGACAAATAGGAGCAGGGTCACCCCTCAAAAGGTAACCGTGCGTAAAATTGCAGTAACCAATACGCAACCAAGTCAAAATCACCTCCTTACGACATACACGAGAGGCAGTTACTCAGTTTATCGGAATGTCTTTCACTACCTAAGCTTATTTCCGCGGAGAGCTAACCACTCCTCGCGTCAGCACGACAGCATGGCCCTCCGCACAATAAGTCTAAAGTATTCCGACGTTACCCGAGGTATTGTAACACTGGGTTCTGTGGTTGGGGCCTTAGCTGCCAAATCCGCAAGTTCATTCCCCGGCAAGCCAACGTGACCACATATCAAAGCACACTCCACGTTAACGCCAGAAGCGTATAGAACATGAAGGGCATCCTGGGTTCGCTGAACAATGGAGTGGTAGTTTACAGCTCACGAAGGCTCTGAAAAGCACTAAGGAAATCACTCAAAATGAGACAGTCTCCCAATTTTCGACAGCGCACATGCAAAATGACTTTGTATATGGCATACGCTAGCACTATAAATGGATGCGCTATCATGAAAACCGAATGTATAGGGTTCAGTTCCACGAATATAAGCACATCCAACACTGTTGGTACACTTAGATCAATTGGTGTAGCTCAAAATTCGCTCACTGTAACCGAAAAGAAATTATAAAAAAAAACAGGTGCGAATACTAAACGTAGGCATCGTAGACTGCCGGTATTCTGTCATCCCAAGATCTACGTGAGATGTGACACGCAACTAAAGGAGGAACACCCTCTCAAACTTAGCAAACATGCTATGTATTTCAATGCCGTGCTTTCTAAAAAGCTCCCGGAAACGAAAACCTGCAGGCGTCATGATGATGTTGAGATCGGGTTAAGGGCGCTAAACATCGAAGGTCATCAGAGCCCTTACAACGTGTAGTAAAACTTAAAATCCAAAAACTAAAATAGGCACAAAAACCACATAGTCAAAAACACTAAAAAAACAAGCACACGAATTCTAAAACCACCACACTAAAACATGGTAAATAAAACAAAAGAGTAAAACGACGTGTCAAGAAATGTAGAACCAAGGGACAAGAGCGCCATACCTCCGCCGGGGAGAAGAGTACCCATTAAAACAGATAATATAAAGTCACAAAACTAAAAGACGCTCAGCGCATCAAATGCGTCGGCTAAAACCAATGACACCGATAAAACGTAAAAGACATTCTACAGTATGCGCGTGCCTGCCAAAACGTTGGCTAAACCAACCGGCAGATACATACAAACGCGCAAAGGAGCTAAAACCTGACACTCTGTTAAAATGTGACACACCGTTAGGGGTGATGCACATTGCACAGAGTGGAGCGCGATCATCATTAAGCAAGTGTCTATGACTAAAAAGGCAATGTCCAATACGAAGTCGTGTTAAATTACCTCTTCCCGACGAAAAGCACGAGAAGAGGTGGCCCAGACAACCGGGAGAAGTATAACCTCCCGCAACTTATTACCCTAAGGGCCGCCCACTCATTGCGACAACGCGAGGGGATACAACGACGTAAAATTACATACAAACCAGTGGAGGGAACAATAGAAGTAAAACAACTGGGCGATAAAATTGCCAATTTGGCAGCTCCATCCGCAGAATCGTTGCCAGAGACGCCCACATGACCCGGAATCCACACAAATGAGACGCTGGTGCCAAAACACAGGGAGTGGAGAAGATTATATATGCGCTGTACAAGTGGGTGGTGATTGTACAGCGCGTTAATACTCTGATGGGCACTCAGAGAGTCTGTGCAAAGAACACAGCGTCGTAAGTCGTGCCGCTGGATGTATAAAAGTGATTTAAAAATATTAAAAAGTTCGGCGGTAAAAATCTAACATTGCCCCGGTAAACTAAAGGTAAAACTACGTTGACCAACAATAAAGGCACACTCTACTCCAACACCAGTCTTAGAACCATCAGTATATATAAAATGACATTCACCGAATTGCCCCTGAACATCTAAAAACACTGATCTAAGGCCTGAAGAAGGGGTCTCATTCTTCGGCATCGACGTTAACCCAAGGTGACAGTGGGCTTCAGCGCGCAACCAAGGAGGAAACCGTGCTGGGCAGGGTCGGCGCTGGCGTAACGTCCAAGCTGGCGAAATCGAAACCCTGAAGGGAGCAATGCAGAGGAACTAACTATATATTGCCGATCAAGCGAATCCTCGAAAAAATAACTCGATGGACGGGTGGTCAGGCAAGCTTGAGAGTCGACATGTATAGCTGCACAAAAGCATCTCACGCCTGAAGCACAGCGGAGGCTCTGCAGCCTCAGCATACAGACTGGGTACATTAATGGATGGATAGGCCCTTATAGCGACTCTTATGCCACGATGGTGAATGGCTTTAAGGCGACGTAATACAGATGGACATGCCGATGAATAGACAAAGCACCCGCAATCAAGCTTGGATCGGACCAAAGAGCGATACAGACGCAGAAGGACGTTCCCCAGGATGTGCCACTTAAAACACGTAAACGATTAAGAGAACGGTCACAGTTTGCTCATCAAAACGAAATGTGCAAAGTCCAGCTCAATTTTCGATCTAAGATCAACCGCAAAAATCTCGCCTCGTCTGCAAATGGAAGACTATCTGGCCCAAGATGGAGAGAGGGCGAAGGGAAAGCCTTCCGGCGCCAGAAATTCACACAGACGGATTTCTCGGCGGAGAGAGTAAAGCCGTTGGCGTTACTTCAGGCGTAGAGACGGTCAATTCAGTTCTGGAGACGGCGTTCGAGCAGACAGGTCCGCCTTGAACTGCAATAAATGGCATATTCGTCAACGAAAAGGGACGATGAAATACCAGGTGGAATAAATCAACAATGGGGTTGATAGAAATCGCAAAATGGGTAACACTGAGTACAGAGCCCTGCGGTACACCGTTCTCTTGAATAAAATGACTAGATAAAACCGAGCCCACACGTACACGAAAGACGCGATCCGTCATAAACTCCCAAGAAATATGTGAAGACCACCGCGTATATTCCATGCGTGGAGGGTACGTAAAATGCCACCTCTCCAACAAGTGTCATAACCTTTCTCCAGGTGAAAAAACACAGCCACTGTTTGACACTTTCTCAGAAATCAGTTTATAATATGCGTCAACAGAGATACCAGACGGTCGACGTTAGAGCGATGGCGAGGAAACCCGCACTGAGCTTTCGCCAGAAGGTTCTGAGACTCAAGCCGCCATGTCCACCGCCCGTTGATCAGGCGCTCCATCACCTTACAAATGCAACTGGTGAAGGAGATAGGGCGGTAGCTGTAAGGTAGTTGGTGATCCTTCCCAGTCTTAAGAATAGGGACGCGCCAAACTGAAGGAAAAATGCCGTCTTGTCAAATACGATTATAGACCTCTAAGAGAAAGATTTTACTGTCTGCTGAAAGGTTCTGTAACATCAAGACATGAATGCCGTCAAGCCCAGGAGCGGAGTGCCTAGAGGAATGGAGGACGTGCTCCGGCTCTTTCATTTAGAAAAGTTCGTTATAACACTCCTGATTATGAGACCGAAAAATGTAGGTTACGGAATCCAGCCGGTCCTTGACACTGCGAAATCCGGCGGAATTGTGGTAGGAACTGGAAACCGCCTCAAAGGCAGCACCCAGAATCTTAGCAATGGAAGCAGGATCCACTGTGTTGTTACTGAAGGCCAGCCAGAGTACGATGCGACACTTTACCGGAGAAGCAACGAAGTTTATCCCAAACAACAGAGGAAGACGGGAAGCGATTAAAAGACTTGACAAAACGAGTCCAGGACGCACAATGCGACGAGCCCTGGAGCCCAATTTTTTAAAAGTAACCAAATTATCAGTGTAGGCTGTCGTCGAAGCACCCTAAGCGCAGTTCTACGGGCACGAACGGCGTCTCGAGGGTCCTCGGTCCACCACGGAACAGGAATACGCCGAGGGTGGGAGGACGAAAGGGGAATTGTGCGTTTCGCGGCAGATAGCATCGTAGAGGTAAGGTGCTGCACAATTTGGTTAACGTCAGTGAAGGGCTGGTCCTCAAAAAACTCGAGGCTGGAATACAGTCTCCAGTCGTCTTTTCTGAATATCCAGGTAGGTGCTCCGGAATGCTGGACGTGGTGAGACAGAAGAGAAACGATGCAATGGTAATGATTGCTGGAGTAGGTGTCTACGACGTTCCACTGCAGACGGCAAGGTCCAAGTGAGAGAATGTACCAGAAGAATCAGAAATAAACGTAGGCTCACCTGTATTGAGGATGGAAAGGTTGAACTGAGTAAAAATGTCGGAAACAAGCGTTCCCCTTACACAAGGCCATGGTGAACCCCGTCGCGTTTAGCCTGCACTCGATGAACCGCTGTTACCTTTTGGTCGGAAAGATATTCGACCAGTTCATCCTCCGACATACCTTCGAGGCTATGGGTGTGAACAACGCCTCGACATGAATTCATGGTGCGTTGCTTCTCAACACGGATGGGATAACCGTGAAGAAGCGTGGCGCGCAACAAGGACTTACTTTGTGCATCGGACTTGCTTTGTACTAACAATGACCCATTTCGTAGGCGAGGGCGGGAATGAACCGGACCAGGAGTTGAGTCAATGCCCTTCTGGATAATAAAAGGGTTCATCTTCTCAAAAGTTTGACCTTCCTCTGTTCGCGTAATGACTGAGTACCGACCAGATGGTGGTGCTACTTCTGTTATAATGACTTTTCGGCGCTTGTTATTAATAATGGAGGAAGAGGGCTCCATAGCGAAAGAAATCCTCCGCCACTGCAACCGTCTCCGACCTCGGGCACTGACTATCCGGGAGTTACCCCGGCTTGGGTGAGTAGCCTATCCATACCGGTCTCATCCCAGGGTCACACCTTCCAGAACATAGACAGAGGGACCCAATGGCCTGGGGAGTCAGCAGCTCATGCAATTGTCCCCCGCGAGACTGCAGTTGAACAGCAGATACCAACACACACCCTACATGACGACCCTTGATGGTGGGAATGGTGCCATTACACACTCACCCAGCTGCGCATCCAGTGCGTGGTTATCCGTCAGACTTGTCCACGGAGAATTAAATTAAAGAAAATGGCAAAATAAACCAAGTGTGTGTGTGGGCGTTTCGCACGAAAGGTAGACCCGCGAGGAAGGAAAGGAGATGTATGAATAGTGGTGGTGCGAAATGTTCATAAATAGTCTAGAGAAGAAAGAAACGATGGCGAGGGGCGGCATGGAACGAAATGCAAAGAACGTGCGAAAGCCTATCTTGAACCTCCCGGTTACGAGTACGAACCCACGTCAACCGGACGAGGGTGGTAGGATGATAATGGTGATGAGTGGTTCGGGACCCCGGGTGCGCCAAACCCGTACTCACACGAGGTGAGCCCCTGGCGGAAACCTGCAGGCCTTGGATTAATGGAGCTATTCCTATAACGTTCGTCCAGCGAAATGTGTAAAAAAGAAGCGAACGTTGGATGTTGAGGCATACATTTAAGCGCACAGCTATAATTGCCTAAAAGGACATCACGCCCATAACGCAAAGGAGGTTCCGCAGATTCGGCATAGAGTTATAACTGGGCTAGTGGGAAAAGTACCAATAGCCACACGAAAGCCCGGGTTATGCACTGCGTATAATATCCTCAGCACATATGGTCGTGCTGAGGAATAAATGATAAACCCATAGTGTATTTTTGATCAGGTCTTTGCTCGATACAGTCGCAGTTAAACAGTCCAATGTGCTCCCCAAGATTTGCCATTTAATATCTGCAAGATATTCAGAGAACGGTTACATCGCGCTTTCAACTGTAATATATGCGAAGACCAGTTAAGTTTCCTATCAAACGTCAACCCCAGGAATCTCGTCGAATCTGCGAATGGTAGTAAATCTGGACCGAATATGAGCGAAGGTGGTAATCGTCCCCTACGGCGCCAGAAGTTCACGCAGATAGACCTCTCAGTTGAGAAACGAAAGCCATTTTTAGAACTCCATTCTTGGAGATTATTTAAACATTGCTGCATACGGCGTTCCAAAAACTGCGTACGCAGAGAAGTACAATAAACGGCAAAGTCGTTTACAAAGAAGCATGACGATACTCCTGGAGGAAAGCATTTCGAGATAGAATACAATAATACATAGTTAATTACTTTATTCAATGGCATTATACAATGCATTCTTGTGACATCCAATAGTCTTTTTACTATCACATGGTTTCCCATGATATGTATGTAATGTATTAAATTCATTTGCTTTCGATTCTCACATAGCACGATAATACTGCACAACTAGCTATAATTTCCTTGTTTGTCGAGACCTTCTAACATGAATCTATAAAGCTTCCTTACATCCACTGTAAGCTAATGTAAACATTAACAGTGCATGACTTAAATAAATTATAAAATTTAAATCGTACTGCAGCGTTTGCAGCACGGCGGGCAAAATTACAACGCTATGCGAAATAAAAACAATGTAACTTATCGCGCTCAAAGAGGTTTAATCAGAATGAGTTTCCATTAATTTGTATAACTTTATATTAATTGGCACAGGTTATATAAATAATTATACTCCTTATGCGTTACATGGGACTCGATCCACGTGATCAGCAGTAACACGCTTTAACTAGTTCAGCAGTTTTAAGCACAGAAACGTGTTGGTGATTAAGCATACGTTTGTAAGCAAAGCATCTGCAGTTTAATCGTTATTACTCTTGGTTCACTACTTAATGGATACACAATAACCACACACTTTTTACACGTGTCTGAAGTTGAATTTGCAATATTTGCCCGTTAGTTTGAAACGACTTTTGAAATATTGCTTTTCAAAACTGCGAGGTGAGCTGATGGCCGCCGCCTTGCAGAGTAAGGAAAATATGACAAAATTCCTTTTCATACCATCTATGCAAGAACGTCTGAGATTTAGGTGACCCTTCGCTCAGTTCGCATTGGAATTGACCATTTAACTTTGTGAAAGATAGCAACATTATTGCCATATGTTAAAACACACTAGTCCTTTTTCCCACCGACATTTACTATGCACTCGTTTGCAAACAGTGCTTCAAAAATGTTGTTTACATATACACTGTACATTTATACAGAGAGAGAGAGAGAGAGAGAGAGAGAGAGAGAGAGAACGAAACATAGTTTGACCATTGAGCATGCCCATTCGGATTTATTTCTGCCTTAATACGCGGCTTTTAAGTTATTAAAAATATGGGCATGCATAGGTGTATGTTGACAGCAATCATATGTAAAGGATGAACACAGCAATTGACCTGTAATAATATAAAGGATGTTCTTGTGAGCTGATACACACATTTCTTTACACTTTCGTTATGCTTTTTACTTTTGGCAAATACTTAATTTTCTAAACGATTATGAAGGTACACAAATTAAGGGAATGAATGATATTTAAGAACTCACAAATTTAGCTTTCTGTGCTATAGCTACTGTTTCAGAAGATAACTAATGTGTTTTAGCAGGAACAACACAAAAAGTAGAAGACAAATTAAAAACCTGTTGCGAAAATACAAAAACAAAAGTAGACCAGGACTTGCCTGGTGAAAAAATCGAAAGCTGGGAACTGAAGGTGGCACATACAACTCCAAGTTCGGGCTCACCTCGAGCAAAATCATTGCTATGCTTGGGCCATCTCTAACGGCGATGAGTAATCAGCAGGAAACTGCAGAAGTACGAGGTGACATTGCTGCAGAAGAATTGTGCCTCCTGCCGGTACTAAACGTCCACGAGACAATGGGTGTGGGTTTAAGATATATAAAAAGTTGCTAGGGGTATGACTGCACAGGCTTTAAGAACAACTTGTTGATGTTAAACTGAAACGTTGGTTCCTCTCTAGTGATGTTTCATAAATAAACAAACATATAAAGTGTGTCGACAGTTTCAGTGCCACTATGTCAGCACTCATTTAACTTTCACTATTGAATTTAGCATGAATTACTTATGTATTTATTATTTGTTGTTAAAACGAGTGCTTTAGCCATAATTTTACGTTACATATTGCTTTTCAGTTTTTCTACCGAAATAAATTCGCGGGGATACGCCAACGCTGGCGTGTGCATAGAGAGGTCAGACATGTTGACAGTAACTACCTATCTGTTTTGCCACCTGTTTAAGTTACGGGTATGTTAATGCTTAAGATATATTGTATGTCTACACGATTCAAAACGGAGCATTTAGCGCTATGAGTCTTTTCAAATCAGGAGCGGAGTGCCTAGAGATATGGAGTGCGTCCTCCAGCTCCCTCTTTGTGAAAAGTTCATTATAACGCTCCTGATTAGATAAAAAATTATAGGTCTCGGAATCCAGCCGGTCTTTGAGAGTGCGAAAGCCGGCGGAATAATGGTCAGAACTGGAAGCCGCCTCAAAGGCAGTAGCTAGAGTGTTAGCAATGGCAGCCGGATCCACTATGGTGGCACTGGAAACCCGAAGGCCAGACACAGTACAATGCGACACTTTACCGGAGACGCGACGAAGGTTATCCCAAACAACAAAGGAAGACGTGAAGAGATTAAAAGACTCGACAAAACTAGTCTAAGATGCCTTCTTGCTATCTTGAATAATGCGACGAACCCTAGCGCGCGATTGTTTAAAGGTAACCAAATTATCAAGTTAGGGTGTCGCCGAAACACCCTGAGCGCAGCTCTACGGACACGAACGGCGTCCCGACAGTCGCCAGTCCACCACGGAACAGGAATACGCCGAGGGTGAGAGGACGAATGGGGAATTGTGCCTTCGGCGGCAGATAGCATCGTAGAGGTAGGCTACTGCGCCATTTGTTTAACGTCAGTGAAGGGCTGAAGGGCTGGTCCTCAAAAGACACGAGGCTGGAATACAGTCTCCAGTCGGCTTTGCTTAATTGCCAAGTAGGTACTCTGGAATGCTGGACGCGGTGAGACAGAAGAGAAACGATGCACGGGTAATGATCGTTGGAGTGTGTCAACGGCGACTTTCCACTGCAGACGACAAGCATGCTGGGTGGAGCAAACGGCAAAGTCCAAGTGAGAGAATGTACCAGAAGAACCAGAAAGAAACGTAGGCTCACCTGTATTGAGGATGGAGAGGTTGAACTGAGCAAACATGTCGGAAAGAAGCGTTTCCCGTGCACAAGCCCTTGGCGAACCTCACAGGGGTTGATGGGCATTAAAATCTCCCAAAACAGAAGAAATTGTGTTGGGAGAGATCTCGAATGACCGCGCTAGGGAGGGGAGACAACGGAGCATGTAAAACAAAGCCGAGTAATTGAAGCCGAACGGCAACAGCTTGCAAGGCAGATGTAAGTGGGAGTCTGAAAATGAACGTCGTTACACACTAATAGCATGACACCTCAATGGGCAGGAGTACCCTCATCCGGTGCAAGATCGTAGCGAACCGGAGTATACCCTCGGAGATCAAAGGATCGTGAGGGCGAAGCTTGGTCTCCTGCAAACGCACGACCATAGGAGAATGCGAATGCAACAAAAGTTGCAGTTACGTCGTATGCGATCGTACACCACGTAAATGTCAGGTCAGGAGAGCCACAAATAAAAGAGATACAAGGGCGGCTCAAAATAACTTTATGCTTAACCTTGGGGCTCGGGCTTTGGTTATGGAGTTGGTCAGACTCCATAGGCTCCTCGAAGGGAGGGCCCACGCGCTCAGTGCCACAAACCGATTCAAGCCCCGAGAATCGGTTCTAGGTTGCTTTATTGGACATTTTTGGACCATGTGACCACGAGCACAAATTAGTAGGGCAGTGTTATGATAATGCAAGCGTGATGTTTGTTCACTTAAATGAACTCCAGAAAAAGTTAAGGAAAAAAATCTCATTTTGCAGTATTTGTACATCGTTCGGCACATCAGCTAAGTCCAGTCTTACAAGAGAGTTGAAAAAAGTTACTCATATATATTTTTTCTTGTTACTGTAACTCCTACGTTTTCCCATCACTCGGCAAAGAGAGCCTACGCTTACTTCTGCATCGGGACTATGCATTCCAACCGTAACACTTGTCCGTTGGAGATCCAACTCGAAATCATTGCGTATAATTGTGAATGGCCGGAAAAAGTTGAAAAAACGTTTCCGAAGCCATAGCTTGCTATGATCAGTCTGGTGATAATTCTACTCAACTTGCCAGAGATTTTCTTAACGATAAACAATTTAGAATTCACACTTCTGGCAGTAGTATTTCATGACATATACCTAACTGTTCGATATTTTGCCAAATAGGTCATTGGATGTTAACTACTGCATATCAAAATTAAGGACTACTTGTGATATGCTAAGAAACAAGAGGAAAGGACAGCGTTTTTCAATTATCTTTGAAAATAGCCATTCCTTTTCTTAGTATGAAGGATGTGTTCAGAGGTAGCGAATCTTGCACTACGAAATTCTGGATCACGTTTTGGTAGAAATGAAAACGATTTCGCGACTGTGAAAAAATTCAATCTGCCTTACCGATACCTACCACAAAATTTGAAGAATGCCACAAGTTTTCCTTCTGATGAACTTGAAAACTTGTAAATTTTCTTTGGACCTGTACTCCCCAAGACACAATGCTTAAGAAACAAACTCTCTATTTTGTATGCCGATGAGAAGTATCGAATGATTACCACGGAAAGCTGTTAGAAATGCTTATGAAGGTAAGGGCATTATTACGGACACTTATAAACTGCTCTCCCTTATTCTGTGCATCTTTTCTAAACTGTGATCCTCAGCGTCCCATTCTATAGTAGGCGTGAAAAACCAAAACTTTGCTCAGAAGCCTCTATCAGACTTGAGGTTCTTTTATGTACCATAAATTTACAACACAGGAGCATTGACATCCGAAGGAAGCCATGCTAAGGATTTTTACGCCTGAAGGAATCCATCGCCCTCCACCGGGTTTCAACCCGTGATCTCTGGAATTAGGGGGTAGCATGGTACCCCTACATCACGGAGGACGACATCTGTGGAACGAAGCTTTTCTTGCCCAAAATATATAACACATACCTGAGGAATGCAATTTCAGAAGAGAAACGTACTTCTTTAGCGTTATTTCAGTTCAGAAATACGTTCTAGTGCAGTTAGTAAAACACAGTCATTTTATGAAGACATCACCGGCACGTTTGTAGCCTTAAGGACCCAAGGTTTGATTTGGTATGGAAGAAATATGTCGGTTCAATTATTAAAATAACCTTATGTAAATATAGGTATAGTTTTCTTCCCTACTAGCTCTTCACCTAACTTCCCAGCCACGAGCCGCCACTATTTTTTATTCTCCCCGGTTACAACGAGCAACTAAACAGCATTTACCATTAGGTAAATTAAAGAAATTGTAAATGACCCCCGGCTTCTTCTGATGAGGGTGAAGTGAATAAGATCACTGATATCGTCGAACTCCCTCAAGATCCTGTAGATGAAGCGTCTGTAAGGATGTCAACGAAAATATATTGGAAGATACTCCTACAGCTGATGGGCTAGGTACCTCGGAGATTCATATTAAGGGAGGGAGGGCCGCAAGAAACACGAGACATTGTGTGAAGAAAATGAAGACTAATATCACTTCTAATTGACTAAGAAAGATGCAACTTACAGTAAAACCTACACTCATCTACCGAAATTGGACGGTGCAAATGCAATCTGAAAGCAACACTAGAGGGAAAGTCAGAGTTAAGTGCTTTGAAGAATTTTTTGGTGAACTTGTACTTGAATGGCAAAGTGCCCGATATACTACACAAGAGTAATCACAGCTTTGAGTTATCGAGTGAATGCATGAAGAAGTTCTTAGGTATACTGCTCTTCACTGGGTGTCATGCTCTGCCACATGAACAGATATACTGGAATGAAGATAAGAACTTCTATATAAGGTACGTATGATAGTGTAGGAGCCGCAGCAGATATCTAGACATCAAGCGCCACCTTCACTTTAATGATATCACACTCTTGAATAGAATCCCAGCTAATGAATGAGATAAACGTTTCAAAATTCGTTCTTTGATGGACTTGTTGAATAACAATTTCATTAAATTCCAGCTTTTTTTTTCTGATAGGTTGAGTATTGTTGAACAAATGGTTCCATACTGCGGACATCAGTTTCTGAAACAATTCGTTCACAGGAAACCAATGACATTTGGATTCAAATAATGGGCCATGTGTTGTTCTCGATGTGGTGGTTGTTATCACATGTCAGTCTACGAAGGGAAATCGAGGGATTCAAATGTTGTTTCAATTTTGGGACTTAGCAGTTCAGTGCTACTAAATATTATTTCTGTGCTATTGTGCTAAATAAAATAAATTAATGGCAATACATGTATACGCCTTTAAGAGTATTTCTGAAAAATTAACATACCTAATAAACGAGAACTAAACTTGCATTTTAATGACCATTTTGTTGTTCGGCATCCTTGAAAACATAGTTGTTTTCATCAGGTCTCTGTATTTCTACCTGCGAAGGGTTTGCTGATAAAATTATTAATGTAGTGGAAGAAACTCTTTAAGGGACCGTTCCTAATCAAAGGTTTCCTGGAGGAACTTAAAAACATTTTCAGCAAGATTAGGCTTATGTGTGCTGTTGGACAGAACAATAAATTGGGAGTATTATCTTTGTAATAAGAGGTATGACAAGGTAAATGAAATAATTCTACCACAAGGAGCATAAATAATGCGAAAGAATGAAAACTTTCCATAGAGGAAAGCAGTCAAACTGGGGGCCTATCCGTAAATTCCCATTGTTATAGTTATAACTTTCAGTTGCTGCTATCTGGTGGTAGCTGCCTCAATCTGGTCTCTTAATGTCACTTTTCATCCACAAGAAAGCATTAGCTGACTTTCCTCTTCCTATCGTTTTCAATAAGCCATTAAGCTATTCATTAAGCTATTTTTGCAACACCTGGAAGTATCTACATTTACAACTAGAGTAATAGTCAAGTGGTATCTTCATTTACATAAATACAAATCGGTAAAAACCGGAATTTTATCATATTGTTATATCGTTTAAACAGCTTCACTAAACTTGATATAAATAAATTGGCATACAGCGTCCTAAATAGGCGGCTGGACCTGACGGACTAACCCCCCTCATGCTCCGGCACCTTCCCTTCAACGCCGTGCTCCTTCTAACCCGAGTATTCAACATGTGTCTCACTCTGGGTCACTTTCCACGAGAGTGGCGAGAGGCACGGGTGATATGCATCTTGAAACCGGGGAAAGATCCGGTACATCCTTCAAACTACCGATCTATCAGTCTCCTTCCGACCCTCTCGAAAGTTCTCGAGAGGATGATCCTCAACCGCTTGCCCCCACTTTTGGGGGACATTCAAGCCATCCCGGACCACCAGTTTGGCTTTCGTCCTGGGCATTCGACATCTCAGCAGCTGCTGCGAGTGGTGGAGACGGCCGCCCAGGGTTTCCAGGAAGGTTGCTTCACCGCCGCGGTATCGCTGGATGTCGAAAAGGCCTTCTCAACGACGTGGCACGCGGGTCTCCTGTATAAACTCATCCATCTGGGATTACCAACACAGGTTAACATCATACACAGTTTTCTACGACACCGTACATTTAAAGCTTCAGTTGCGGGGAAAACACCTACACTTAAGCCAGTTAGAAGTAGTCTCTGAAGGCTCTGTACTATCCGCCGCGCTTTTCAGCGTCTTCATGGCAGACCTTCCAACGCAGCAGCAAGTCGAAATGGCCCAGTATGCTGACGACGTGCTGCTGTACTGCTCAAACAATAACTTAATCAGAGCCTTCAACCCATTACAGACACACCTCCGCCTAATCCAACAGTGGTGCCGGAGTTGGCGCATGTCCGTTAACGCGGACAAGAGCCACGCCATGCTGCTAACGAAGCGCCACATCCCCGCAGACTGCCCCACATTTCAATTTTGAGGCCGAAGGATTGAATGGAGGAATTCTATAACCTACCTGGGAGCGAAGTTGGATAAAGGTAAAACTTTTCGCGAGACGTCTTGGCCCGGGCACTGGGGGCGATTGCCTCCTTGTACCCGATGCTGAGATCCGAGATGCCTGTTCACCTAAAGATACACCTTTTCCGAGCCCTGATAGTCCCCCTCATGCTGTACGTCTGCGAGGTCTGGGGCATGGCCGCAGACAGCTGGCTGCTATGGCTACAACGGGCGCAGAATAGGGGACTCCGGTCCATCTATTCTGTCGGCCGGGCCTTCCCCGTGAGACTACTACACGAAGCCTCATCTCTTCCATATGTGGAAGATGAAATTAGGCGCCGGGCTACTAAATTCCGCGCCAGTTTACCAAACCATCAGAGTATCCTGGTCAGATCACAACTCTAGAACTCGCCGTCTTCGGCGTTATTGGGTTCCCCGCATGGCACGCTGGCACACCAGATAACCAAGGAATTACACCAACAGCAGCTAAAGCTCAACTCCATAGTAACCCCACCCAAGAGATGATTGGTCTCAAAATTCAATCCCAACCAAAGAATTTGATAAATACATACACCAGAGTGCAGCGGGGCCGCTGCGTCCTAACAGGCAGCTTGATGAGCTACATGCCTCCTCCCTTCTTTCATTAATACCTAAAAATAAACCGTCATCCTTAACCACCATTTCCTATTGAAAATAATCATCCTGTGGTTAAACCCTGATGAGGGGTGGGCACGCAGCAAAAATTCACTCTGGCTAAAACTTAGCTTGCCAGCAGCTCGTCGTCGTCGTCGTCGTCGTCGTCGTCGTACTAAATAGGACTCTCTCCCACCGAGTGCGTTTACGGCGGCATCTCCGATTGTAGATCGAATGGCGCTACATTCAAACCTGAAAATAAAAGCAACTCATGAAATGTCTTTGTAGTTTATGTTGAGTTAAAATATTGTTTTCTTATACATGGAAAAGGAAGGTAAAACGGGAGGAGTCTAATGTAAAGAAAGTTTAGACGAAGGTGAACAAACAGGACATGGCGAAAGCAATAAGCGAGTGTGTTCGAGAGAGAGAAAATGGGGTGGAAGAAAGCCAGAAAAAAGTTTCGAAAATTATGCTGAGATTTTCGAATGATAAATACTGGAATCCGACCCCAAAAGCTGCAATTAAAATAGGTCGCCCTCAGTTCTTTGGATAATGGGTCAGCAACTGGAAAGTAAATGACGATCATCCTCAGGTTCTAATATTGAGACAACCTCGTTCCAAGCTGTAGAAAATTTAGCTAAATTGTTCTAAATCTAGATGAGAAACAGTCTGCCAGGGTAAGAGAGGTGCTACAGCATTAAGACAAGAAGACCATTAGAATAAATAATTAATATTTTAAATCTTTTTCCCAATTATTATAACAAATTCTTCTATCGTCCAGGAGCCGAGTGCCCAGAGGAAAAAGCCTGCTCCTGTATTATGAATACCGTGTTGTAACACTCACGATTAAAATATTTAAAATAGAACCTATAATTCAACTCGATTAATATAGCAAAATGCCGGATGATAATTGGATTAGGCCGGAACAGGCGCAAAGAATTACTGCCTACATTTTCAGGAACATCAATTGGATTAACGATAGTGTAATTGGTTTCTGCGGATGTAATACTTTACCAGCCACACATACGAAAGGTTCAAATTATAACTCAGAAATGGAATGTGGTGAACACAGTAACGCGAATGAAAAGGAATCTGAAATTGAAGTATAAACCGTAACCAACACCCGTGAAAATTATTTGGCTACAGTGCGTTTTACTTATGGGGTCATTGAAAAGTAATATAATAAAAAAAATGTAATGGCTGTTTAAGAATGCACAAAAGAAGAGAAGGTTCTTTACAAGATTCCTCCTATCAAGGATAGGGCCCGAAGTCAAAACTTAATCCTACAATCATAAGGTGAAACGAGAGCTAAAACAGCAAAGAGTCACAAGGCTAGAACGTTAAAAGCAGATGATTAAAATAGGACGAAGCAAATCAGTCGACTTAGAACCCTGTATGGAACCGAATAGTAAATACGAACCGCAGTACCTGACCGACAGCTACGGGGACGTCACCTAAAATTGAACGCAGGGTAGAGCTGGCAGGTCAACGACAGGAGCTCACGAGCATATCGCGGACAAGCAGGGAGAACATGGGATACGAAAGTTGCACGTCGCATGTTGTACAAACAGGGGCCGGGTCTACACGCAAAAGATGTCCATGAGTGGCGCGGTTGTCACCCACTAGTAAGCGAGTTAGAATAACCTCCGATTGCTAGGATTCCCTGCAAGAATTGGGTCAAGGTTGTACGATGACCTTGACAGTCCGCAGTTGAGTACCAGCAGCGCTTCCCATGACTCTTGCCAAGCCAAGAACATATGGTGACGAAAGTACCGCTGGACATCTCTGTAAGGCACAGTTGATGCAGAAAATTCCGACAAACGGCAGGCGGACTTAGCAGTCGCAGACGACTTCTCGTTGCCGGCAATGCGCACATGACCGGAGATCCATGTACAAACTCATTGGTATCCGTGACAAAGCAACTGGGAGACGAGTGTCTGAATTTTTACGAGGTTGGAGAAGCTGAGAAACTGTTGCAAGGCCTGAAGGGCGCTCAGTCGGAGCACATAAGAAAACACCCTGGAACAAAAGTAGGAAATGAAAGATTACAGAGAGTTTGGCGGTAAAACGGAACTGGCATCCAAAAGGCGATACCGATAAGCCGCACCGTTAAAGACGAAACCGTAACCTGTAGCACTACCCACCTGGGAACCACCAGTAAACGCTGGAATGTAGTTCTGGTAATGCCCCAGAAGCTCGGCGAAAAGTTGACGAAACACCCACGGTGGGTAGAGGACCGCGCATTATCCGAAAGCGTTAAGTCAAACCGGGCACGCTGATGTTCCCACGGAGGACAACGTTCGAAAGAGGACCTCCACAGGAGGCAGTCGGAGGCCAAGTGCAATGAGGTCACGAAACAGGATACCCCTGGAGCGTGAAGGAGTATTATAGCACAGTTAACGGAGAGCGAGATCGGGTGCAAAACAGAATTAAAAGAAGTGTGACCTGGATGAACCACCAACCTTTCAACATAAGAACAGATAAAAAATGAGCGTCGAATAGATAATGGAGTTTCGCCAGTCAGCGTACACACTCGACACGACTAGCGCGGGAAACCCCAGTAGCAATACGGATACCAGCATGATAAACAGTCTTAGAGGCGGACGCAGCGCCGTAGGTAAAACTGCCATAGTCTAGTTTAGACCGAATCAAGGGGCGGTACATCACGGTGCGATCACCCCCTAGATGCCCCAGATCAAACCTCCAGAACCCGAAGCGAACGATCGCACTAAGCTGGCGAATATGGCACTTCCAAGTGTACCGTCGAGGTAAAGACCCAAGAACTTGAGGTGCGGAACAAATGGCGGGGATGTGCCGAGCAAATGAAGATCAAGAGGACGATGTACACCACAAGGCGATGAAAGTGAACACAATGTGTTTTCGTAGAGGAAAAGCAAAGCGGTTGCGAAGCGCCCAGGCTACAGGCGATGCTATGGCAGCTGCAGTTGACTATAAGAGCGATAATATATCTCAATGTAGTCGTCAACATACAGAGACATCGGGAGGTCGTACGAAGAACACTAGGGATACTGTTAATGGCTACGACAAAGAGAGTGACACTAAGAATTGACCCCTAGGATACACCATTCGCCTTGATCCGCTCCTAGGATAGCGTATTTCCAATACGGACACGAGGTGCAAAAAGTTGGAGAAAGGAAGCTAAATGGCCGCGTAAACCGTAACCACGTAAAGTACGGAGGATACCATAGCGCCAAGTAGTGCCATACGCCTTCTGCAGATCAAATACACCCACGACATGCTGTTTCAGGAGAAATGCATTTTGGACATAAGCTTCCAGGCGTGTCAAGTTGTCGACACTAGAGCGATGGCGACGAAATCCACACTGAACATTGCCGATCAGGTTATTCGTCTCTAGGCACCACACCAACCGAGCGTTAATCATGCGTTCAAAGGCTTACACACAACACTCGTCAGACAAATACGGCGGTACCTAGAGGGAAGCGACCGGTCTTTTCCAGTTCGAGAGATAGGAATGACAATACCCGTGTGACAGGAGGACGGGAACACCTGCCGACGCCAGATGCGGTGTGTATATGTTGAGCAAGAAGAAAATCATCTCAGGCGGAAGATGAAGCACCATTTGTCGGATTTCATCGGGACCAGGTGAAGAATTCTTGGCGACAGACAGAGATTGCGCAGTTTTGGTAACGTTAAAAGATGCGTTGTACGGTTCAGGACAATCACTGTGAAAATCAAGGACCAACCGCTCCGTAGAGGCTTTGATAAGCAGAAAGGAGCTATCATAACTATCCGTGTGGCTAGAAGCAGGAAGGCGGTGGCAAGGGCTTCGTTTATATCCTGTTCGCTGGTGTAAATGGAGCCGTTACGGCAAGACCGGGAATCATCGCCCGGCGACACTTGCCCTACATACGCCGAACAGCGGTCCACACCTGTTGCGCAGAACTACACGGAAAAGGGAAGAGACATAGGATTCCCAAGAATAGCGTTTGGCATTGTGGAGTACAAAACGTGCCCTAGTCCGAGAACGCTTAAACGCAACGTTGTTCTCATCCGTAGGCTGCAACTGAAAGACACGCAGGGTACGCTGTGCGCTTTGAGAGCCAAATGGCACTTCGCTGTCCAGCAAGGGACATGAACGTGACGTGGAAAAACCGAGAGGAATGCTGGAATCCGCTGTGAGCAAGAGAGCAAGTAAAATACTCCACCATTCCATCGATGGTGGTAAAACCATCATCGGTGAGATGAATGTGGGAACCAAACCTAATCCAGTCAGCACTAGAAAGAGTGCAAGGAGGATGTCATGAGGGTAGAGGATGGTGACTGGGGTAGTGATCACTGCCAAAAAGGTTGCACAGCACCGACCAATCAAGAAGGAGAAGTAATGTGGGCCTGCAGAAAGAGACCCAAGGCTGAGTAGGTACCATAGGCAGAGGATAAGATGGTAGGGACACCGGTATTTAAAAAAATCTGATGTGTTACACTCACATGACTTTCTCTACTCTTGTACAATCTATTTTTACAAACGCCTATTCTCCATATGCTTTATGTTAATCGAGATGTCGAGATGTCAATCTTATTGCTAATTTTCTTGTAGATGCAAGGGGAATATGGTAGCTTTTAAGCGATGGTCAAATATTTTAACGCTGGTTGCTATGTGGCGAATTCCATTCTCTTTGCATGTTCAGGACATAAAAAAATGAATAACGAATTTGAGAAAAAGTATAAGTATTGGAAAATTTAAGGGAATAACAAGCAATATCTCGAAAACGGTTCACTCAACAAAAGAAATGTATATGACATAAGTTGTGTATTTTAACGAGATCTACATTGTTTGTGTAGTAAAATTTTGTCTATCTCTTATGGTTTACCAGTTATGCAAAAGTCGTTCACAATGAAGAATACTTTTGGAGACATTCCCAGAAAATTCGAGATATACATTTCATTTCTCATGACATTATCTTAAACATATGATATTTTAATCAAAATCGTTAGAGCCATTTTTGAGAAAATTAAAATTTTCGAAAAATGTTCCATGTAAAGGGTAGTCTGAGGTGGGGGGATTTTCTTGAAAACCTTCGTGTCGCATCTCTGGAAGATACTGAACCTAAATACTAAGTTTGGTGTTTATCCGACTGTTCGTTTTTGAGTTATGCTGTTCACAGACACACACACAGACAGACACACACACACACACAGACACACACACACGGACATGTTTCCAAAAATGCTTTTTTTGGATTCAGGAGGTCTCAAAACATGTATTTCCGGTGAAATCTCGGTATCGAATTTTTGGGTGGAATGCAATACTTCCCCTACTTACTATACGTAGTAGAGAAAGTAAAAAGTAAGCCGTCTGCATCCGTGAGCATCGTCAATGTCGGAAGCCCAGACAGAATTTTTGGCATTCAAATCAACCAGGTAAAGGAGCGGTGGGGCAATCTGTGCCAAAAACGCCCGAAGATCGTGCGCTTGTCGACACTGAACGTTGGCTAATGTAAAATAATTTGGAGGTGGATTTAATATTCATTTTATAAAGATTGTTAAAATGACTTATGACTGTATACGCTGCCATATTTAACCTCATCTTATGGGAGGCATAAGTTCAAATCGATTAGTAGTATTGCATTGCAAACAAAGAAACAGACGGCCTCCTACTGGCCACGAACAGCCACAGCTAACAGTGCGTGTAGCGTTATGCTGGTGATACAAATATTATGCGCCACCAGAACAGCAACCCCACCGCTGGCACGCTGTCCAACAGCAGTCATACCAAAAAGTGCAAACGTTCCGCAGATGTAAAGCGTGAGCAGGCTGTAAATGGGTTTCCTGGAGATAAACGATTGAGGGGGAACGTTGGGAAACTAAATACTGTATGTCCGGAGCGCCTGCCCGGAACCCATTAACATTCTACTGGAATATTTCCATGGTAAGAAAAGGTTATGAGGTCCTCTTGGGTTTCTTCCTCGCCTTGGCGGATTTAGGAACGACGGTAAAACCCGTATACCCGCAAACCCTCCGAAACCCGGGAGCTCGAAGAGACCACTGTGGATTGTAGAGCGGGACCGGGATTTCACAGAGGAAGCTCGACTCGGTCGATATTGAGGCCGAGAACGATTATTCTCAGTAGACGAGACAGATGGGCAAACGCTGGTGCATGGCCTGGTGGCTGGTAGCGAGTCGTCTGAACACGAACGCTGTGGCATAGGGGCAGCACGGGACAATTGAGAGGTACTCACTGGCAAGTCTGTCTGTGTGGAACCATTGGTAACTGGCACGAGTGGCAAGCCAACAGTGGCAACAGGAGCGGCGGACCGCAGAGGAATAACCAGTGGTGGTTGTAGCTTGAAGCTGCGCAAAGCGCCGCGTTCCTTAACACGCAGCTCCTGTATACTCTTTTCGTCCAGAAAGCTCGAACACTGTCGCGAGCTAGATGGATGACATCCTGCACAGTTCACACAACTAGGGTGTCGAATACAGGCCGCGTCGTCATGGGCAGGTAGGCCACATCGCTCATTAACAGCAGGATGCGTACACAAACGAGTAGTATGTCCGAACCTCTGGCACCGAAAACAGCGCATGGGGTTTGGGATATACGGACGTACGGCGGCATGCTGAATATAAAAATGTATTCTGGTAACACAGTAGCCTTGAAGGTGAGAAATACCGCTCGCAAAAAGTCCCCTTGACCATCCTGTTTGCGAGATAATCGGCACGCCTAACACACTTGTTGATCGGAGAGGCAGGAGATTATTTCCTCGGAGGGTGGAAACAACTGGAGGTGGTGAAAACCCCCTAAAAGAGTTTAAAGATTTGTGTGGGGCTACCTGGATGGGGTAGGAGCCCTACAAACTCGCTTTCAACAACTGCTGGGACTGGTCGGCATTGTTCGTCTCTATCAACAATGCACCGTCTATAAGTCGCGTTCTTTACCGGGCCACAGTTCTGATCCACCTCACGTTTGATGTAAAGCCGGCCAAGGTCCTTAAACGTTTTTCCTTCATCACCAAAAGTCAATGAAAGGGGTTTTGCGCAGTTACATGTCAGGACCCCGAACCGAAACCGTCGGCGTCAGTCTGCCATCCAGGGATTAAAGAAAAAGGACACTTTATCTGCACGGTCTATGCCGTCATGGGAACCCTCCCAAGACCGATTTCAAGGCGTACCTTAGAAGAGCTATCCCCCAATCTGCACTGCTGGTCCATATGTGTAAGCCATTCACCACACACACCCCAGCTTTAAGCCCCTACCAGGAGAATAACTGCCCATGGCTCCCCCCTCTAGGTCGTGCTGCGAGCAAGACACAGACATGGATTCACGGGACTTGTAGTTGATTACATCGGGGTTCTGTCAGCGGTAACACGTCCGGCCCATCATACTAATCCAGCGACACTCGGTCATCAGGGAATTAACACAGGCTGGGCGCCCAAAGAGCTATGTGGGTGTACATGACAGCGTGGACAGGTTCCGCACCTAAGGTTGCACACATGCGGGGGTCTGCACAACCTTCACGCCTGAGGACCCCATAGGGCACACATGTTGGAAGCTGCGCTAAAACCGTGGGAAAGAATCATGGAGACAGGAAAGATCCCTGGTGGTGATACAAGGACTCAATATGGATATAATACCATATGTATAATGAACGAGACTTTATCTCCAAGCCTTTAGGTACCTTTCCTAGAAGTGGTGTAGCTCCATAACAAAGCATCATTTCAAGGAATAATGTACTATAACATCAACTGCAATGTGATCAATGTTTAGTACTTGTCTGCATATGAATAATGCCTGTGATACATATGCTGATAACACAACCATTATTATTGACAGTAATTCATCAAGCTATTGAAGCTTTATCGAGTATGCCATTTATTACTAGGTGTAAGCACTTCAAAGTAAAATCGAAGTCCAAACAATTAACAAAATGATCAACCTAAAAATGTAATGTTAGAAAATGGTAGATCTGCATCTTTAAAAAAATAAACAATTTGTTACCACTACTGTAGTGGCATACATTCAACGAAGACAAACATATCCTATTTATTGCAGAAGATCCCTCTGAACCTTAATTTGTCTGCATTGTCAGCAACATCCTGTGTGACTGTTGACTTTATAAAGCAAAGTGCCACCACACTGAGTTGAAAGCATTTGGTTAATTCTCATTAGTGACTAAGTCTACAATAATATGCAGTTGTGTTTTAGAAATACTGACTGTTACAAATGATTTCCTGAAACATATGTTGAACTGGCACTTATAACATACTTATTTCACCCCTAAAAAGTTTAAATTTAAGGCAGCTACTGTGCTTTGTTGTTTCGATTTACACTGTGCTTGGTAAGTTCAAACTGATATTATGTTTACAAAAATGTAGCTACTCAATCTTTTAAATTGCTCTGATATTCCTACCCTTAAAGGGGGAAATTAGGTACATGTTGAAAAGCCTAAAAGCAAGGAGTAATAAGACTCATCTATACTAGCATAAAATCACTTAAAATTTGAAAAATTGTACATTAGTGAGCTTTTGTACATAAAGAATTTCATTTTTACATTAACAAGTCTGAAAAAAATTCAGTAAATCAATACACCACATTAAATTTGTGTATGAGAGAAGAAAGAAAAACAAACAGAATGATTGACTTGATTACACATGTACGTACCAAACATCTGAAAATATTTTAAGTTACATAGGCATTCACATATCACATAGTCACTTTCATACATTCATACTTGACTCCCACAAACATTTTTCATACATTCACACTTGACTCCCACAAACATTTTTCTACATTTTTATTATTTCCTTAATCTAAATTGTAATTATAAAAGTCTTTCACAAACATAAGTTAGCCATTTCCCTACACCAGAAATGTGTTTCTGCGATGCTGCTTTGGAAGTGTTTAGAAGTTTCTAGGAGACACCTAACTTTTTTGTTTGAGGTGTTAACAGAAATCACAATGTACAGCAAAACATTATGTTAATTCTTCATTATGAAACCTCAATTATATAATTGAACAATTATGATCTTCCAACATAAAACCTTACTTACAACTTCCAATACACACAATTTTTACATTACTTTTGAGAGTTTGTTTCTTATGCATGTAAAAATGCTGAACCATGAGGTGAAATTAAAGTTTTTCCATACATAGTCTCAGTAATTGAAACAAATAAAATAATGATTCTAAATTAATGTTAATTTGTAATGCACTGGCAATAATGATGGTAATACGTATTTATTCTTTAACCCAGTTCCACAGGACTTCTTTAAGAGAATCAATTCTCTTGCTGCTAGAAAATATTTTTCTTTTTATTTCCTTATGCATTCTTCAAGTATTACAAAAAGCAGGTTTATGACAGGTGAAAGAAATACATAGTGCAGTGTCTTTAATAAAGGGATATGAAACAGGTTCAAACTGATAGGACACTGCAGATTATTACTACTACAACATTCCAACAAAATAAATGTAAACTGTGAGAACTGCCTTGCAGAAATAAATGTAAGGAAGCTATTGCTACTAAGATATGTTGTAAATTTTGTCCCTAACTTTATTGATCAAAACTACGTTATGGATGCTCTGTAACTACTATGGTTCTTAAGTGTCCCAATCTATATTGGACATGAAAGACAGGAAATTTTGCTCATAGGCATCTTTATCAGGTTTGAGGCTCTTTTATGTGTCATAAATCTATGACAAGGTACCACCGGTTTACTTCCCTTCCAAAGGAAGTGATGCTAAGTTTCGGCCCAAAAAAATTCTGCCGGGTTTGAACCCACACCAATCATATAAATGTTAATGATTTGTGTTAAGATGGTAAAATCCACTACAGTTATCATTTGGAAATTCTCCAGATCTTTGTGTTATAGTTTACAATTACTTTAAACAAGATTAAAATAAGAAACAAATGCAAATACACATTTTTATGATTAAGGACAAAAATGCATTAGCACACACCTAACATGCATTAATATGAAAATCAATTGTAGAATGAAATTAATTGTTCTTTCACACAAGCCGTGTGTTGGACAGGGTTGGAAAGGTAGAATCAGGTGACTGAAAAATTCAATGCCATAGCCGGGATTTGAACCACGGATCTCCCGGTCTCCGTCCGGTTGCTCTAACCACTGAGCTACCATGGCAACATGCCGACACGACATTAAATTCTCCAGCTGATTCGTGTTTTTCCCGGTAAACCACAAGGTGATCTCAAATTGTATTGAGATGTCATATTGTATTGTATTGTATTGTAAGTCGCCATTGGGGTATGACATCTGAATACAATTTGAGATCACCTTGTGGTTTACCGGGAAAAACACGAATCAGCTGGAGAATTTAATGTCGTGTCGGCATGTTGCCATGGTAGCTCAGTGGTTAGAGCAACCGGACGGAGACCGGGAGATCCGTGGTTCAAATCCCGGCTATGGCATTGAATTTTTCAGTCACCTGATTCTACCTTTTCAATTGTAGAATGTTTAGGCAACATTCCATATGTGTTCAAACTGATTTGAATTTTAAGTAAAATGTTTTGTAACTGGCAATACCAAAACAGTGGCACCTTCATGAACAAAGTGCCTGTGATATAATAAAATATGCAATGGGTATGCATTATGACAACATTGTCCAAGTACACAGCCAGGTTGCATAGTCATTTCACCCCAAATTGCGCATGCCACAATACTTCCAGTATCCCATTGATTTAGGGGGATCACGGGTATATATATATTTTTTTAATTTAATGCTACCATACCTGCAAAAATGAATCTTTTTCAATGAATGCACTGTATTTGCATGCTTAAGGCCATACAATCAAGTGTGATGTTGCCAGACTGTTGCTGTAAAACCTGAACAGATATCTCACTCTAAAGTTATCAAACTTCATTTTATAAGCAATGAATTGTTAAAGTATTAATGACAACTATGTAAAAACACACACACTTGAAGTTACATTAGGTCTTCACACAATAAAGTGTAAGCTGTAATATGAAGGCCTACTGTAATTTTTAAAAAAAATTTAAATTTTTTGTTTAGTATTTATTTTGTTCTGTGTATGAGTCTTTTAATTTTACATTAGAAACATTTTTTATTTTATTTATCCAATTAAGTCTGGTAGAAAAAATAATATAACTAGTGAACTTTATGTTTCACTGATTTTAGATAGTCATCCTCCATGGTCTAGGGGTAACTTTAGTTCCCGAGGCAGTGGGTTCAAACCCAGCAGAGGATGATGGATTGTTTCAGGTGTAAAAATCCTTAGCATAGCTTCCTTCAGAGGGAAAGTGAAGCTGGTGGTCCCATGTCGTAGCTTTATGGCACATAAAAGAACCTCAAACCTGATGACGAGGCCTCTGAGCAAAATTTCCGGTATTTCACGCCCAATATAGAATGGCAGGCTAAGAACCATAGCAGTTAAAGAGCGTCCATAAATAACTTATTTTACAGCTTGCATCACAAAACATGGAAGGACTAGGTCTCAAAAAAATGTGTTCAATTATATGCAGAATCTCACATTTATAAACAGTAAATATCCACTGTTACCAAGTAAAGAGACATTTCACTGTAGTAACATCACCCACACTAACAATGACATTATATGGCAGTGACAGAGAAAGAGATACATTCAGACTCCAAATAATTGCATTATTTGCAGAAGGTGAAAAATAAGCAGTGAAATCTCTTTGTATAGGAAGATTTCACCAAAAATGCACAGGTATTACAGATATAGAATATAAAAAGTTACAATGGGGTGGAAGCACGACTTATGTTCCTATCATGACTGTAGTGAATCCCTAAAAAAGCTTTATGAGTTTGCAAAGAAAATAGTCTAATTGGAGATGAGTCACAGTTTGATAGTGAAAGAAACCAACAAGCTGAAAACTCTCTTACTAAACTATTAAATAGATATAACCTCAATTACAAAAATCTCAGAAGTTAAAAAAATAGCAAAATCCAAAAATGAAAGGTATCCAAGGAATATCTACGGTCACATTAAAGTATTTATGATAGCTGACGCATTGAATTTGAAACTTATGATACAAGCAAATGCATTAGTGCCAACCCTGGAAAGCTCCTGTTTAATATTGCAAGCAGTGGTTAAAAGTAATAATGCTGCCATCTAGTGGTACATGATGGCTTCCTCCGTTTGTATAGAGTTATAGAAGTAAATGCAGACACCATTGATTGTCATAAATGATAAATTAAAACAAATAGAATAAGGACGCACTTGTCATTGTTTTAATTATATATTTAATACTAAATTACAAAATTATTGCAGGCAGTTGAGTATAACAATATGAGAACCAAATCTGTATTTGAAATTCAACTCATAGTCCATATTTACCTATGAAAAACTACTAAAGCCTTTATATCACATTTGTGTTGCTTTTTGGTGTAAATTTTTTTTTCTGTCAGATGTATATAACAACTTACTTGGACAATGAAATATTTATCATTGAACACTGGATGTAGTCATTACAAATGGAAATATTAATGCAGCAAATTATGCTTTTAGCAAGTTCCCTCTTTACTCCAGCTCTTGTTTGAAAATAATATTGTTGATCTTTTAAACGAGTTAGCAAAGCATTTACATTTTGAAAGTTTTTGATCTGTGTGATGATAATCATAGAGTTTTCTGAGGAACATCCTACTTACGAATGATCAACATCCTTCAAAATCATACTAGCATCTACATTAGTAAAACATCACTTCTAGCTTAGATGTTAATTTTTTTTTTTTTTTTTTTGTCTGTGTCATGTGTGATGTAAACAAGAGCACTTAAAATCATCACCTGTAATAGAAATCATGGCTTGTACACTTTTCATTGAGACAGAATTATGCTCCAAAACTTCTCTTTGTAGGTACAGTAAAACCCCTCAAATTGAAGCCCCTATACATTGGACAGGTTTTGTTGGAAATGATGAACCCCTGTACGCTGTTATATGTAGTACTGTTGGGCTGAATTGTTTTTAATTGTTAGCATATACTATTCCACTCACTTATTCTTGCCTAAAGAATTGATTCTTGTGCCTCATTATTTCAGTTGGTTTTGTAGAGCATTGTTTGTGGTCTGCAAGGAAAACGTGTTTTCACTTTTACGCCTTTTATAACATTTCAGAAGTGCTTAACACAGTTAAGTATGGGAAACAAAAATTACAGAAGTGACAAGAAACAACAAAGAGAATTTGAATCATCTGGGGAAAGGGGAACGTTGCTGGAAGCTAGCACAGGAATATGGAATTTCCAAATTGACAGTTTTGAACATCAGTGTTTCTAGTGCTGATGCATGGGAGAACAATTTAAAGAGAACAGGAAAAGAATACTAAAAACAAATTATGATGAATTTCACAAAGTGTTGGAAATTTTCGTTGTTGCCATGCAAAAAATACCCACCAGCAGAGTGCTTTTACAGGAGAAGGTAAAGAAATTGCCGCCAGTCTTGAAATGGTAGGTTTTCAAGTCTGTAGCAGGTGGCTGGACCGCTTCCGAAAAATAAACATTACTTTTAACATCCTTAGGGAGAAGCAGCCTCTTCAGATCTTCATGCTGTTGATGACTGGAAAAGAAAACTTCCTAATCCTTCATCAGGATATGCAGAAGAGGACATTTTCAATGCTGATAAAAGTGTGATGTTCCATCTATTCTCTCATAGTTCCTGCTTCACAATTTTAGTTACTCTGTTATGTTATTAACTATTACTTGAAAGACATTCATGAAAATTAACTCTTAGCCCTTTGACTATACTCAGGCAATCAAAATTATCTGTACATTTATGAAGTTCCCAAAATAGGCAATTACATTTTTGTAGCTAGATATAAAGACCATACAACTTAGCAAAACAGTTGTCCATGTTGCTTGCCTGTAGCATTTTGCATATACCAGGGAGTGCATGTAATCTATAGCCTATGCTTTTTAAGGAGAGACTAAATTGTAAAACTTGTCCAAAAATGGCAGTTTTAGTTTTTTTGTGTAGCCTTATTTAGAATTTGCTCTTTCATTTTATATATATATATTCATTAGCTGGCTTACCCCACATTGCATGGGTAGCTTTTTAACTGCAGTGACAAATTAATTGATTTAATTTATCTCCCCCATTCTTTATAAAATTCTTGTGCCATTATCTACTGTTTTTGTAGTTAATCCTCTCTTTACCACTTAGAATTGTAATTTTGTATGGTCCTGACTATTCAAAGTAACGGTTGAAAAATCTCCCAATATTCATGCAAAAAGATGTAAAACATCGTCAGAACATCTGACTTCCTATACCTCTGCCCTGACAGTCTTCCAAGTTCTGGAAATGCTGCATAGCCTATAAGTACCCTTTTGCAGTTGAAAAATCCTCGATCGGAATGGCTGAGTAATTTTTTGAGATATTATAGCAGGTTACATTTTAAACCTTTGTATCTTCCTTTTGGTCCCATAGTTATTTAATAACATAAAAGCTACATAATTTTCACATACTGCACAAACCTTTAACATAGGTATGCAACAAAATAAGATTCTGCACTCCCAGGTCACCAAGTTAAACTCTTAGGGTACACAATTTGTGACCATTGAGAAAAAGTCTTCAGTTAATATAAAATACCAGCTCACTGATTTCTAATGTCAGCAGTTTTCTCTCTTTATACAATTATTTAACATACCCTGCTAAAGATCTTTATTACAAAAGAAATAAAGCAAAACTTTCTTACATGAGGGATATTAAAAGGTTTTGGCACTCAAAAACTTCACAGTATACATCTATAGAATTGGAATAAAGGTTAACCAGAAGTTTTGACACTGTTTCATTATATATACAACTAGAGTATTTGATCAATGGCAATTAAAGAAATAAATACAACAGAGGATTGATTGTCACTTATTAAACTCTGTTTTCAGAAGTGTTACATTACGGCCATCTATGTATATTTCTTGCAATAAAATGTAACTTGGTTTTGTTTGTATACTCTTTGGAGTACAAGAATTACTTATATTCTGCGGGGTAACAACTATTTTCTACTCAACTAAAAGTCAAGGCCTTCTTCGCAAGCATGTTCTTTTATAACTCCAATTTGTTAGCATTTAAGTGCATGGGCTTTGTAAATCCTTTATAATCTTTTAGTAATTTATGAAATGAAATTAGGTGTTTTATGGCCCCATGTCCATCAGAACAAATTGGGCTTTTCAGTGGTGAAAGAACTATCAAAATCAGTTGATGGTTTTTGAGATTACCCTACATACACAAACAAATACACACCAAATTTTCTCTCTTTATAACATTAGCAAAGATTTTATTACTGTAAGCACAACACACACATTTTAATAGTATATTATACATTAATGGAGAGAAACAAATGATTTTCCATGAGGTACATAATTGGAACATAATTTATCCAGAGGGCTACAAATGTACCAAGGGAAAAATCTGCTTCAATCCTGTGATATACATACTATTTTTTACACAACCAGAACTAAATTGTTGCATTTTATTTATTTTTATTGAATTTTGGGGAAACTATTTCATTAAGGTGCTTTGGAATTATTGACAAGGGATAAGGGGCTTTAGAATGATTGAAAGGATATGTGTAGTAACGTTGTTTAAATCAATTGCATTGTTTACATTATGAATTTAAATGCAAAATGGATAATTTTGAAGAATCAAAAGATATAACATGTGCTGCTAGTGAAGCAGTTAACACTTTATTACCAAAAATATCCAGAAGATTATACGAAGGGGCACACACTTGTTTTAAAACATGGTGTTTACTGAGAAAAATATCGGTAAATGTCTTGTTGGTTTATTTCATGGAAACAGGGAAGGAATACAAGTCCTCTATGATATGGGCACAGTATTCTAAGTTAAGATCTTGTTTATAAGATAATTATATATTATTAAGATCAGATTGCTGTAAAACATGTTGAAGAGTTGTTAATATTTCTGTTTTTTAGGGAGAGGTGTATTTAATTGTCTCCCTAAAATGTGTTATTTCTCTCCCAGTTTTGGTAATCTAAACAGACATTTAGTTCTGATCGTGGAAAACTACATTTTTAAAAATGGTTTTGCATCTACCCCTTTTCTTTTTATCATCCTCTGCGGTCTTTATGCTAGCCTATAGTTCCTAAGGTTGCGAGGAAACCTGTCGGAGGGTGATTTTTTTTTGGGGGGGAGGGCATAAGAATCTTGTGCAGCATCCTTCAGAAGGGAAGTAAAGCCGATGGATTTGTGTCAATTTATGGCATGTAAAAAGATGTGTCTCAAGCCTGATAAAGAAGCCTCCAAGCAAAATTTCCGGTCTTTCACACCAAATGTAAAATGGGGTACTAAGAACCACAGTAGTTAAAGAGTGTCCATAAATAAAACTCAATTTAATCTTTATCTGCCATTTTGTATTGAGAATTCTGCCCCATTTGACAGAAAAAAGTCACAAATTTTACACACTTTGGAATAGAGAGCCCATCTTTAGCGGAAGTTTGGCTCTACAAATTGGTACTAATGTTAAGATGGCAACTTCTGTATGCTCAAACCATGTAGTTTTTTTCTTTGCAAATACATGGAAGTTTGTTTTCTTCATTTTGCTGTGAATGACATCTTCTGGTAAAAATGACCCAATTTTCAGAAGCTATTGAAGATTACAACTAAGTAAGATTTTTAAGGTGATAAAAACAACCATTAACTGCAGTGACAAATTAATTGATTTAATTTACCTCCCCCATTCTTTATAAAATTCTTGTGCCATTATCTACTGTTTTTGTAGTTAATCCTCTCTTTACCACTTAGAATTGTACATCTGTTGTACATCTACTTTAGTGTTAATAAGATGGTTGGTCATTTTTGAGAGATAATTGCTAATCAATTTTAATCAAAGATGGTATAATTGAGAGAAAAAACAAATCTCATCTTCTTTAATAAACAAACCTATTGGATAAAAGTAGATCCGTTAATTTGGAAGACATTCATCTACATCCTGTAAAAATGTCATTCTGATATGTTAATAGTTTGAGATGAAATCCTTAGCATGACTTCCTTCGGAAGTGAAGTAAAGCCAGTGATCCTGTGTCATAGATTTAAGGCACGTAAAAGAACCTTAAGCCTGATAAAGAGGCCTCTGAGCAAACTTTTCAGTCTTTCATGCCCAATATAAAATGGGATGCTAAGAACCATAGTAGTTAAAGAGCATCCATAAAGAAATAAAAAAAAAAATAAGCAAGTTATTCCATTCTGCATCGTTACATTCAATCTAATGAGCAACTGTTCAGTGTTTATATTGGAATTTTCTTTCCATAACAGTTAGTATAATGGCTAAAAGTGGAACTTCCGTAATACTTTCCTAACTTTTGAATATGTTTTTTTTAAAAAAAAAAATCACTAACTTTTACAAAAATGCTATTTTTGAGTTACTGTTCAAAAGTTGGTTTTCAAGACACCTTTCATGCAAGAACAAAAATGCTTGAAAATGAAAGAACTTCATCCATTTGACACGTTGTTATAATTTAAAAACAGGTGACATTTGAAAATAGCTTTGAGTTTCACATGCTTGAAAAATCAACATGATGATCCATCCTCCACATGGCTCTACAATGTGGCCATTCACAACTGATGGGAAGCTTACTAGAGACCAAGAAAAGAACAAGATACTTGGTCAAATTTAGACTTTAGTGCTCCTGTTCCCAGAAACAGCATATGGGATTCATATTATGCATAGATTTCTTTATGGAAAAAATTATTATTCAAGGAGATCATAATTGCCACTTCTACTAGCCTTCTCTTTAGTTGCAAGCTTGGAAAAACAGAAAACAGCAGAGACAATAAAGTATTAGGATGATGCTTTTGTAAGGGATTTTAAAAATAGTAATGTATATTGGCTTTACAAAATGTTTATTGTATCGAATTTTCAAGTTGGTAACCTGCATCATGTGGGCTGAATTGCAAGCATGTGAAAACAATTTATTAACGTATCTAGTGCATAATCTTGGTAACTGTGACACAAGTGAATGTTTAGCATGTGAATTTGCTAATTTTCGCTAGTGCTCACAATGAAGTGATGATGACATGGGGGTTATGGGTGCTAAACAGCTAAGGCCATCAGCGCCCTTACAAGGTATAAAATTTAAAATCCAGAAACTAAAATACTAAAACTAAATTGCTTAGTCTAAACAATAAAAAACATCAAAGTCTAAAAACAACCACAGTAAAAACATGGTAAATCAAACAATAAAAGATTATAATGTAGAAGTCAAGGGACTAGAGCGCCATATGTTCCCAGGGGAGAACAGCCCCCATTAAAACAGACAATATAAAATCACAAAACTAAAAGATGCTCAGTACATTAAATGCGTTGACTAAAACCACTGTCACTGATGAAATGTAAAAGACATTTTACAGTATGCTCGTCGTCTGCCAAGACGTTGGCTATACCAACAGGTAGAGACACACAAATGCGCAATTGAGCTAAAACCTGACACTCTGTTAAAATGTGATGCACCGTTAAGGGTGCCACACACTGATCACAGAGTGGTGCGGGATCACCGCTACAAGTGTCTATGACTAAAAATGCAATGTCCGATATGAAGTCATGTTAAAATGACCTCTTCCCGACGAGAAGAGGTGGCCCAGACAACCGGGAGAGGTTGAACCTCCTGCAACTTGTTCCCCCTAAGGGCCGCCCACTCATCGCGCCAATGCGAGAGGATACAGTGACATAAAATGACATACAAATCAGTGGAGGGAACAATAGAAGTAAAACAGCTCAGCGATAACATTGCCGATTTGGCAGAGGCATCCGCAGACTCGTTGCCAGACGCCCACATGACCCAGAAGCCACACAAAGGAGACGCTGGTGCCAGAAGCACCGAGCGAGTGGAGGAGATCATGTATGTGCTCACAATGAAGAGATTATGCACTATGTTACATACAATATTTTATGCAATTGTAGCATTAAAATATTTAAAAGATATTATAAATTTGCTAAATTTAATGTTATGAACAGTACAGATGAGTATTGGATACAACATAATCTGCATGGTGGCTCAGTAACCATTTTAAGACTCTTATTTTGCAAAATTCAAGGCGGGATGGCTGATAATTTATTAATGAATATATGAAAAGTTCTGCATGTGAAAAAAACAAACATGTTAGGCAATGAATGAAACAATCTTCTTTGCTTAATTCTCAGAGCTGGTATTAATTTAAACATTTGATTATTAGTAAGTTGGCGTTTTAGCTACGCCACTTGGTTTTGTGAATCAGAGTGTGTATGAGTTCAGAGAAAGTGTTGGTAAGAATGTGTTGTACAGAGTTACCCAGTAGGGGAAAGTTGCTCCCTCCATGTGAAGTAAAATTGGGGAGGGGAAAAATGGCACAGGTTCTGATGTGTTCATAAGGAAAGTGAGTTGGTAGCAGTTGAGTATAGCGAGAGCCTAGGAAAGGAAAAGAAGTCTAACATTAGACATGTAGGGAACAACAGCATTACGACAAACTGAGATACTTTAAGGGTGTTATTTTTGTATTCTTCTGGAAACATTAGGCTTAATAATAAAAGGTACCAAATTATTTTCTCTAGGGTAAGTTGCCCGAGATCAATTAGCTCCTACTGGGGAACGTATGTGTGAATCAATGAAATGTAGTTGTAGATTTTAGATTTGTATTGTATATCCTTGAAAGAGAGCTATAGTACCTAGCTTGGTTACAGTTTCACATGGGACATGGAAGTAAGGGTTGTGGAATGAAAGTTTGTTGAGAGGTGCTCAGAGGAGTATTGTCTAGTCTCTCAAACATTCAGCTCACAATTCCAAGACAAAGGTAATGCGTACACGTGAATGTAATGAAAAGGAATTGTTTTAAGAGAAACAAAGGTGCTGCTCACAGGATTCTTATGTATGTCACATTTTTCTTGTATCAAGAATATTTGTGTGTATCATTGCTCTTATCGCCATTACCATATGACTGAAAATTACCTACAATGCGAATCTAGCATCCTATTTAATTAATTGAATGTAATATTTAAATTTCTTTTTAAGGATAATTATGAATGTTTTGTATGTGTTAAATTTCTGAAACATTTAATGGTCATGAAATATTGCACAGTTAATCTCAAAATAATGTTTATTGATTTACAATTTTGCAAATTTATTACAAAGCGAAGAATATTGAAGAAGACAACTTATGCAATAAATCTGATATTCAGGTTAGGAATTTATCGTATTGGTATTTTAACACCATTCAAATCCTCTTACTCCTTGGACTAATTGAAGTTTTAGACAACCAAACGTAAGGAGATTAGACGAAAAGGAAAACTATGGGTACATAGTGTGGATTAAACTGCCCATGCTGCATAGGTAGCCTAAAAGGGAAAGAGGTTACAGTAAATAATTTAATATTTTGATTGAAAGTCTTGTTTATTTCTTTCAGTAGAAGACATGTATGCTTTTGATGCTCTAGTGGGTGTATTTGAAAGTTAAATGATGGTTAAACTGAAAGAGGGTATTAATGTTTCATCTTTTGAAAGGTTTTTGATTTCCTGAGGAAATGTTAGTGGGATGATAAGAAAGAAGGAAAGAATAAATGTGCTTTCCAGATCTGAAATTGATAGGTATAGGGTCATTAAAACATATGGTAACCTGTTCTGCAGGCTCTCTTCACTGTGCGAGAGCACCAAGAATTGTCGGGAAAATTGTGCCTTCAGAGGCACACTAAAATCCTTACCTAAGAGTAGATGCTGGAAATGTTGACCTTCTGCTCTCAAACAGGCAGCATATCTCGTAAAAATGTTCTCACTCACTCGCCTAAGCTCAGCAGCAGGAATCCTTGTGATTTCTTGCATGATGTTATCACTAGTTCCTGTAGTGTATGAGGGTTACAATGATACACTTTGTCTTTCAAAGAACCCCATAAATACAAATTGCAACTAGTTAGATCAGGGGAATGAGGGGGCCACAAATCCACGCTTATAATTTTGTCAACCAACCATAAGAGTTTTCTTCTTCTGTCATCAAACGATAAAAAAAATGGCCCTAGAATTAATCTCCGATATCACTCTGCATTAATTCTTACATAAAAAAAATGGGTCCTATTATTCTTCAAGCACTTATCACACACCACACTCTAATTTTCAGATCATAGTGAGGTGTTTCCTGCAATAGAACAGGCTTTTCTGAAGCCAATATCGACTGTTGTGAGTGTTCACGCATCCATTTAAGTGAAACCAAGATTCATTAGAGAAACACAAAAGTTTTGGATCAATGAAGCCACTTTCTAAGATTGGAAAAACCAATTGCAATAATTCACTCACTTACTGGGATCATTTTTTTTTTCAATGCTTGCACTCGAGTATAGGGATAGGGTTTTAGTTTTAACAGATGTGCAGAATTTCTTGCAGAAGACGGAGGTACACTTGTTTGTTGAGGTAATTTTTTTTAGCGATTTTCAAGGCAATCACTCTAAAGCGGCACCGATTTCATCTAGTTTATTTTCTGTTAAAACTGATCTTCTCTTAGAATGTTTCTTGTCCAACACCAAAACCAAAGCTTCAAATTTATTCACAATTGCATGTACAGTTTTTCTTGTCAGTGGTATAGAGTTTGTAAATCTTTCAACAAACTCCCTGCACACACGGCAAGCAAATTCATGTTTAAAGCAAACAAACACTGTTCTTCTAAGGTAAGTGATTCATCATGTTTACTGTATCGACAGAGGCACATGACCCAGTAATAACAGTGAGAAATGGCGCCAATGCACCTTTGAACAGGAAGTTCTGCTAGATGGCAAGGGAAGAGTGCAGGAGAGAAAGGCACGAATGAGTTACAATATGTTTTAATGACCCTATATTACTGAAATTAAGAATTGGAAGAGTGGAAGTCAGGATTAGCTGCTGAAAATTATATAGAGGAACCAGGGGAAAGTAAAATAGATTGCAAATGTTAATGCAGTAGTGGCTCAGGATTAATATTTTCTAATACAACCAATTAATACACGTTGACTCAAGTAATCATTTTGTTATTCTCTTGTTTGCAAGTTGGTATGTTGAGACAGAAACATTTTAACTTTTTCTTTCAGGTAAGTTGTAAAAAATTGTGTTATGATGAAGTCATGGAATACTAGTTGTTTCCCTAGCTCCAACACCAGAATTACACCATTTGTACACAATTTATAGCCTCATAACAAGCTTGTTTTAATGCTTCAATGACATGTATAACTGAGGAGTTACAAACATGTGACATACCCATGCACAAAATCTAAGTTTCATATTGTTGATATTGTCAACAGGCATTTGCATTCTTGTTCCTGGTGTATTGTGAGCTTAACTCATACAGAACTCATTCTAGTTCCTGTTACCAATTTGTTGTGACATAATCTTTGCTTAAATACAAGGAATTCCCATGTGCTGATAAAATTTTATCCGTTTCAACTACTCTTTCACATTTAACATCAATTAATGCTGTAGTTATAATCATTAATATGTTTCCCATTAATATGCCTTAATGGCATAGGGTTATTATTAAATTTGAAGATATGCGGGAAGGAGGAGATAAGTCTGCATTCAGTCAAAGGTGAGGTGATTCTACCAACTTATTACTTGTTACCTCTGTATAAAAACAAAGCTGTAATGGGGAAATTCTCATTAGTCCAGAGAAAAGGCAATTAACCCTTTCACTGCTACTTTATTTTCAACTTGCTAACCCCTGCAAGCTAAGTTATTTTTTCAATAATTAAATTCTCTTAAATGCATATTACAATGCTTAAAATAGAAGTATATATATTCTAAAACACTCCTCAAACTTTTTGTAGATAATTGTAGGTGACCCACACGTTAAGGTTTTTAAATTTAATAAATCATGAAAATTACTACCTGCAATGCACAAGACCAAGGGTTGTCAGGACCACTAATGCACATTATAAATGTTTTAAAAATCTTAACAATTTTATCGCACACTTTCGCTTTAGGATGATGTTTTGAAAAACCAAAAAATTCACATTTTGTTTCTATTTACAAGATAGGAGTGATCAAAATTGATTTTATTGGGAATTACTACTACTTCTCTATAAATATTACATATAACATACAAATGAAACTGTATCCTCCCAAAATAAATTTTAGTATATTTTTTTCTAAAATTAAATTGCACTTTACTTATGGATGCTGTTTAACTGCTATGGTTCTTAGTGTCCTATTCTATATTGGGCATGAAAGACCTGAAATTTTGCTCAGAGGTTTCTTTATCAAGTCGAGGTTCTTTTATATGCTATAAATCTGTGATGTGGGACCACTGGCTTTACTTCCCTTCCAAAGGAAGTCATGCTAAGGATCTTTACGCCTGAAAAAATCCATTACTCTTGGCCGAGTTTGAACCCACGACCTCAGGAACTAGAGGCTAGCATGGTGCCACTAGACCACGGAGGATGACAACTAAAGAGAAGTATTCTTTTTCTGTGTGATATTTTTCAAAGCAGGGTATACACACAAACCCACATTACATTTAGCATACATAATGCTGATATCTTACCTTTTTTGGGCCCAAAATTTGTATTGTACATGACACATCCTTTGCTTTTTTTTTTACGGTTGCTGGAACAGATGAAGATGACTCTTTCATGAGTCTAAGAGACTGGTCACCAGATGTTGGTCATTCCTACTTTGGCTGCTTGAGAGTGTGGTACTGCTCGAAAATTACTCAAATAATAGAGAGCTGAAAATCAGCTAGTTATATTTCTACCCATTTTCGTTCTGTATACTGTCTGAGAATTTGACAGAGTTATACCTAAAAGATGAAAGAAGAATTTCCAATACCATTTCAAAGCCTTTCTAACACATTTGAGAGCGCTAATCATCATGTCTGACCTATCTGTAGCACCCATATTTTTGTTAAAATCCCATGACACAATCAGACTCCATTAATCTGTATTTGTATTCTCCAATCAAGTTTCCCTGATTGTCTCATTGAATCTGTGTGGAGTGATATCAACATGCAGACCTTGTCTATCCATCCATCTAAGTACTAACATGTTTTGTGTGCGCCTAGAGACTATTTCTCCCTTTTTCAATGTCTCACTCATTTTTGACATTTCCTTTTCTCTGTCATATGCATTGGTTTCATTTTCATGTAGCCAATTGTACAGAAGGGGACTGAAATACCAATTATCTAGCCATAAAGTGTGACCTTTGTGTAGGTACCCTTGCATCAATATTTTCACTACTGCTCCTGAAATACCAAATTCACACCCAGGTAGAATATATTGTGGCATGTGCACAGATGATAACAATAATAAGTCGCTCTCTGGACACCGAAGCACGGCAGTTTGTCTGTGAGTAGGGGCGAATCAGGGGAAACAGTGTCAAGGAGGGGATAGCGTTACTGACGCCCGAGTTGGCGTGGCTTCTTGTATGATTCAGTGAGTAGGCTTCGAGTGAGACAGACGGGAAACTGCTTAAGCACAATGTCCTCGTCGGCAGGCAATGGGCAAAGATATGTGAGTATTTAATTTCATTTAACAAACGGTGTTCCATCCATATCTGGAAATCTTAATTATGGTAGAATAGAATCCTTTCCTCTCCCTTAAGCCAGGCATTTTATTGGTATAGCAATTATTTTGTGATTTAACTTAGCTGCGTCCTTCGTCGTCGCCTCGTAATTTGAAGTTCTTTGTTTGATTTAACGATCCCTCTCACAAGCGAGTAGCTCCCCTCTGTAGTTGAATAATAATATAAAGTGAGGCATACGACAATATATGTTTGTCTCTGTAATACAATGAAATCAAGAATATACCCTGTTTCAAATCACAGAGCACAAATACACCAAACCTATGTCTCTTAGATTGGATATAGTGTAAAAACTTAAGTTATTCCTTGAAAAGCATAACACTTTCATCTATATAAAGGTCTTAAAATGGATAAAATACTTCTCTGAAGCCTTTCTCCAGATGATCCAATTATCAGCTTCAATTTATGCAGCCTTTCCCCAGTACTTGTGTCTCATCGTTTTTGAAATGCAAAAGCCTCAAAAGTAAAAGATATCTATCCCTGAAAATACAGTCACAGAACTGGTATGTGCAATAGGTGGAATCTTTAGACTAGTACTCGTTTAGTACATTCTTTTTTACTCTGATCATGAACATAGTGATTTCAAAAAATATGTACAATTCCTCTGGGGTAATATTACTCCAAGCTTGCAAACAAGAGCTTTGGGATGGTTGTAAAGTCTGACACAAGAATATGTAATATTTATTGGTCTCATCTGCTATGTGCTGCATGATGTGAAATGGAAAAAACAATTGGAAAGTATCCAATATGGTGCAATCATCATTTATGTTTGCCAAAATACCTGAATTGGTGTAAATGTGGGCTGAAGTCACCATGGTGCCACTGGAACAAAGGGTCAGTGCATTGTCTCTTTGCAGTGCGCCTTGTTGAATGAGATCACTTTCTTCACTTTCACTATAATCATCAGCTGCACTTTCATAAACTGCTTCAGCATAATCCTGATCATTTTCAATATTAATTGAATCCAAAAATTTGGATAGTAAAGCATTAAAAATATTTAATCGTTCATCATCACACAAAGCACATCCCACTCTGCTTGAAGAAGCCATTTTAAATAACCTTGAAATCTAGTAATTCCCATGTCATATGATACCAATCTTGCATAGTGCAGACCTTCAAATGTTCCATTTAAGAAAGCAGCACAAGACAGATGTAACTAGGGCTAAGATAGTTATGCATTAAAAAATGTAAAATATGCATGTAATTATGAGATTTAAAATGGGGATATATGCATTATTAATCCAGAAAATATGTATTATCTATAACGGATATACCTATGTATTATCAACCCAGAAAATATTACTATCCAAAACTTCACAAAAATTATGAAATAATGAAAAAAATTGAAATTATATTCTTTTCGTCCATTATTTTTGAGATTGAAAACCTAAGTTAACATACTGTATAATCTGCCAAAGCAATAAAAATGCTATTGTAAAACTCACCGATTTTGTGGACTGGAATCACTGCTGAAGTGAACTTAATTTTTCTTATTGCAGTATATAACAGCAATCATTTTAAGGTTTGGAAACAGAAACAATTCTCTGTTGCTTCTAAGAATTGATTTGTATTGAGAAAAGTAACTTTCGGCTACAGCAGACGTTATAGGTGCACATTTAAAGTTTGCTATCTCTTCCAGTAATGTTTCTTCAATGTTGGACAATTTGCTTTCCATTTTACCCAACAAGATATTGACAGTATGTTGTAATGTAAGTACTCCGAATTATTTTGAAGTATGTTGTTAAATTTTACTACTATTTTCTTTGCAGTTTCACCTGGCACACATTTAAGCTCTGGTAAGGTATTTCTTATTACACCTATATTTATGACCATCATTTTGTTTAAGTGCTGTTATATTAAACTGAGTTTTATTTATGGATGTTCTTTAACTGCTGTGGCCCTTAGTGTCCCATTCTATATCGGGCGTCAAAGACCAGAAATTTTGCTCAGAGGCCTCTTTATCAGGCTTAAGGTTATTTTACATGCTGTAAATCTATGACACTGGTCCATCGGCTTTACATCCCTTCCAAAGGAAGCTATGCTAATGATTTTTACACCCGGAAAAAATCCATTGCCCTCTGTCAGGTTTGAACCTGTGACCTCGGAAGCTATAGGCTAGCATGGTAACCACTACACCACAGAGGATGACGTTTGAGTGCTGTGATGGCTGTAGAAATGCACATGAAGAGTGACTTCCTTTATTCCATCCCTACACATAGCGCTTTTCGCTTCAACAATGCTTTCTGCTTCTTTCTCATTTTATTCTTGTAGTATCTTCTTCTCAATAATGTGAAAATTGTAACAGTGTTTAGCAGCCTGTAACCAGGTCCCCCATCTTGTACTACTTGGTTCAGGAAGAAGTGGAATTTCTGGTGGCAACTGTTTAAACAAATTGATTTTACTCGAGATTTAAGGAAAACCTTTTCACTCTTGATATTAAACAATTAACAGTAGGAAAATTTAAATGCACCACTTCACTCAGATGGTGTACTGCATTCACCAAGCATATTACATGAATCATTCTATTATATAACAGTTTTAGCTCCCTACCTGCCTTAACCATATAGAGGGGCAGCATTTGATAAGAACAAAACTACATTTTCATATTTAATTCCCTCTGGCCACAACAATAATATTGTGTTATTAAACACTTTCACGATAGAGGAATGATTTGTTGTTATTTCTTCCACTGTTAGAAGATAAGCTTTTGAAATTTCATTTTGACAGAGCATACCAACAATAACATTGCATACTCAATGTTTACATGCATCTGGAGCTTCATTCAAACTAATTCAGATTAGATTATCTTTAATAGAATCAAGATTTGCTTGTACTGTTCTTTCATAAATTAAAGGAACATAATGTTTGTGAAGAGTAGATTCATGTGGTATAGCTTGTTTTGTATATATTTCTAAGAACACATGTAATTTATATAATGGAATGTTAGCGCTAGTGAAAGTCTCACATAGGTCCTTAGTAAAGGCTGAAAACTCTGGGCCAAAAGTTGAACAAGTTGCTTCGTTTGGGATATTTACTTTTAGCGTACACTGTTTAGAACTTTTCTTCTGCAAAACTTTTCTTAAATATTTTGCCATTTTCAATTGTTGCATCACTTGAAAACAAGTGTCTGCATAGATACGTCTTTCACATGCAATACAGTCGTCTTCCATGGACTAGTGATACCGTGCTAGCCTCTACTTCCCAAGGTCGCGGGTTCAAACCCGGCGGAGGGCGATGGATTTTTTCGGACGTAAAAATCGTTAGCATGGCTTCCTTTATAGCATGTAAAAGAACCTCAAGCCTGATAAAGATGCCTCTGAGCAAAATTACTGATCTTTCACGCCCAATATGGAATGGGATGCTAAGAACCATAGTAATTAAAGAGCGTCCATAAATAAAACTCAATTTAATTTAATTAACATGCAATACAAAATAACGCAAGTCCAACTGTAGTAAGCACGCCTTCATTTTCAGTACATATATACTGAGTTGAATAAATAACCATAATTTTACTGGTGGCATTTTTCTACACACACTGGAATTTAACTATAACAAGTACAATCAGTGTCCGACATCCAACCTCCACAATCAAAACTGAACAGGAATGTAGAGTGACTGAATAATTAAAAGCTTAAAAATGCCTTCAGTTCTACACCACATTCATCCCATGACATCATGATATGCAATAAAATATTTATATACAAGAGCAATGTGTGTACAGTATTGATAACCTTAGTTATTCTTAGTGTGCTACTAAACCCATACATCTTATCTTTGCAGACAAACATTTACAGTAAGAGCTGTTATGGTCACAGAATTTATGTTTGCTGGGATTGCCAGTCATCCAAGATATGACTGTTTGTTACTGTTAGCTTACAATATCCAACTGGAATTAATTCAATTTGCAATTCCTTTTTGTTTTGGTTTTTTCTTCTTCTTCTTCTCCTTTCAAGGATTGGGTAATACCACCTGTTCTGGTCTCTAGCCATCTCTTGCATTGGCATTTTTTTATATTAGTAAACAAATTATATATTTTAAATATTTTCCTTAAAAATCGAAAAATATGCAAAAATATGTACAATTGCAATGATTCCCTCTAAATATTATGCAATTATGAAAATATCTGTAATGTGCAGAAACATGCACATTAAGATTTAGGTTTTCAGACTCGGGAGATATTTCCTGCACATATTACAATATGCATATGTTTTAATGAGAAAGAAAAGAATTGTTATTGCATAACTATCCTAGCCCTAAATATAACACTGCCAGACATTTCATTCTCACCACAATAGATGGTATGAGTGTACAATGTGTTAAAACTGCCTTCAGATACCTTTATCTTGGAAGTTATACCTTCATTTCTTACCACAACATGCATAACGTATATACATATTGATAGCACAGGGTGAGTTGTAATCACTAATGGACATACATGTTATTAGCCGTGAAAGGGTTAATAGCTTACAGTAATGACGTGCCTTAGATATAAAGATTAAAAATTTATGTAAAATTATAATTAATGGACTTCTCTTTATTCCCCTTAGACTTAATTTGCTTTGAATGTATAAACTGTTACAACTGGATAAATGATTATTAAAGACGAGAATTCCATGCAAATGCATGTTTTTATAGGATCATTGGACATAGCTCAATCTTAGTATTTATCCATTTCATTACTTTCTGATTCTAAATATGTGTACTTCTTTCATTCATATTTGCACATTTTGACCTTTTTGGGGGTAAAAACATGCATAATGCATATATAACACATTTTTAGTTTAATTATGCATGTAATATGCATTATTTTCAATTTAAATGCATGTTTTAAGGATTTTGAGTAGACAACTCAGTTTTTCCAATTTTATGATCCTTATTTTTGCTTCAGAAATCAGGATTGAGGAAATAAAAGTTGGGGGGGGGGGGATAAGAGAAATAGAAAGTTAACATTCTCACAACAGGATGACTTTCCCAGGATTTTACCAACAGCCCTCTGCAGACCGTCTGTCATAAACAGATTTATTTATCCACAACAATCACCGGCAAGCCTTTGATTTCACCAGAATGGAAATTTGTAAGTCAGGTATCTCTGATGCGACAGAGAAACAGCTGCAGTAGTGTCTTGTGGAATTTGAACAAATCTCACTGGCAATTTTGATTCTTCTAAAACTGAAATCATTCACTAAACTGTCTTTGCAGCGTGTGTGAGTGCGTGCGTGCATGTGTGTGAACCTCGTAAGTGGTAAGTGTCTGCGTTATTCTGTTTGCATGTGTTAATGTGCTTCTAATATGCCTCCAACAAAAGTTCCAGAAGTGTACTTCTTGCACAGTAGATGATGGGGATGTATTCTGTGATGTTGAAGTAAAGAGGCAAGCTATTAATGCAACTGGTTTTTGGTATCTGCCGCATCATATTAACTATCTTCAATAGCCAACGTTTTCAACCTCAACAAGATGTTGAAACATTGACTATTGAAGATAATTAATATGACACGGCAGATACCAGAAACCAGTTACATTAAAGATGCTGGCCACGGAAGCCTAAGAGAACGAGGTAAGGTATTCTTTTTCAGATAATTTTCTCCGGACTTGTTCTTTGTAAAACATTACAAAATTTATTTTAAATAATTAATTAATAAGAATGCCAGTTTTTTTTTAAAATTCATATCCCCATAACCAGAATATGTTTTATAACTTCATATAAAATATTTCAAGTAGAACAGCATGTCGCATTTGCATTACATATTGCAGGAGTGCAAAAAACAAATGAATCTGCAACACACCAAATCCAGTCATTTATTACTGCTCCTGCACCTAAGGCACCAAAAATAATTTTTACATGGATTTGTGTGATGCTTTTGTAGGAGCAAATATACCACTTGAGAAACTCAGAAACCCAAATCTTTGAGGGATTTTTTGGAGAAGTATATATCAAAAGGTGTCCCTGATCCCTGACATTGAGGAAAATTTATGTTCCAAAATATTTAGAAATGTTGTTGGTTGTTAACTGTGCAAAAAGGGAAGTGAATTAATGAATTGGGAACAAAAATAATAATGCATTTTTTAATAATATTGTAGTTTGATAGTGTATGAATGCATGCATATTTTGGGATTTTATAGTGCATGGAATTCTTGTCTTTAATGATTTTATATAAAAAAAAATTTAATGCAGACGTTTACAATCTCAATGGCATAATAAAGCAGAATATAAAGACTGTGAATCTTTATCATGTAAAATTATATCACCAAAACCAGACTAAAGCAGATGCAAAAATATACAAGTATCTTATGGGGAGAGGGAGAAAGAAATATGGGATGAATTCATCTAATGGGATGAATGCCCAATATACCCATGATCAGATCTGTACTACAGTGAACTATTAATTCCTTCATATTAATTTGACATTTTCTCCACAAATTCAATATTTCCAACAGAAATTCATTTAAAAAATGCATGCTAAATTGTGCAACATTTTATTTAAAAAAACCATGTTCCTCTGTGATTCACAAACATTCTATTGTTGATAAACACTCATCACATTCCCCAATTTGAGCTGTTAAAATTTAAAAAAATTATAAATTATGCTTCACAACTATTGGACCCATCATCATATGGTCAAATGGAAAACAATAGACATATAAACAATGCATAACTCTTTGAATTATTGTAAAGTGCATTCGCTCCCTGGTGGGGCTGTGTCCAAATCACTATCAGCATATTGCAATCCAGCATGTAACCAGCACATTACAGAATTTTGTTCCGCTTCTTTATTGTGCAATATATGAACAGTAGTTATTAAGTTTTAAAGATCAAGACATCAGATTTTCCTTCTACTTCTTTTGGGATAGAATGATTAGGATAACAGACATCTCAATAATAGGTTCATACATGACAAGATAGTTTCTAAAATATTATGCCTCCTGTTCCCTGTAACTTATGTGATATTTGACTGGTCCTGGGTTCAATTTAGGTTGCAGAACAACCTGATTAATGTCAGTACTAGATTTATAGCACAAATATATTGTTTAGTAATACTTATAATTGAATTACTTTTGGATAATTAATGAGAAACAGAAACAAATGATGAAATGAAATAGTTATATACATTATACTTTGCAAGGATAATGTGAACTTATAGTGAAACACAGTTAGCAAAAAGCCAGATATTGGTAAAAGATTAAAAGACAAGTAATATTTAGTGGGATTTTGTTCACTTACAAGTCATGCGCACGAAGGTTAATATGGGACAAGACCCAGATATAACTACTGTTAAACTAAGATGCCAGTGGAAGCACAATGCAGGGGTAAAACTGACCTCTGCTACTTCATGTGGCTTGGAGGTGGTTCCTGGGTCAGGAACGGATCAACCAAAACAGTGTGGGGGTGGCAAAGAAGTATGCTAGGAAAGAATAGATAAAGATTGATGCAAGAAGAGAGGAGGAGAATGGTGGGCAACCAAAGGACGAGTGTGGAGATGAAGGAGCAAAGTGGATCGTGGTGAAGACAGATCATGAGGATGAGGCTATACTACTAGTCTAGGGAGATAAGAAGTGGTAGAATGTAATGGAAAATGGTTATAATAAAGTAAATAACAATTGAATAGTTAAATAGTAGTGAATGGGGAACCTGCTTTTGGTAGTAGTCAGCTTAATAATCATAAATTTATACTACCCTACAGAAAGAACATGTGTAACTAGAAATTCCATTGTAATTAAGAAGATAGTAATAAAGTGAAATTTAAGGAAAAGGATCCTATTGGAGGATCTGTCAAAATCCCTAATATCCTGCAAGTCCTTTTGCATCCCCAATCGGTGGTAGCTATTGATTCCAACAGAAACAAACCCATGCAGCCTATCCAGCATATGACATGGGGTTACAACACTTATGTAATACCTTTATGTGTGAGAAAACTTAAAAAATAATAATAGGTGATATTAACAAAACCTGAGAAACTGTCATGTGAACAGGGCACTCCTTTCTTTGGGAAAATCTCAACAGAGTCCTATACTCTTTATACATAAACTCAACAGAGCTGACCTTTGCAACTTGTTTCATGGTGATTTTGTATCATTGAGCCTAATTTTCAGGATAAGTAACAATACAAAGTGAGATAAAACATTCAGAATAACAGCAATAGTTCATCTAAATTTACCACATGGAAGCGTCCAGTAATACTTCAAAAATCATTCCTGTAATTAGCTAATATGGAAATGTGACCAAAAATGCAAACTGAGCAAGTTGTTAAATATGGTAGAATTGTTGAGAGACTCAGAAAAGCAGTTTCTAAATTTACTAGGAAGCAAACAAAAGCTCAAGCCTTTTTGTAAAACAGAGTATTACATTTATAAAGTTGGTTGGTTGGTATCTTAATGTTGGGCAGTTGGCAATGAAGCCATTCACTCTCTTGAACTCCAGTATTTTGATGAGAGGGTATATTCATAAAGTTATTACTTAGAAAGTGTTTTATATGTACCTATAGCATACACTGTGCTGCTTAACATTTAAATAATACAATTAGTTATTGAAAGCACATAATATATGAATTTGGTACTTAGGAATTAACAAATCAGGTTCAATTTTACTTCATAGGGGCAGAAAGCTGAAGATTTGAGTATGTACAACATCCGAGATCAGTGAATTACTCTTTACATCTAAAAGACTAACTCCTTCGAGAAATGTATGTACCAACTTAGAATTCTCTAAAAAAAACCACAATGTATGCTCCTTGTCTATCTTAACCCTTCCAAGGTGAAACACGCATATATTTGCTATCAATGGCTACACATCAGGTTCATTTGGATACTTATTGTGCAGTTGATTTAAGCATCACAGCTGACATTTTGTTTATGTAAATGGTTGCTAGCAGTTACTAGAATCACACAAACATGTTTCTGTGCTTCTATTTTGATTTTGTTGGTTGCAGGAAGTAATAGCTCGTAAAATATCAAGCAAATTCTGAAAACAATTCTGCCAAGGAAGGGTTAATAATGGAATGTCCACAACACAATTATATTAACAAAATAAAACTAAATTGCTTATGTTGAAACTGTATATGAACTTACTTCATATTTCTTAACCATACTCATCGAAGTCTGAGAGCGAACTCTTTACTTTTAATTAGACTCTCAATTGCAGAATTTCTCTAGGTGTTTTTTCAGTATGAACTTTTTATTAATGTGAAATTGTCAAGGATTCTTAGAACAATGAAGAATTCCAGTTGTTTTCAGTTTTTCTAATATGTTCCAAATTTGTAGCAATGATCCTTGTGCTACAGGTGAACTTGAAAGAGGCAATATAAAAACAAAATAAAATAACAGAACCAGAAGTGTGGCCTAACCGAAAATTTAATCAACAGGTATTAGAAATGCATAATTTCCAAAGAAGTATTTTCAACAATGTCTATGTACAGATAATAAGGTTAGCACTCATCACAAAAATGAAAATATAGGTTCTGTGTACCTTGTTCAAATACAACAAATGAAAGGAATGCGGAAGGTTATGTACGATAAATCCTATAGGACAAGCTCATCTAGCCCCACATTGAGTCGAATGCACTATTCAAGATGCATTAGTATATGTGAAAGATGTCTTTTCTAGTGCTAGGAGTTTCTTATGGGCCAAGAATTGTGGTAGCATACAACAGATATTATGTATAGAAATACTTGAAACAAAAACTGATTAACCTCCTCTTGCAACACAATTGTTGCACGAGTGTCTTTTTCTGAACTTCTGCTATTATACTTTGTACAATTGATGGAAAATTAGCAGCAGTTGCAGTTAAAAGTGCATGCAGATATATTAAAACAACTCATACTAAAAGAATACAAGACAAGATTAATTTTCATGCTCACACAAAAGCTTTTATTCAGCTGTCTATATTATAAAAACAGGCTTTCATTTAAAAAAATGTCTTTTTTTTTAAATTTTTTAACTTCTTAAATACGAGTCAGAAGTAGAAACTAAACATTAAAGTTAATAATAGAAAGCGATGTTTGCGCTTCTACCTCGACTCATCTTTAAGTTAATAATTTAAAACACATCACTGTTTCTAGCTTCTTTCAAAATAGATAAATGAAAGCTATTTTTATTTAATAAGTACATAGTACTTTACATCTTGTCTCATACTCATAAAAACCTGTTGTTTCCATATACAAACATACAATAATAAGTACAACTGCATTTCAACCACTTTAGACTAGATATCATGGTTCAAGTGTAAAAACAATCAAGTCACTGCATACCACAACAATAGGATCCATTTAATTTATGAGACTGGCACTGTCAAGATTTTCTATTGAACAGTCTCTCAAAAAAGAAGATTCCACAATGTTGACTGCTGAAAGTCTTGTCCACTACTATTCCCGATGCACCAGAACATAGAGTCCCAAACATGCTAGAACGGCATACTGAAAAAAAAATATTAAAAAGTCAGAAATATTACTACTAGAATGCTGTGATAAGCAATGAATTGTAGTACTATTATTCTAATAGAAAGTGTTATTCAGAAATTTCGGAGAAACAGTGAGGCGAAACAATTTAATCCAATCTTGAGTTGGTGGATACACTAAAACTTCACTTACTTTTAATAATTATTGGAACATGTTTCAAAAGCACTGCTTACTTTCATACAATTACAGTTCAAAAATAAACAAGAATGCGAAAAAGTTTTGAAAAAGGCTCAGTCAGGAACAACACCGTAATAACCACTACAAAAAAAAAAAAGTAAAATTGTTGAAAGAAAAGCCAGTCATATATACAAAAGCCGACAAGGGGAACAAAATCATTATTCTGAACAAATAAAATTACATTTCTAGGGCGGAAAACCTTCTCTTGGATGATAACTATGTAGAGATCAAGACTGACACCCTAAAATCCTGCATTAAGTCCTTTACAGAAACAATTAAAGATGTCAAAATTCTATCAAAAACTGAAAAATTCAAAACCAGATAACCCAACTCTTCCAAGACTGTATGCCCTTCCAAAAATACACAAACCAGATAATAATATGAGACTCATAGTTAACAGTATAGTCTCCACTTCATACAAACTTTCCAATGGCTGGTCAACAGGTTCAATTCTCTTAAAACATTTGATAGTAGGAGCATCAAAAACTCTCTTGAATTAGTCGAATATCTCCAAAATACATTCATCAACAAAGATGATTCTATGGTGTTTTTCAATGTGAAATTCCTTTTCCCCAGCATTCCTACTTCCAAATTATCATCTCTCCTAAAACTTTAGCTTTCTGACATTGGAAATCCCACAGGAAGAAATAGAGGACTACTCCACCCCCACTAATCTTTGCATTCAACAACAAATTTTATAAGCAAGCTTCTGGACTGGCTTTGGCACTCTCACCATTCCTTGCCGAACTTTTCAGGACTAACTTGGAAGCAAGAATTACCAAAGCCTTTCCATTGCTGTTAAAGACCTGGTTCAGATATGTAGATATTTTTGCCATAGTAGCTACAAAACTCACAGATGATGCTCTAAACCTCCTCAACCTACAAGACAACTCTATACATTTCACACTGGAAATACAGAAAGACAGGTCCCTCCCATATTTGGATTTAAAGATCTTCAGGAAACAAAAGCACCTCTCATTTGGCATTTTTAGAAAAGCCACACACACAGACAATTACATACAGAGTAACAGTTTCAATCCAAGATGTCATCAACACTCCATTTTCAACAGCATTGCCCACAGACTTCTGTACCTTCCCCTCACCAAAGAAGAATATGAACATGTATACAACTACATCCTCCACATAGCAGAGGTAAATGGCTACAACATCAATATAGTCACAACAAAGTTAAAAAGTTTCAGAAACAAAAAAACACGTAACGGTATTACTTACAAATGTTTGTGTATTTATGTTTACTTCACGCGTTGAAGCCATCTTGTGACGTCATTCATTTGTTCGGTTTGTAGCTCCATCTGGTGTTAACAATTTGCAGCAGTGTTAGTGTTCGTTTGAAAGAACGCTATTGTTATCTTAATTAATTTTGGTTTACTGTCCTCCGGCTAGCTATTATTTCTCGGTCGAACATATCTCTTGATCAGGGTGTGTAAACGGAAAGGAATCTTTTATCCAAAGATAACACTGATGAAGAAATTTGTTTTACACTTTATTGTCGAACACTTTCACTATCACATTTACACATTGATCTTGACACTCGCCAAACTGAAACTGTTATAACAACTTCTTACTGACCACTTTTAATCCACGTGCTTCAACCTTTTGTATAATTAACTTTACCATACTTGAGATTTTTCATAACTCTTATACACGTAACTTGCGAATCGATAGCCGATGTGTAATATTTCTGCTGGACTGAAGGCGACGTGTATCATACAAAATATTTTCGACGAACTGACGGGAATGCGACGTGTAGTGTACAAAGAATTTTGATGAACTGACGGACTTTACCTCTAACCTACCCTATTTATACTTCTACACACCAATATGCCTAAAGATTATAACTGAACTGCAATTGGCTAATAAAACGCGCCAACATTAGCGTCTATTTTTATATCCAATGAAAATTATGAATACATATGCTCTAGGGAAACGTTCCAGAAGATTCTAAACGCGCCAACATTACGTAACTTCCTCGTTTCCAATAATGATAAACAGCTCACCCCCTCGCTGCATTATTGCGCGCTGTTATTGTCAGTTTCAGTAAGGCAGTATAAACTTACTTCCCAACAATAATTACAATCAACAAACATCTCAAATCAATGTCACATAAAAATGCATATTCATATTACAATCATTATTTACATTTAAGTAATTTGTGATACAGATTACTGCATCATATGCCCCACTAGAAACATAATTATAAATATTTACAACTTGTTTGGAAATTTTATAATTGGGTTTTTAGTCTCCTAAATCTTGGAACACACGCTATCACTTTCACTTAACACTTCACACGTATTTAACACACGACATATGTTTTGTCTTTATCTTGCCACTATTTACTGGCTCTGGTTTAATGTGTTTAGACTTTAATCTGACATTACAAATTATTTTTTTTATAGCAAATACTGTACCCTGAATTATTTAGTTACTGTTACAAAATTGTTTACTTTCTTAAGTTGTTGACAAAAATTTGTGCATTTAAGAATTTTTGTAATTACTATACATATTTACTAAAATATTCACCCTCTACACAAATATATTTACATCTCTTAAATCTAGACACTGTTTCACATGTTCTGTTTGCTACATAAATATTTGTTTTAATTATTTTTTAACCCATTTTTGTTATTTTGTACTGTACATTCACAATACTCTTGGAATTATATCTACGTACTTTACTTTAATATAACATCATGCTTTATTTCAAATGCTGTTACAGTTACTAAAAAAAAAAATGTTATTTTCCATTTAAAGAAAACTTTAATTATGTCCAACATTTTATTTCTCCTTTCACATGACGTACATATTTATTTAACCCTCTTACAATCCAATACATTTCTCTGCAAGTCATCTTTAACTATCCAGCATTTACTATTTATCATCTTTGTCTTCTGTTTCACCTTTATCGTCATTGTTGTATGGTTTCAGCATCTCAATATGGAACTTTCCAATGCTTTTTCGAGTTGTTGGATTACATAACTCATATGTATTTGTTCCATATACTTCAACAACTTCATATGGTCCATGGTATTTGAGAAACATTCGCCAATAAAGTTTATTTGCTTTATCCGACAATTTCTTGGTTTTGACCAAAACTAAATCTCCAATTTTGATCCTCCATTCCTTTCTCTTCTTTTCTTCATGTTTAATTTTTCTTTTTATGGCCTTTTTCTTCATCCTCTCGAATGCTTTTCGGAACATCTCTTCTTCTGTTTGTGGTATCGAGTGCGCATCTGGAATGGCTTCTGGAATTTTCTTACACATTGTATTGATCTTCTTTCCTAACTTAAGTTCACATGGTTTGTATCCAGTCACATTGTTTACTGTCTCATTTAATAGATTCTGAACGAAATTCACGTATCCATACCATTGCGTTTGTTTTCGATGACACAGCACCCTTAAATAATTTGAAATTTCCTTAATTTCCCTCTCCACTGGGTTGGAGTTCGGTCTGTATCTTGACGAAAAATATTGTTTAATGCCATTTTCTTTCAATCCGTCCATAAATTTTTTTCCTGTGAAGTACGAAGCATTATCGCTCAATACAGCTTGGATAGGTCCTTCTTCTATCACATATGACTTGAGTAGTCTATTCAAACATGCTAAACCTGTAGGTTTTCTCAAAGGGTAAATTCTTACATATTTGCTGAATATATCATAACAGACAAATATATATTTATTTCCAAATTGACTTGGAGGCATCGGACCATGAATATCAATACTAATTACGCATCTCGGCTTATCCCTTATAACCGAATTAGTCTCAAATGCATATGCTGCATTTATTTGCTTTGCCTTCTGACACAGGTTACAGCACGATATAAATTTCCGCACTTTCTGACGCGATTTGGATATGTATAAATTTTCTAAAATCATAGAAGTTGTCTGGTCCGTCCCTGAGTGTGCTAACCCTTCGTGAAAATTCTTAATTAGTTCCTTTTCCATTCTTTTCAGAACCATTACCTTCCAACTAGGCATTTCTTTTCCATGCTTCTTGTATAATGTCCCATCCCGAATTGCTACAATTTCTTTCTTTGCCTCTTCAATTAGTGGTGCCTTTTCTTTAAGTTCTAATAATTTTGCGTCCTCATTTTGAATTTCCCCTATATTTTTCAATTTTCTAATCATTTCTTTGCTTAAAGGAATTTCAATTGTCAATATTTTGACTTCATTTCGAGGCCTTTCAATATTTTCGGGAATTTGTGGGTTGTAGTTCAATCTTGATAGCAAATCACTGAAGGTATTATTTTTGCCAGGAATGTGTATAATCTCAATATCGAATGCAGATATTGCATGAATGTATCTAGCAAGTTTTCCACTACATAATCTACACCGTTGTATGAAAGTTAAGCTGATGTGGTCTGAATATACTTTCATCTTTTGCTGATAAATATAGGTTTTAAAACGAATTAATGAGAAATATAGTGCTCCAATTTCTAGCTGAGTCACTGAAGAATTCCGCTCAATATTTGTAAGTCCTCTAGAAGCTGTACTAATGACGTGAAAGTCATTGTTGATGTCTCGCTGTCCTAAAATTCCGGCGTATCCTTGCATTGATGCGTCGACATAAATCTCATATTCCAAATTTTCTCTGGGCCTCTCGAGTAATATGGACTTGGCAAAGAGTTCTTTTACTCTCTCAAAACATTTTTGATGATCCTCTGTCCATTTCCACTTATTGTTCTTTCGGAGTAGCTGTCGCAGTGGTTCTATTTCAGCCGAATATCTTGGTACGAACTTACTCTGAAAGTTCAATACCCCTAAGAGACGTCTAATTTGTTTTACGTTCCTTGGTGGTGGAATTTTCATTATTGCTTCTATTCTCTTCTGATCAGGTCTTATACCTCGTTCATCCACTACATAACCCAGAAAATTTATTTCCTTGACACAAAATTTTGATTTTTGTAAGTTTACAGTCATACCATGTTGTTGCAGTTTGTTTAACACATAATGGACATTATTCATGTGTTCTTCAAATGTTTGACTAATGATTAGGAAGTCGTCAATATACTTTATTAAAAAGTCATCTGCAGAATTTCCAAAGATACTGTGAATGGCTCTCAAAAATCCACTTCCTGAGTTCTTTAAACCAAAAGGATTTACACAAAAACGATACTGGATCCCCGAGTATTGAAATGAAGTGTAATCACGCACTTGTGGATCTAATTCCACTTGCCAATATGAAGCAGTGAGGTCAATGGATGTCAGAAATCTCCCTCTTGAAAGTTTCGTAATTAGTTGTTCAATTCCCTCACTTTGAAAATGATCTGGCTTCATATACTTGTTGACATATCTACCGTCTAAAGTTAATCTCAAACTACCATCTCGTTTAATACTCCAGCAGATTGAATTTATATACTGAGAATTACTTTGCTCAATAATCCCATTTTCTAACATGCTATTTATTAGTTGTCTAGCTTTGTCCCGAAGACTTATAGGTAAATTGTCATACTTGTGCCTATATGGTGGTACGTCTTCTACTTGAAATGTATGCTGATATACATTACATCTGCCTGGGATATTACTAAATACTGAACTATTGTTCATCAAAACATCATGAAGGATTTGTTTTTGCGTTATCGTAATGTTATAAGCTTCTTCACACTTGTGTATTATTTCCTCATTTCTCTTCTCTTCCCAGCTGTTGTCTGTCTCGCTCACATGGTCGTCTTTTGTTTGGATCGTAAGTTTCTCTACTTTCTCTGGCATTTCTGCTAGCTGTTGAAAATATGGCGTGGTATTCCCTTCATATTCTGTGACTACCTGCTTCATTTGACTATTTGTATCAGTTTCTGTTATTTGTACAAAAAACTCTTGGTCACAAAGATTTTTCTCATCCTTTGTCATCTCAATCACAGAAACTTTCTCTTTTATAAAAGGTACCTTTATTTCTCTATCTTCTTTTGTTATTTTTAACTCTTCATGTTTAAAATCTATACGTGCTTCATATTCATGTAGGAAGTCACATCCTATAATTATGTCACAAATCAGATGGTTTACAATTAGAAACATAACCTCAAAATTCTCTCCGCCGATAAGTATGTTAAGTAGAGCTTGTGTTTTTATGACCTGTGTCATTCTTCCGATTGCAACACGACAAACTAAATTACTAGTGGGAAGAGCCATAATTTTGTTACCTTCATTAATCAAATTTATGTAAAATTTCTGTGAGCAAATTGAAGCTGACGAACCAGAATCTATAGTTGCAATGATCTCTTTCTTTGCAATTTCTATCCTAATATGAGGTGACTCGAAATTTTCTCCTTTATCTTGTGTTGCTGCAATCTTATTACAGGGTGTGTGTGTAGGCATATTATTTGTATTGGTAATGGATACTGAATTATTAAAGACGTCCTGAGAACCTACTGCACAGGAGTCTATTAACAGTTTTCCTGGTTACTTCCATGTTCACGTACGGGACTGCCATTCCTAACAGGAGCTAAATCTATCTCATTGTCGCTACCATTGTTTTGAGTTCCCCTTCCTCGAGTTCGAAATCCTCGATTTCTGAAACTATGTCCCCTTGGCACGTAATTTTCTTGCCGTTCCTCAGATCTTTCCCGGTTATTGTTTTCCCTCCAGTGAGTAAAATTTCCCCTTTGTCTAATGTACCGCCTTCCATAATTTTGCCCTCTTTCAGGCAATCTTTCTGTCCTGACATAATTTATTTGTTCCTGTCGACCTGGTCTCCCATCTATCCTCGATCTTTCAAATTGTGGAACATATGATTGATACCGTTGTCTGGTATTATTTTCATGACGTCTGTCTTGTCCTCTACTTTGCTGATAACTACCTTGGTAATTTCGTCTATCTCGCACATCTAAAAATCTATGCTCCCACTCTCGAGATATATCTTCTTCCTGTTGTTCCAAAGCTGTCATTAATTCTGTCATCTCATAGATGCTACGTGGTTTTGCAATTAATAAGTAATTTTGTATCCTTAAAGGATAATGCCTTGTGAGCAAACTCACAAAATCTTCCTCATTGATTGGAGGTGACAAGTTCCTAACCTGACTTGCATGTTTCAGTAAGTAATCAGTCATTGATATTCCCTCTCGTGGATCAAATTGACCATGACTAAGCATTGCTCGAATTCTGTGCTGTACCGTAACATTGCAAAATCTGTTCATGAATAACCTCTTAAAGGATTCATATGAAATTTCACCCCCTGATACCATTTGTAACCAATCTAGAGTTTTCTGGTCCAAACATCTTTTGACAACTATCATTTTTAATGCTTCAGGTATCTTTTTAATTTGAAAATACTCTGATAAGTCTGCAATAAACTGTACTGGACTGGAGTTTTCATTAAATTTTGGAAGTGGAAAATCACTTAAGATATGATTGTAATTTTGCAAATTCCCTACTCCCATATTTAAATTCTCTAGTGTTACTTGTGCATTCTGAGTTTCAGCATTAGCTATAGATGAAGCTGCCGCATCACTCACATTATTTGTCATACCTGAGGAACTACCTCTATCATTATTTTGTACATCTGATGCATTCACATCACATATATTTGCCCTTGAATTCAATTCTAACCTATTTACAGTACCTTGCAGATTTTCTATTGTCTGTTCCAATTTTTTATTATTCTTTTGAACAGCTTGGTGTTTGTTAATTTCAGAAGTTAGCTTTTGATTCAAATCTTCAGACAATTTATTTCTCTGTGTTTCTGACTCCTTCTGAATTTCAGATATTTCCCCTCTGAAATTAACTTGCACCTGAATTAGATCTGCATTTGTAGCCTCCATCATCTCTCTTAACTCATTTGAAATGCTACTCATTCGGCTACCTAATTCTGTACATTTTACATCAACATGTTCTATTTTATTATTAACCTCATTTTTTTGGTTTGATATTTCCCTGTTCATTTCTGACATTTTCTTTGAAACTTCACCTATTTCATTTGCTATCATTTCCTGATTTTCATTTCTCATTCTCATCATACTACTATCTAGCTCCATGAATTTCTTTTCAATTTCTTCCCTGTTTTGTTCTAAGCTTTTACCAATATCTTCCCTTAATTCCCTATGACTCTTTTGCATATCTTCCCTGTTTTGATCTATTTTCTTTTCTAATTTCTCATTATTTTTACCAATATCTTGAGTTAGTTTTTCTAATTTCTCATTATTCATTTCCATGTTCTGAGTTAGTTTTTGTTCTAAACTCCTATCAATATCTTCTCTTAATTGCCTATTTAATGTTTCACCAAAATTTCTCAACATTTCCATCATCATACTAGCATCAAAATTAACATTTCCTGCTATTCTATTCTCACTTTCTGCGCTAATATTTCCTCCCTCAAATATTACATTGTTTGAATTATTTTCTGTAACCTGTATTGAATTACAGCTAACTGTTACATTATCTCCCTCCATAATTATTTCTTCTGTATTATTAGTGGACATTGTTTTCTTTATCCTACCGCTCCTAAGGTACATTTAAAATTTTTACACCTTTTTTTTTTTTTAGAATAAAAATCACACGTTTCTAACCTTTCTGATGGTATCTGCTGATGTTGCTTTGATGTCCAGCTTTCTGCCCCTCTTTCCTAGATTATATGTCGCTTCTGCGTTGTATTACGATGAATCTACGTCGTTTTGGTGTTCCGTATTTGAATTCCCCTGTTGCCTTTTAATCTCGGAATTACAATGTCCAATCATCCGCGTAGTCTGTCATCCCTTTTGTTGTTTCTGGAATCTGCGTCTTGTAGTTCAGTTCACTTCTCCATTCGCCCCTTCCTGGTCATCTCACTTCTTCCTGGTTAATTCTGCCCCTTCCTGGTTATTCTGATCCTTTCCTGGTCATCGTGTTCCTTTCCTGGTCACTCTGCCCCACGTTGGGCGCCAATTTGTAACGGTATTACTTACAAATGTTTGTGTATTTATGTTTACTTCACGCGTTGAAGCCATCTTGTGACGTCATTCATTTGTTCGGTTTGTAGCTCCATCTGGTGTTAACAATTTGCAGCAGTGTTAGTGTTCGTTTGAAAGAACGCTATTGTTATCTTAATTAATTTTGGTTTACTGTCCTCCGGCTAGCTATTATTTCTCGGTCGAACATATCTCTTGATCAGGGTGTGTAAACGGAAAGGAATCTTTTATCCAAAGATAACACTGATGAAGAAATTTGTTTTACACTTTATTGTCGAACACTTTCACTATCACATTTACACATTGATCTTGACACTTGCCAAACTGAAACTGTTATAACAACTTCTTACTGATCACTTTTAATCCACGTACTTCAACCTTTTGTATAATTAACTTTACCATACTTGAGATATTTCATAACTCTTATACGCGTAACTTGCGAATCGATAGCCGACGTGTAATATTTCTGCTGGACTGAAGGCGACGTGTATCATACAAAATATTTTCGACGAACTGACGGGAATGCGACGTGTAGTGTACAAAGAATTTTGATGAACTGACCGACTGATGGACTTTACCTCTAACCTAGCCTCTATTTATACTCCCACTCCCCGATATGCCTAAAGATTATAACTGAACTGCAATTGGCTAATAAAACGCGCCAACATTAGCGTCTATTTTAATATCCAACGAAAATTATGAATACATATGCTCTAGGGAAACGTTCCAGAAGATTCTCAAGAAAAAAACGCGCCAACATTACGTAACTTCCTCGTTTCCAATAATGATAAACAGCTCACCCCCTCGCTGCATTATTGCGCGCTGTTATTGTCAGTTTCAGTAAGGCAGTATAAACTTACTTCCCAACAATAATTACAATCAACAAACATCTCAAATCAATGTCACATAAAAATGCATATTCATATTACAATCATTATTTACATTTAAGTAATTTGTGATACAGATTACTGCATCAAACATTACAGAAAATACAACCCTCTGTAGGCAGGAACCAAAGCAACAATTAAAAAAATTCACATACCAGCCTCAGCTTAATCACAAACTTAATAAAGTCTTCAAAAAATACAATCATTGGCATCGCAGAACAAACACACAATTCAGAACCTGCTACTTCCTCTGTCAAAGTTCTTGTTCCACAAGAACAAAAATTTGGCTTCTACCTAATAAACTGTGGAAATTGACACTTACTGTATGTTGGTAAAACAAAAAGAAATGTTGAAACCAGACGGAAAGAACATTTCAGATGTATATCCAACAAACAGATGGACAAATCTGCCATAGCAAACCATTTTTGGACCACAAACCACAACATCAACCCCAAAGTCAGACTTCTGAAATGCTCACCAATCCAACAGAACTTAAAGTTTGGGAAAACAGACACATAATCAAACACTTGAAAATGGTAATGAACTTTGAAATCCCACCACTCAACAATCTAAGCAGTTTCATCACGGACACACCAGATGACACCACCCCATGATACCTGCATCTATGGACCCAAATTCCTGTCATGCTCAGTCAGAAAAAAAGCTGAAGATGAAAGCAAGTGGTGCTTTTGAAACATGTTCCAATAATTTCAAGTAAGTGATGTTTTAGTGTATCCACTGACTCAAGATTCAATTAAATTATATTATTCTATTTTAAAATACATTGAACAACAAGCTATGACTCTTACATATTATATACAACACAAATGTGAAATAAATATGCATACAGATTGAAGGGGAAGAAAGATTACAGTAACAAGAACAAAATACATACAATGAACCTTTTTTATTGATGGTTAATTATAACTAAACAAGCTTGTAAGGTATGACAACACATACTAAAAGTATTGCAACCCTAGCAAGTTAAGTACATTTTTGGTCTCATGGCTTCACCTGCTCAGATAGGCTATCACTTTCATGACAGTTTATTTATAACTAAGAAGAATATCACCAATGGCAACAATCATAGAATGCAATAATAATTGCCAATGTGCCTAGGAAATATATGCATATGATGCAAGCTAAAGGGGGAAAAGAACTGTACTGTGCTTCTCTTATATTGCTTTTCACGCCATAAGAAAGATAACATGGTAGGGATTGTGTGTTTTTATTCTATCAAAGTAAAACAATTCACAGTTATACTATTTTAAAATCTATCACAATTTGAACTTTTAATTTCCATATCAGGTAGGTAGGTAGGTGGTGGTGGTGCTTTAGGATGCACAAAAGCTGAGGTCATTAGTATCCTAACAACGCCACAGAAGTAAAAAATCTGATGTGTTACACTCACATGATTTTCTCTACTCTTGTACAAACTATTTTTACAAACACTCATTCTCCATATGCTTCATGTTAATCGAGATGTTAATCTTATTGCTAATTTTCTTGTAGATGCAAGGGAATTGGTAGGCTTTAAGCGATAGTCAAATATTTTAAGAGCTGGTTGCTATGTGGAGTATTCCATTCTCTTTCATTACCAGGAAAAATAAAAAATAAAAAAAAAAAAAAAAAAAAAAAAAGAATAACGAATTTGAGAAAAAGTATAAGTATTGGAAAATTTAAGGGAATAACAAGCAATATCTCGAAAATGGTTCACCAAACAAAAAAAATGTATGTCATAAATTGTGTATTTTAACGCAATCTACATTTTTTGTGTAGTAAAATTTTGCTATCTCTTATGGTTTACCAGTTATGCAAAAGTCGTTCACAATGAAGAATACTTTTGGAGACATTCCCAGAAAATTCGAGATATACATTTCATTTGTCATGAAAATATGTTAAACATATGATATTTTAATCAAAATCGTTGACCAGTTTTGAGAAAATTAAAATTTGCGAATAATGTTCCATGTAAAGGGTAATCTGGGGTAGGGGAATTTTCTTGAAAACCTTCGTGTCGCATCTCTGGAAGATACTGAACCTAAATACCAAGTTTGGTGTTTATCCGATTGTTGCACGCGCGCACGCGCATGCACACACACACAGGGACATGTTTCCAAAAATGCTTTTTTTGAATTCAGGGGGTCTCAAAACATGCATTTCCGGTGAAATCTCGGTATAGAAACTTTGGGTGGAATACAATACTTCCCCTACTTACTATACATAGTAGAGAAAGTAAAAAATCAGGTACTAATCCTGCATTCTAAAAAAAAAAAAAAAAAAAAAAAAAATAATACATATAGCTAAAAGGTAGGCAAAATATCACACACATATGAGACACACACACAAACAGTGAAAAGCATCAAGATGCCAAACTAATAAAATCTAAAAACATAAAATTGTGCAGATTATGCTCAGTGGCACAAATCACTGTGACGAATAAAACATAGTACATGCAAAGACACATGTAACTGATCTAAAACCTGATACTGATTTAAAACATGTTACACTGTCAATGGCTCGCTACAATGATGCAAATATATACAGGGTCAGAAGATAACTGACTGTGGCTAAAACAGTAGTGCCCAATGTGATCTGGCTAAAATAATCTTGTAATAATAGGTGTGTGAGGAAGTACAGGTGATGGGGAGTGGCTTAACCTCTGAAAGTTTGTTCCTTTGAATACCAGTCCATTCATTGCTACAGCATAATAGGGCAGAACGTAAAACCCAGTTAAAATCACCAAAGTCAATGCAAGGAACCCACACAAATGACACGTTTGTGCCAGCACGGCCATGAGTGTGAAGGCAATCCTTAATACGCTGCACAATAGGATGGTAAGTGTACAATGGCTGGAGACTCTGAAGTGCGCTCAGGGAATCCGAACATATAAAACGCTGCTGTATAGCATGTCGCCGTACATAGAAAAGAGCCTGGAGTATACTAAAAAGCTCGACTGTAAAAATGGAACATTGCCATGAAAGACGAAATCAAAACTGCGGGGACCAACAACAAAGGCACATCCTACACCCCGATCGTCCTTCGATCCATCAGAATATATAAAAACATCATCCCCCAGAGACTCTTTGAGCGATAAAAATGCAGAACGAAAGATGAAGCCGGCGGCTGTTGACTTTGGCATAGACATCAGCCGCAGATAAAAAGTGGATTCTGGGCACAGCCAAGGGGGAAAACTGCTTTCTCCCCGGGAAACCAAACAAGGAAATTCAATGTCCAACCCCTGAAGCAGCTATTGAAAACACATTCCTATGGGAAGAGGTGTCTGGGAGCGAGATTCATACAGACAATCCAGAGAATCGTCAAAAAAATGGTCCATGCGTTGGGTGTACAGGCATGCTAGAGATGCGACACGCATAGTTGCAAAGAAGATCGTCACATTGATAAGACAACGGAGGTTCGGCAGTTTCAGCACAAAGACCGATGACAGGGCTGGTGTGAAATGCACCTGTGGATAGCCAAATGCCAAAATGGTGAATGGTGTTTAGGCGATGTAGGATGGAAGGGTTGCACAGAACCATACACAATACACCCGTAATCCAGTTTGGAGCGGACCAACAATCAATAAAGGCATAAAAAAGCGGTCCGATCAGCTTCCAAGGACGTAACACTTAAAACCTGTAAAACTGAAAGAGAACCATGATACCGAGCTTTTAATTCTGCTATGTGGGATGACCAGCAGAGTTTTCGGTCAAAGAGTAAAACCAAGAATTTCACTTGGTCTGCGAAAGGCAAAGCTTCTGGGCCGAGTCGGAGGATAGGTTGGGGGAACTCCTTTCGGCGCAAGAAATTGACACACACGGTCTTTTCGGCAGAAAACAGGAACCCATGTGTAATACTCCAGGAGTACAGACTGTCAAGGCAACGCTGGAGTAGTGGGATGTGGGATGTGACAGATGTGGGGGCAAATCTATTAAAGCTTGTCACATTTCGGGACCAAGAGGCCTGTTTACTACTGTGAATTAGTCCTTCGAGGCCTTGCATGCAACTGTTTATAAATTATCAAGTTCTCTGTAGTAGGATGCCGCTTTCCGATAATCTTCGTTCCACCAAGGAAACGGTAGATGTTTGGGGTGGGAAGACGTATGAGGAATGGAGCGTTCATCGGCAGCCATTATCACTGACTTCAGGTACGCTATCATGTGGTCAATGTTTGGAAATTCGCTGCTAGAGAAGCAGGCAAGACTGAATAAAGTTTCCAGTCTGCCTTATTGAACTGAAGCTTAGAAATAACAGTGGAAGAAGATGCAGTAGCCGTAAGTAAAGTGATGCATGGGAAATGATCACTAGAATGCGCTCGGAAATGATGTTCCATACCAAACGACTAGCAAGTTGTGCAGAACAAAGCCTCAAATCCAGATGGGAAAGAGTCCCAGATGCATCAGAGGGAAATGTTGGTTCTCCAGTAATCAGGACGCAAAGATTAAGTTGATCAATGAGGTCAGAAATAAGGCCTCCCCTCGCGCATGTCCTTGGAGACTCCCAAAGAGGATGATGAGCATTGAAGTCCCCAACAATAAGTAAGGTGAATGGAGTTGGGACACTAGATGAAGGAGATCAGCCAATACAAGGGAGAGGAAGGCGGAACATAAATGTTGCATATGGAAAAACGAAAGCCAGAAACATGCACAGCAACAGTTTGCAAGGGAGTGTTGAGCGGAAGAAGTTCATAAAACACGTCATGAATCAAGGTCATAACTCCGCCATAAGCAGAACCCTCCTCCAGTGCTAGATCAGAGAATCTGCGCAAAACAAATGCATCTTGAGGACAAAGTTTGGTCTCCCGCAAGCAAACGATAAGTGGTGTATGACGGCGTAATAGAACCTCCAATTCAGTTCGTTGTGCCCGCAAACCACGTATATTCCACTGGAGCAGAGCCACTAGGAAGGCGAGAAAGCAGATGGATTGAAAAATGCGCATGCGGCAAGAAGACACTTATGAAGCGCCTTTAGCTACAATCGTGCGGTTTAACTTAAGCTTTTTCTTGCACGTAGGACTGCGGCTCAGTCTGGTACGTCCGAAAACTCAGAAGCTATCCGCACCACCGTCGCTGCTAACAGTGTCAGAGCATGTCGTCCGAGTACGAGAGCGGGAACGACTCGTAGGACGACATGTGGGTGATTTGCGGTTGGTTCGGTCAGAAATGGTGCTAGAGGTAGAAGCTGCAATGGGCGGTATGGAAGAAGTAGCCATTGGATGCGTGGTTGGAGAAAGGACGAAATCAGAAGCGGTGTCGGTTTGGATACCTATAGAAACACGAGAATGAGAGACAGGAGAGGTCTGCGCCAAGGCATCCTTCTTCCGCACACCCTCGTGGACAGCAGCGGAATATTTCAGGGAGGTAACCGGGTGCAGTTCGTGGTAACGCTTCCGCGTGTATGGAAACGTTAAGCGTTCCTTGATCCTAGCTCTTGGATACCCCTTTCCTCTAGAAACCTTGCGCACTCTTTGGAATTGGTCGGATGAGCACCACCACAGTTAACACAAGTGGGGTCTTCAGCACACATCGATCCATCATGCGCAGCTCTTCCACAGCGGGGACAAACAGGCGAGGTGGAACAATGCTGCTGGGTGTGCCCGAACTTCTGGCAACGGAAGCAGAGCATTGGATTTGGTATATATGGTCGGACGGGCGCTCTCTCAATGTAGGTGGGTAATTCGGTCCGTTCAAACGTCAGAAACACTGTGCGGAGAGGAAACGACTTGTCATCCCTTTTTCCAATGAGTTGATTGGAGGTAGTAACCCCTTGATCAGACATTAATTCACAATTTCCTCATTGTAAAGGCCATCTATACTGGCGGTTGTTACCACACCTCGGCTGCTGTTCAAAGTTCTGTGTTTTTCCACCTTAATGGGGTAGGATCATAGGAGAGTTGCGGTCAATAACTTCGCCGGTTGATCGTCATGTAAAACTTCTATTAGAAGCATGTCATCCCTACAACGCGTTGCGTTTTTCACTTTTCCACAGATAAGATCAATTTATCTTTATATATAAAATGGACTGACATCCTGCATCATCTTGCCTTCACAATTCAGCCACATTACAAAAGAACGAGGTGTTGAGGTTAAGTGCAGAGGAGCCATCATGGGAAGAGCCCCCTTCCGGAACCGTCGGCATCAGCCTGCCATCCAGGGGATATAAAAGAAAAGACACCTAAAGCCTCCGGTCTGTGCTGGCCTGGAGCACCTACTTCAGGCCCGAACTCAAAGAATACTTCAGAGGAATTACCCTCCGACCATCACTGCTTACTGGTATATGACAGTTTCACCACAGGCAGGCCCGACTTTATGCCCCTACCACTGGAATAACTGCCAGTGGCCCCCCGTCGCTTTAGGCCACCTGCCTCAACAGAGCTAATACAGATTCAGGGAACTTGTGGTTGTTTACATACAGCGGCAACATGCCGAGTCACCCTGGTCAACTCAGCCACATGCGGCCGCCGAACTGCCCGAGGGGACCCAGCCCCTATTGGGGCTATGTGGGTGTACATGACAATGAAACAGCTCCACACTAGTGTCGTGTGTCAGGGGAAGGGAGGAGGGTGCACTTGACCTTCATACTCTGGAGAGCACCCAAGTTGGAAGCTGTGTTGAAACCGTGGGACAGCAACTACGGAGATAGAAAAGAGCCCTGTTGGTGAGAAGGTGTTAATAAACCTAAGGAGGCTAAACCTAGTAAAAGAAATAAATTGTAGAAGAGGATGAGTAAAATAAATAAAGATAACATGGCCAATCCAGATGGGGATGACAATGGTGAGGACTGTCTCGGGCACCCCGGGTATGCCAAACCCGTACTCACATAAAGTGAGCCCTGGGGGGACTTCACTAAGAAACACCACTACATAATATTGGAGTTGGTGTATACATTCAACTGCTCTTACTTATTGTTAGGACTAGTTTTAAGAACTGTTGCTTCCACCATCACAAGGATCGTCTAGAGTCAGGATGTGGAATCTTGCTTGGCATAGCAAATGAGGCAAAATTGATGGTTTCTTATTGAATCTATCCAAATTACTCCTTAGAAGAATTTCACAGTTCATTTGATCACTGCATTTGGTAATGTAAGCTCTTTACCATATAAGTGATGTAGGGTTATTGCTGAGTTTGAGCAATTTAACATCTGGGTTTATGTTACTCTGTTTGCCAAAAATGACTGGCTATTAGCTTATTTATATGTCTGTCTGTATTTAATACAATAGAAAAGGTCTTTCATTTGAGTTTCTGTTCCTCTTTGTCCTTCCTACATACACTTGGTTGCAATCTGTACAACTGATTAAGTAAGTGCCAGATTTATGTTCTATCACCTTGAACACCACTACAGTTCAAATGGTTTGAAAGCAGCAAAGCAATTGGGCAAGTGTGCTCACAATTTTTTTTACTTTCTCTACTACGTATAGTAAGTAGGGGAAGTATTGTATTCCACCCAAAAATTCGATACCGAGATTTCACCGGAAATTGCGTGCGTGCGTGCGTGTATGTGTGTGTGTGTGAACAGCATAACTCAGAAACGAACAGTCGGATAAACACCAAACTTGGTATTTAGGTTCAGTATCTTCCAAGAATGTGACACAAAGATTTTCAAGAAAATCCCCCCACCCCAGATTACCCTTTACATGGAAGATTTTTCGAAAAGTTTTAATTTTCTCAAAAATGGCTCTAACGATTTTGATTAAAATATCATATGTTTAAGATATTTTTATGACAAATAAAATGTATATCTTGAATTTCCTGGGAATGTCTCCAAAAGTATTCTTCATTGTGAACGACTTTTGCATAACTGGTAAACCATAAGAGATAGACAGAATTTTACTACACAAAAAATGTAGATCGCATTAAAATATACAATTTAAGTCATATACATTTTTTTTTGTTGAGTGAACCATTTTCGAGATATTACTTGTTATTCCCTTAAATTTTACAATACTTATTTTCTCAAATGGGAATTCGTTATTCATTTTTTTGTCTTGGATATGCAAAGAGTATTAATCTGTGGGAAAGGGAATGGTGCTGCACCTAGCAACCAGCTATTAAGAGATATGCATGTGCTTAAAGGCTACTGTATTTCTATATTGCCCTTGTAAATATATATTCCCCTTACATCTACAAGAAAATTAGCAATAAGATAGACTCTGCAAATGTTTATCTCAATTAACATGAAGTAGATGGAGAATAAGCGTTTGTATAAATAGTTTGTACAAGAGTAGAGAAAGTCATGTGAGTGTAACACATCAGATTTTTTGATAAAACAAAGTGATAAACCAAAAACAATAGTTGAGGCTGCAGAAAAGACTATGAGCAATGTAACTAACAATCACAGCACTAAAGTGAAAGTTTAAGATTACACTTCCTAGTACCTTTGCGGCTTAACATTAATATAACACTTTTCTTAGTATCATTGTACATTTGGGAGATATTAAATTTAGGATAAGTAGTTTAGGAAAAATTGTTTAGCACTTTTAGGAATATTTCCTATTATACAAGAAGTCTAAGATATTTGCATGTTAAGAATTGTGAACACTATAAATACAAAAATTAGCATAAATATTTTAGGAAAACACTCAGGATGACAGAAATAATATTTGTGTGATTAGTATAATTTAAACATCTTTGTAAAACGTCATATGAATAATTAAATGTTTAAGGTGCCGTTATTATATACCTTTATCTTACCTTGAATTTAGGATATTCATTCATGTAGATAGTGACCATTCCAACATATGGAAGAAATCCCCTTGCTCTGCCTACAACATCTTTTTTAGTTAGCCAAAGCTGGCCTGGTGCATACAATCCCCGATCATCAACACTGTTGTTGTCTCCTTTGGTGAGGAATTTTACAGTACCGTTTGTTCTGCATGATAAAAAGAAATAGCACACATATTTTTATTCAACAGGGAATTTAGATGCTTAAAAGAGCCACAAAATAACTGCATATACAGTTATAGAAAATAATACATTTTATTTTAAGTTTCCTTACCACAAAATCTGAACAGTGGTGTAACATTATTTTAATAATTTTTCCCTCAACCTTTTTAAGAGGCTCAGTTTGGGACTATAACCATCTAACCTCATATTTGTAAACTAAGTTACTCAGGGTGGCACAAAATAAACAAAATAAAAGTTACAGATGTTGTTATAAGAAATTGGGGGAGGGGGGTTAAAAACAGTCATTTTCAGAAAAAAATCATAATACAGTCGAACTTGGCTAATTCGAAGTTGAAAGGACCAAGGAAAAAAAAAAAAACGAATTATTCAAGATTTTGAATAAAAAAGTTTGATTTTTTAAACATTTTTTTTAAATTAAAACAGGTCTAAATTAAATTAAATTAAATTAAATTGGAAGGATAAGATTACATGTGTACTTACAGTTTTGTGATGTTAAAACTCAGGTTCAGTTCAGATTCAAAGCTTTTTTAAAGAAACTTTATATCTTTGTTTGTTTTTTAGCATTGATGCAGTAATTTGTATCACAAATTACTTAAATGTAAATAATGATTGTAATATGAATATGCATTATTATGTGACATTGATTTGATATGTTTGTTGATTGTAATTATTCTTGGGAAGTAAGTTTATACCGCCTTACTGAAACTGACAATAATAGTGTGCAATAATGCAGCGAGGGGGTGAGCTGTTTATCATTATTGGAAACGAGGAAGTTACGTAATGTTGGCGCGTTTAGAATCTTCTGGAACGTTTCCCTAGAGCATATGTATTCATAATTTTCATTGGATATAAAAATAGACGCTAATGTTGGCGCGTTTTATTAGCCAATTGCAGTTCAGTTATAATCTTTAGGCATATCGGTGTGTAGGAGTATAAATAGGGTAGGTTAGAGGTAAAGTCCGTCAGTTCATCAAAATTCTTTGTACACTACACGTCGCATTCCCGTCAGTTCGTCGAAAATATTTTGTATGATACACGTCGCCTTCAGTCCAGCAGAAATATTACACGTCGGCTATAGATTCACAAGTTACGCGTAGCAGAATTATGAAAAATCTAAAGTGTTGTAAAGTTAATTATACAAAAGGTTGAAGTACGTGGATTAAAAGTGATCAGTAAGAAGTTATTATAACAGTTTCAGTTTGGCGAGTATCAAGATCAATATGTAAATGTGATAGTTAACGTGTTCGTCAATAAAAGTGTAAAACAAATTTCTTTCATCAGTGTTATCTTTGGATAAAAGATTCCTTTCCGTTTACACAACCTGTATAAAGAGAAGTGCTCGACCCAAGAAAAAGATAATAGCTAGCCGGAGGACAGAGAACCAAATTTAAATAAAATAACAGTAGCATTCTTTCAAACGAACATTAATATTGCCGCAAATTGCTAACACCAGATGGAGCTAACAAGCTTAAAAAATGAATCACGTCACAAGATGGCTTCAACGCGTGAAGTAAACACAAATACACAAACATTATAAGTAATACCACCGCAAATTGGCACCACAACGTGGGGGCACAACAAATTAAATACAAATAATCCACCTTCAAATTGGCTCCCAAACGTGGGGCTAACAAATATACACAATAAACGTTACTGCAAATTGGCGCCCAGAACGTGGGGCAGAGTGACCAGGAAAGGAGTGAAATAACCAGGAAGGAGAGAAGGAATCAGGACGTGGAGTGAATAGAGCAGTGAACTGAACTACAAGACGCAAATTCCAGAAACAACTATAGGAAAGACAGACTACGCGGATGATTGGACATCGTAATTCCGAGATTAAAAGGCAACAGGGGAATTCAAATACGGAACACCAAAACGACGTAGATTCATCATGATATGACGCAGATGCGACATACAAACCTAGGAGAGAGGGGCAGGAAGCTGGACATCAAAGTAACAGCAACAGACAGCATCACAAAGGTCAGAGTATAGTAATTTTTTTTTTTAGAAAACAAAATTGTAACATTCAAATGTACTTAATACAGAAGAAACAATGATGGAAAGGGATAGTGTAACAGTTAGCTGTAATTCAATACAGGTTACAGAAAATAGCTCAAACAATGTAGGATTTGAGGGAGGAAATGTTAATGAAGAAAGTCAGAATAGAATAGCAGGAAATGTTAATTTTGATGCTAGTATGATGATGGAAATGCTGAGAAATTTTAGATATCGATTAATGGAAGATATTAATAGGAGTTTAGAACAAAAACTAACTCAGAGAAATGAGAAATTAGAGCAAATATTAGATCAAAACAGGGAAGATATGGAAAATAGAAATAGGAAAATAAGGGAAGATATTGGTAGGAGCTTAGAACAACAACTAACTCAGAGAAATGAGAAATTAGAGCAAAAATTAGATCAAAGCAGGGAAGAAATTGAAAAGAAAGTTATGAAGCTAGATAGTAGTATGCCAAAAATGAGAGATGAAAATGATGAAGTAATAGCAAATGAGATAGGAGAAGTTTCAAAGAAAATGTTAGACATGAGCAGGGAAATAGGTAACAAAGAAGTTAATACTAAAAGTGAACAAGTTGATGTAAAACGTACAGAGTTAGGAAGTAGAATGAGTAACATTTCAAGTGAGATAAGAAAGATGAAAGAGGTTATAAATGTAGATGTGAATCAGGCGCAAGTTAATTTCAGAGGGGAAATATCAGAAATACAGAAGGAGTCAGTAATGCAGAGAAATAAATTGTACGAAGAAGTTAAAGTTTTGACTGTAAATAATCAAAAGCTAATTTCTGAAATTAACAAGTACCAAGATGTTCAAATTGAAAACTCCAGTCCAGTACAGTTTAGTACAAATTTGTCAGAGTACTCTCAAATTAAAGAGATAGTAGAAGAATTGAAAATGTCAGTTGTTAAAAGATGTGTTATTCAGGAAACTTTAGATTGTTTTCAAATGTTATCAGGGGACGAAATTTCATATGAATACAAGAGGTTATTCATGAACAAACTTTTGAAGGTTAGGATACAGCTACGAGTAATGTTTAGCCATAGACAATTTGATCCAGGAGGATGAATAGCAATGAGATGTAAAGTAAATGCTGGATAGTTAAAGATGGCCTGCAGAGAAATGTATTGGAACGTAAGAGGGTTAATTATTTATATATGTCATGTGAAAAGAGAAATAAATTCTGGACAAAAATTAAATGTTTAAAAAAAAATAAGAAAAAAATAACATTTTTAGTATCTGTAACTGTATTTGAAATTAAGAATGTAAAAATTTAAACTTAATATGATATTAAAAGTAAAAGTACGTAAATATAATTCCAAGAGTATTGTGAATATAATGTACAAAACAACAAAAATGGGGTAAAAATAATTAAAAAAAACAAACAAATACTTACAAATACAAACAGAAAAATTTTAAACAGTGTCTAGATTTAAGAGATGTAAATATATTTGTGTAGAGGGTGAATATTTTGGTAAATATGTTTAATAATTACAAAGATTCTTAAATGTATAAATTTTTGTCAATAACTTAAGAAAGTAAACAATTTTGTAACAGTAATTAAATAATTCAGGGTACAGTATTTGCTATAAAAAAAAATTTGTAATGTCAGATTAAAGTCCAAACACATTAAACCAGAGCCAGTAAGTAGTGGCAAGATAAAGACAAAAACATATGTCGTGTGTTAAATACGTGTGAAGTGTTAAGTGAAAGTGATAGCGTGTGTTCCAAGATTTAGGAGACTAAAAACCCAATTATAAAATTTCCAAACAAGTTGTAAATATTTATAATTATGTTTCTAGTGGGGCATATGATGCAGTAATTTGTATCACAAATTACTTAAATGTAAATAATGATTGTAATATGAATATGCATTATTATGTGACATTGATTTGATATGTTTGTTGATTGTAATTATTCTTGGGAAGTAAGTTTATACCGCCTTACTGAAACTGACAATAATAGCGTGCAATAATGCAGCGAGGGGGTGAGCTGTTTATCATTATTGGAAACGAGGAAAATTACGTAATGTTGGTGCGTTTAGAATCTTCTGGAACGTTTCCCTAGAGCATATGTATTCATAATTTTCATTGGATATAAAAATAGACGCTAATGTTGGCGCGTTTTATTAGCCAATTGCAGTTCAGTTATAATCTTTAGGCATATCAGTGTGTAGGAGTATAAATAGGGTAGGTTAGAGGTAAAGTCCGTCAGTTCATCAAAATTCTTTGTACACTACACGTCGCATTCCCGTCAGTTCGTCGAAAATATTTTGTATGATACACGTCGCCTTCAGTCCAGCAGAAATATTACACGTCGGCTATAGATTCACAAGTTATGCGTAGCAGAATTATGAAAAATCTAAAGTGTTGTAAAGTTAATTATACAAAAGGTTGAAGTACGTGGATTAAAAGTGATCAGTAAGAAGTTATTATAACAGTTTCAGTTTGGCGAGTGTCAAGATCAATATGTAAATGTGATAGTTAACGTGTTCGACAATAAAAGTGTAAAACAAATTTCTTTCATCAGTGTTATCTTTGGATAAAAGATTCCTTTCCGTTTACACAACCTGTATAAAGAGAAGTGCTCGACCCAAGAAAAAGATAATAGCTAGCCGGAGGACAGAGAACCAAATTTAAATAAAATAACAGTAGCATTCTTTCAAACGAACATTAATATTGCCGCAAATTGCTAACACTAGATGGAGCTAACAAGCCTAACAAATGAATCACGTCACAAGATGGCTTCAACGCGTGAAGTAAACACAAATACACAAACATTATAAGTAATACCACCGCAAATTGGCACCACAACGTGGGGTTACAATAATGTTAAATATAAATAACATTAAAACACTATCAGCATTTAACCTTTGATTCACACAAAACACTTCTAGTTTATTGAGTGATTGGAACATTGTTTCACTCACATTTTGTTGTCTCTAAACATAACACCTTAATTGTAGTAAGTGATCCATGGCCTCAGCAATTGTAGGAATTGTTTTCACGGGTTGTTCTGGTTCTTCTTCATCTAAAGATAGGGCTGCAGTTTGTGTGTTCATGACGTCACCCAAAATGTCCACATCGGTTAGCTCCCCACAAACTGCCAATTCATCTAAAGAGAGTTGAAGGTTGTTACACTACATCAGTAAAATATTCTTACTTGAACGCGTTTCGGGAGACGGCTTGTTCCCATCATCAGCATGTTCTCAACTGACGATGGGAACAAGCCGTCTCCCGAAACGCGTTCAAGTAAGAATATTTTAGTGATGTAGTGTAACAACCTTCAACTCTCTTTATTTTAAATTATGACACATCACTGTTACTAGATTCTAAATCTTCAAAATTTGCCAATTCATCGTCCATGTGCACAAAATCCTCATAGAGAACACCAGTTTCAGAATTTACATCTTCCCAGTATTCAAGTGTAGGCACAATCGTTTCATTTTCTTCAAGACCTTCAAGTCCAATATGACAGAAGCAAGCCTTTTGGAAACAGTTGGCTATGGTGCTTGGTTTCACTTGGTCCCATGCACTACTACACATACGAGCTGCTTCAAGGACATTTACAATTTTGAATTTGTCACTTTTGTCCAAATTCGCTTCTAACAGAAGATTCTGGACCACCAGACGCATGTAGAAATGTTTGAAATTTTTTATTACTCCCTGATCTATTGGTTGCACTTGACATCATATTGGGGGGGGGGGGGGGGGGGAACAAAACTTTGATATTCTCTAACAATGGAATACTGTTATAGGCTGTACAATTTTGTTTGCAAAACTTTTTGTCTAGCTTCAAGAGCCATCTTCCAAAAATTTCACTCGTCATCCAAGCTTTTTTATTAGCTTCATATTCCACAGGCTTAGATTTAACATTTTTAAAGCACCAGGGGTTGGCTGACTTTCCAATCATTAGTAATCGAAGCTTTTCAGTGCCATCCATATTGGCACCAATCAGGAGTGTGATGCATTCTTTGCTAAGTTTTCCCCCACTACATCATTCTTCTTTAAATGCAAGTGTTTTATGTGGTGTACATTTATAAAACAGCCCTGTCTCGTCAACATTGAAAATATCTTTTGTATTTTTGTCTTGAATCCACTCTACCAAGCTCGTTTTCCAATTACTGGCTGCTTGCTGGTCAACACCTCCACTTTCTCCACAAACAGTTTTAAAGGAAACACCATTTCACTTTTTAAAACCATCCAGCCATCCAATGCTTGCCTTAAAATTAGTTTTGTCCCAATTACTGTGCAAATTCCACTGCTTTCGCTGTGATAAGAGGTACACTTACTGGAATTTTTTTTATCTCATGCCTGCTTGAACCACTTTTTAAAACATTCATCGATGTCAGGATTTTCAGGCCCTTTTGCTCTTTTTTTACTTTCGTCACTGTTTGTAACTACACTGTTCAAAAATGTGTCCTTATTTTTGAGGTACGTAGACAACGTATTCTGGGAGAATCCAAAATCTCTTGCAATGTCACACTTTTTTTTAAAACCTTTTTCCACTTCACGAATGGTTGCTGCCTTTTCAGCTAAAGTAAGAGTTTTGTAATTTATACATTTAGGTTTGGAGAGAGCCATGGTCGGCTCAGTTCACTATTTAAACACACACTGATGATTTTGATGTAACTGTGTACATGATTAAAAATGCTCACTTTACTGCACAGGAAGATATTTGCTGCAAACGTAGCAGGTAGACAGAATGACCGCAGGTAGACAATGGACTGAGTGCAGTGTTCACAATGACAAGTGCCTTGTAAGAGGCTAGGGGCTGGCAACAAGTTCCTAGAATTGCACAAAGAAGCTTGAGTAACCAACATTCCTTACCAGCAGGAGAGGGAATTACAATATGATGCATTTCCTGGAATTTAGCAAGGGAAGGAAATGGGACCACAGTACGGCACATTTCCTGGAATTTATCCAGCAAGTTTGACTAACTTATAATTTTTTCAGTCATTCTCGTTGAATATTACATTGAATTATCCAAAAGAAATATCGATTTACAGAAGGCTTTTTAACATTGCCTTGTATAGGAATGTCAAGGGACCAGCTAAAAACTCGAATTATCCACAATTTCGAATTAAAAACGTTTGAATTAATCAAGTTCGACTGTATAAAACATTAACTGGAATGTTTTGTATGAATGTTCATTCATTAATTCTCATAGACTAAGTAAAGCAATTCTAGTAAAAAGCTATATATTTGAAAAAAAACTTCTCTTGATTTAGTTGTGGTGATTTTCTGCTTCCCACCACTTTCTCTGTGATACACAAATTTAAAAATCATATAAATCCCTAGCATTCAACCTAGCAATGAGAAAGTGCAATGCAAAATTATAAGCTCTATGGACATCAGATAAAGGCAAAACAAAACTGCTCTCAATAGCCTAGTGCTAGCCATATAGTTGGTAAAATAGAATGAACTATTTCCCCAATCACAGTTTCCTGTAGAATAATAAATTTGCGACACGCGCACGCACACACACATCCCAAACTGTGATGTTAATGCAGTTAATTTCATATGTATTAAATGAACACTTACAATTGTTTCTTTCATAGCAGTGGCTTCTTTGTGATTTTCTAAATGACATGTTGCTTAGTAATGTGTTTTCTTCCAGTTATATGTGGGATGTTTGAATTTTTTGTGGCTTTGGCAGTGGCACTGTGGGACAGCTGTCGCTATTGCAGAGGTATCTAGTGAATGCTGCAGCAAAAAACTTAATTATGACAGAGATTATGTGAGGTTGTGTATTTGTTGTGGTTCCTGTAGTGATGATGCTGTGACACAACTATTGCTATTTCAGAAGTGTCTAATGTGCACCAGTTAAGGACTTTATTATGAAGGGTATGTATGAGTGTATATGAGTAAGTGCTATATTCTTACTGTATCTGTATGCAAGGGCATATATTCTGACGTGTTATTGCACCGCTAAGTAAATTATCATGTAAACTCACAAAATTTCACCATGAGTTGATTTTTGTTATTTAAGATATGTTGTAGATTTGCTTTGAATATTATTCAGGGTGCAGTGTTCCAGCCAGGTTTGTAATAGCACATCAGTTTATTGGCTTCATTGGTGTTACCAGCAATTTGGGTGTAGAAATATCCTGGAAAACAACAAATTAGTGAGTATTGGAGATTATGTGTACCCAAGTGCATCACGTTTTGGACAAGCAGAATTTTTATGAATGCACTGTGTGATGATATTTTCTGATTGTGTTTTGGTAATAAGGTTATTATTTTTGTTTATGTATTGTGTACTACTTAAATTTTGCTGTTTTGATGAGTAATTGTGATTTAATTATGCTTGATTTCCAGGAATAATAAGGTATGAGAATGTTGATGTTATGATGATGTGTTGTATCTCTATATTTTGTTACTTTCAAGTTTCATTATGATGCTGTAATCATTTTCTTTTCTAGAGTTTGGCTACCATGTTAGCCTCTGGTTCCTGAGGTTGTGGGTTCAAACCCGGCGGAGGGCGATGGATTTTTTCGGGCATAAAAATCCTTAGCATGACTTCCTTCAGAAGGGAAGTAAAGCTGGTGGCACTGTGTTGTAGATTTATTGCATGCAAAAGAACCTCAAGCACTGATAAAGAGGCCCCTGAGCAAAATGATCAGAATTTTACACCAATATAGAATGGGACACTAAGGACCACAGCAGTTAAACAGCATCCATAAATAAAACTCAATTTGCTAGTTGTTAAATAATTTTTTTTTTTGAGCATTGTGTTGAAGTTTTGCCTTGGTGGGATTGCAACAAGCTACCCCCAATGGTGGTGGAGTATTAATGTGTATATGTATAGAGATACTTTTGTGCACTGTTTTTTTTTATATTATTTATTTATTTATTTTTGTTTGTTTGTTTGTTTGTTTGTTTGTTTGTTTGTTTGTTGTTATTTTAATTTTTAAACAGTGTTGCTTCAATGGGATTGCTACAATGTATCCCCCATGCATTTTTAGTGTTTCCTTTTTGTTTAATTTGCAAGGTTACCATATGTGCCTTTGATTTAAATTAGATGTAAATGAGGATACTTGGCTTGATGGTGTTGCTGCAATGTGCCCATCATGGCTGAATGTGTTGACAGTGCGAGATTTTGTGTAATGAGTTGATTTTTAGTGAGTTCTAATGCGATAATTTTTCTGGTTTAAGCATGTGTTCTTTCACAGCTTCATACTAATATTTACTGCAATTACTGGTACAACAATATGGAGATACTACACAGTTTTTGATCCTCTTGTATTAATGAGCTTTGTATGTGCGCATTTTGATATATTTTAATAATTACATATACTCAATACAACATAAAACATAAGGTACCTCATGCTTTGCAAATAACTGTCAATAATGGAAAATAACAATCCTGCGCAGGGAATGTTAAATCATTCTTTCATAGTATGAACCCATGGGAACAACATCTGGAACAAAGCTATAAAGACCCAAAGTGAGAGCTTTGTTCCAAATGTTATTCCCATGGGTTCATACTATGAAAGAACTTATTAAATGAAGGGGTTTGGAAAAAAGAAGGCAGGCAAAATTTGATGATTTACATATGGGGAATAAATGCTTGTTAGCAGGGGGGGAAGGTAGGATAATATGGAAAATATACTAATGGGTGCAATTGAAAGGAAAAATAGTTAAAATATGTGGGAAACAGTAAGAAGGGTGAACAGTAAAGGAGGGGAAAAAAACAAAATCACACCAGCTGAATGGGAGAATATTTTAAAAACCTGATAGGGGAAGGGTTAGAGATAAGGTTAGAACATAGAATGTTTGCATAAGTGGTGATAACAAATGAAAAATTAGACAGAGAAATATCAACCCAGGAGGTATATTTACAACTAAGAAATATAAAGAAAGGGAAAGCAGTAGGAATAGATGGAATTTCAAGAGAATTTTGGAAAATATATGAGGAAACTCAAAGAGAATTACAAATAATAATGGAATTATTAAACAAAATTAAATTAAAAAATGATATACTGGAAAGCTGGAAAACAAGTATAATGGTACCAATTTATAAAGGGAAGGGAGGAGTAAATAGGCCTGAGAACTATAGAGGAATAAGTCTACTATCTATACTAGGGAAGATGTATACAGGAATGTTGTCAGACAGATTAAGGGGATGGGTAGAAACTGAAAAAATCATAAAAAAATTTCAGGCAGGTTTTAGGAAAGGAAGAGAGACTGTAGATAACATATTTATAATAAAGACTATCATAGATAAATATTTGAGCAGGAAAAGAGGAAGGGTATATATGTTTTTGCTGTGTTTGAAAAAGCTTTTGATAAGATAAACAGAGAAGCTCTGGAATATAAACTAAGGGAAAAGGGAGTGAGTGACAAGTTTATAAGAGAAATTAAGAAAATACATAAAGATGTAAAGTTTGGTATATACAGTGAAATAAGCAGCATCACAGAGACGATTAAAAAAAAAATAGGATTAAGACAGGACTGGAGCCGAGTCCAATACTATTTAACCTATTCATAGAAGAAATAGAGTAAAAATAAGAAATCAGCACTGTCCAGTAATAATGGATAAGGAGATTCCATTATATTATTATATGCAGATGGCCTTAAAGTAGGTGCTGTATCTATAATAGGGATACAGAAAACAATAAATGAAATTCAAGAATTTTGTGAAAAATGGGGTATTAAGGGAAATATAAATAAATCCAAAGTGATAGTTTTTAAAAAAAGAAATAAACTGAAGAAGGAAGAAAAATGGTTTCTAGGTGGTCAAGAATTGGAGGTAGTCAAAGAATTTGACTATTTAGGAGTAAGGTTGAGTAATAATGGGGAATGTGAAGTACATGGCAGGAAGATGTTAGCTAAAAGGAAGGCAGCTGTGACAGGAATAAGAATATGCAAATATAAACTAGAGATGTCAACAAAATGATTGGAGAGAATGTACAAGGCCATTGGTAGAATCAAAAATGCTATGTGCAGTGGAAATATTGGGGGGGGGGGAGGCGAATTAAATAAGAAAATTGACCAAATGTATAGATAGATGTTTTGTAAGGCACTAATTGGACTACCAAGAGCAGCACCAGGAGAGTTTGTATTAGTAGAACTAGGAAGAACTAAGAGGAAAGGTATAATAATAGAAAGAATTTTAAAATGTACAGATAGACGTATGACAATGAAGGTAGGTGAAATTTTAAAGATATGCGCCGCTCAGCAAAAGGTTTTAATTAGCAAAAACAGCTGGTGGAAAGAAACTGAAAAAGTAATGGAGTTAATTGGAATGGGGCTAGAGGAAAGAAATATAAACAGTTTTTGGAAAGCAGTAAGAAACAGAGTGGAAGATATAGAGCGATAAGAGATATGGGGAAGCCTTGGAGATATAAAAATGGGATCAATGTATTTATAAGGGTTGAGAGGTAGCCGATGAGGAATATGCAGCTGTGTGGAGGAAGAGAAAGTACAGAATATTATATGATGGAATGTAAGGAAATAAGGAGCTGGAGGGAAAGAGTGTGGGAAAGGAAATGGGAAAATATGGATATAAAAACAGCAACTATAAAGATGTTGACAGGGAAACAAGAAAAGAAAATTAAGGTCATGGGAGAATTTTTAAGGAAGGTAAAAGAAAAATGATCTAGAAAAGTGAGAGGGGCAAAGAAAGAAGGTCCGCTCAGTGCGCTATTAGGCCTGGGAGCTAAGCAATCTGTGTGGCTCAATAGGAAGATAAGCACCAGACAAATTGTACAAGAATATATTGTATAAAAATTATAAACCAAATTGGTCAATAAATTCAAATTCAGATACTGACATGCATACAATCTTCTTTCTTTTTCTCTCTCTCTCATCTGCTGTTTTCGGGCAGTCAACACGGTGGAGCAGCACACATTATCTTCCAACCACCAGGTAATGATTTTGAATGTATCTTTTCTTATAATAAATCAGCTGAATTGCTTTCTTTGAATCATGTTAAGTTCTAGGCAGTTTCCTTTTCCTTCCTGTTCATGTAGGTGCTAGGAAACTTGTAATTACAATGCATGCATAGTTAAGCTATGTTCCTATTCTATGTTCGATCCTGAAATTAATGTAATGTTCCCGATAATTCCTTGCTCTATTATCTAAAATTGACTGAGATCACGTCACTATTGTATTCCACCCCAAAATTCAATGTCAAAATTTCACCATAAATACATGTTTTGAGGCCAGTGAACCCAAAAAACAGCACTTTTAGAAAAAACCTGTGTAAGTGTCTGAACAATGTTACACAAAAATGAAAAATTTGGTTAAATACCAAACTTGGTTATGTTGTTCAGCATCTTCCAAGGATACGACAGAGATTTTCAAGAAAATTCCCATCCCAACTATCTTTGCATGGAAAATATTTTGAAAATTTTGATTTTCTCAAAAAAGGCTCAGAGAATTTTGATTAAAATACCATATATTAAAGATATTTACATAACAAATAAAATGCATATCTTGAATTTTCTGGGAATAGCCTGTGAAGTCCTCTTCATTCGGATAGAATTTTATATAATCCTGTATAACTGATAAACCTTAAGCGATAGACAAAAATGTCACTCACAAAAACCGTAGATCTCTTTAAAACGCAATTTATTTAAAATAACTCTTTTTTTGTGGCATCAGCCATTTCTGAAGTATCTGTTATTAATGGTTCAAATTATTCAAGCCCTATTAACATTTTTGTTGCTTCTCAATGATTGCATGGGAAAAGAGTATGGAAGTTTAAGGTCAGCATAAACATAACAACCAGTTGTTAAACATTTGACTATCACTATTCCCTTTGTATCCTTAACAAAATGTGTAATGTAGCTATTTCTACAAAGATTTATCTCAATTAAAATGAAGTAGATAGTAAAATAAACTTTTGTAAGAATATTTGTATATAGCACCAATAAACGATAGGGAAAGCCATGTGATTTGTAATTTTGTTATCTAACCCCCACTTACAGCTGACAGACACCCTGATTATTTTTACGGTCTATAATTTGTTGCAACTCCCTCTTTTAATGCTTAATAATTGCTGCAGCACCCCTTGCTGAAAGATAAGTTCAAATGCACCTTATAATCTCAACATGGAGTTAACGTAAAATGCTGGATTTTTGAAGTTCAAAATAAAATGCTGATCATGAACAAATTATTTCCTTTTCTGGGGGTGCCAATACATTTTATGATGTAAATGACATTTGTATCAATAGTTTTACAGTGATAAAACTATACAATGCTACAAGGCAGAGTATGGTTCTTATTGAGTTTCAGACTGGCCAACTCTGGCAGCCCACCTACCACTAAGTTGTGGGTTTTTTATAATTTGCTTATATACCTGTCAAATATACTCACTCATCATTATTCTTGTATCTTTTTGCATATTTAACTATGGCCTCGTCTGTACATTTTTTTTTTTATACATTACTATAAAGTTTGAGATGCTGAATTGCATGCGCAACACCACAATTCTTTAAAATTGCTTCTACTTGTCTCTCTATTTACTAATTTTTGCTTTTAGTTTTATCCTTTCATGCTTACTCCTTCATTATGCACAAAATGTGAACGTAGAGAGTATGTCCAAAACTGAATTTGTATGCCAAATTCTTTTATCCATTTGTTTCGCTTATATTTTTGTCAGCAGTATCCTAGAAATTAATGCCTAATGTATGCTCATCTCATTTCTCTGCTCACACTTTCCCACAAAGCCAGTGGCCACAAAAATCTTGCACATATGCAAATAAGACTGCAATACTTACACATAAGGATAAAAATATATGCTCTATTTCCTGCACCAATTTTACTTACTTTTCATGAAGCTTAAGTACACGATGCACAATAGGTATATCTCTTCCTTCCACTTTAAACACAACAATCTCTCCAACTCTTACAGGTTCTTCTTTGTAGTTTGTGAGGAAAAGCAGATCCCCTCTGTGGAATGCTGGTTCCATACTGCCACTGTAACAAAGCATTTTAATAAAGGCAAAGTTAGATTTGAATGCAAAGAAGACAAATATTAAATTGTTATTGCATGTTTGTTACTTAGACGACATGTTGGTAAGTATGCTTTAGAACTTCATTGTTGTCCATAAGTAGGAATAAACATTACCTTGGTTGTTCTTAATCAATGTTAAACAGTAAATCTGTAGCATATTTTGTGTGATACTGTGCAGTAAAATGAATGGTTGCTTTTCAAGAGGAAAGTGTTTGGTTCACTTTGCTTGTGAAAAGATTTCTTCTGAAAATTATTATCAAGAAGGTCAACAAAATATTATGAAGTAGCCCCATTCCTCCTCTTGATCCATCAATTATTAATGAAAACACAGAGATTTTTTTTCTGACAATTTTGAAGATTAAAATCAGGTAATTTGCAACATCATTATTATTAGTAGTGTAATATACTTTTATTAAAGCAATCCATGTGCAATTACATAAAGACTGAGACTGATTTTTTCCTGTAGCTTTCTTGAGAGTTTTCTGTCTCTACCATGAATATTTGAAAATAGCGGGGTTTCATGTATATGTCATAGGCGGCAGCACTCTTGTATCAGTAGGTTGGTAGTAATGCTGTATATTGTTGACCCTACTTGAATTTCGCATACCACTCGACATGAGAGGAGCAATAAAATTTTGTTTTTGTTTAAATCATACATCCTCTGAAACTTTGGAAAAGCTGAAGCAAGCATGTGAACGGTGAAGATGCACTATCTCGTGCAACAGTGTTTAGGTGGTTCAAGGACTTCAAAGAAGGGCGAGTCCTCTGTGCTAAGCAAGCTGGGCTTCTGCTATGACTGAAGTCAACATCAACACAGCTGCTGTGATTGTTGTTCTTCTTCACACTACTGTTACAGCAGCATACTACACGCCAGTATTGGCTACACTGAGGGAGCACATTGCAAGGAAACATCCAGAACTTCATCAGAATGGGTGGCGACTTCATCACAACAACGCATGGCCTGACGTCGCAAATCAAGTCCAGGAATTCAACATCACCTGCATACTGCATCCGCCTTATAACCCCAATCTTGCCCCCTGTAATTTCTTTTTTATTCCCATCACTAAAGGCAAAGCTCCGGGGCATTCAATTTAAGAGCACTGAAGCATGCTGAGGAAAAGTGAGGCGATTCTCAAAGACCTGACAAAGAATGGCCTGCACCATGTGTTCGAGGACTGGCAGAGATGCTATAAAAAGCGCAGGGGACTACTTTGAAAAAGATCATGTCAACATTGAAATGGAGTAATAAATACTGTGAAAAAAAAAAATCAGTCTCAGTCTTTATTGATCAGCCCTTTTAAGGCAGTGCATTAATGCAGCTAAGGAGTATATAGAGCACCTGAGATTTAAAAAGAATTTTAAATATTTACAAATTTAATTTCATATGTATAATTCTTTAATTTCAAGGGTATGTGTGCAGTCTTCAGTTGTCACCTATGATACTGAATGGAAATTTGATGTTACTCACCATTAATATCTGATTTACATGTACCAGTACTCATACCTTTAACAAATGTGCCTTTGCCAGACAATGTATCAGTTTATATTGTTTTTATTTCACTGCTTGTCTAACATTAATATAATTAATTAAGATTGCACTTGAGAAGTAGTCATATTATTAATTATTATTATTATTATTATTATTATTATTATTATTATTATTATTATTATTATTATTAAAGTTTTATTGTTCATAATCAGATTTTTATTGATTTATTTTCTTCTTTTGTATCATTAATGTGTCATATGCTGTAATATTGCCTGTAGGCATAAGGATCATTCCATGAAAAGTGGGACAGAACACTAAAAATTAAAATTTACTAATTTGTAGCTAATTTTTCTAAAGTTATGTTGTCAAGTCTTCAAAATTACTCAATATTTAAACGTCCATATAAATCACAAATACTTATTTTAAGACACCATAAAATTGATTAAATTTAAGTATGGATAAGCAAGCAAAAATTGATGATTATTCAGGTCTCATACATGGAGAACCACTGAACTATGGACTGGCTGCACTGTGTTTTTCCAGTCTGTGATGGCAGCGTGCATTGCCATCTCAGCTATCGAGAGTGGCACTAATGCAACCGCATAACAATTTTCATAGCTTTGTTTAAAAGCTTTACTTACTAACGTTATAAAAGGAAGTGCTAAAACTGGCCACTGTCTACCATTTTTGGCATCTGTTTAAGAAACTATCCATCACTCACTGTGGTTCACATTGCGAAATGCTGGCAATTACCTGGCGGATATTTTGTTTTAATTCTTCCAGGGTGTGTGGGTTTGCCTTTGTTTTAATTTATCCCAGAGATAAAAGTCACAGGGGGTTAGGTTGGGGGACTGAGGAGGCCACAATTCTCTACTATAACTCTTGCTAAAACTTTTAATTGTTCCCACTGAAATATTGGCTGCATGGGCTGTGCAGAATCTTGTCCACAAAAGGCAAAGGCACGTGTCTATCTAACATTTTATTCATGTATGTAGGGGTGTCATTTGTTGACTCGAAAAAAAGAACCCTACAATTCATTCTCCATACATCCACTTGGCGTGTGATTGTAGTACAACCCTGCATAATATGCGGGCATGCTAAGTCATGAAGGCATTGGTGGTAAATGGAGTCGGATAAACATATCAGATAGATACTATGTTCTTTATTTGGATGGTAGGCAAACAAACTCATTTTCAAGGATAACCACTTGGAAGCTGCAACTTTCAAATAACCTTCACCAGCAGTATAAATATAACCCTATCCAATCCAATCCCACACTATGGTCCATGAAGATTGCAAGCTCAACACTACCATCTGCTACTGCATAGACTGCTGGGATTAACCCGCACAGTACATCGAGGACTGTCAAACCAAAAACACACATTGGAAACAACAGCTGCTTCTACTCCACAGCAAAGAACATAACTTTCAAGACTGGGATTATTGTGCAGAAGATTTCCAACATCACCACAAAATCAAACCAACTTCATACTTTAGTAGCAGGACTCATCTTGGGTAGGCCAATACCCAATCCAGACCAATTACGAACAATAACCACCTCTTTTAACAAAACCATCCACCTACAGGCATGACGTAACTAATTCTAATAGACAATCTCACCCAAATAACCCCAAGAATTCAAACTCAAATCTAAAACATATTAAAAAAATATACAATAAAACAACAACCAGGAACCTCTAGACCTCCAACAAAAGCTTCAATTTGCAAACTTCCAAACCTACAATATCTCAATTCATCTGACCAACATATTCAACAGAGCATCCCAAATATCAATCATAACAGAAATAATTCAACTAATACAAGCCAAACAATGCATGGTTTAGTACATGGTACCAAGAAAAATTGTCAATTTCACTGACAGAGACCATGTTGACACCAGACATAGGATGTCTCCAAGCAGCCATACTGGGGAACAAAGACAAAAGACACCAATTAAAACATCCAAACGAACCAAAACGTCTGTGGTAAGAACCAAATGTAAACTGTTTACTGACAAAATCGACAGACCCCATAACAAGTGACCATACATTCTCCGAGCCCACCATCCTCTCCAGAACCACAAATCATACCACAGAGCACTCCAAAGAAGCTAAAAAGTGCTTCACACTCATCATCCAAAAATACAACCACCCTAACATCCTTCCATCAGTCAAAGGGATCTGTCCGTCCTTCATCACTTTTGACCACAGAGACCACTACAGCTTTATTCCCCTGCAAATTCCACAACAACCACTGTTCAATCTAACGATTACTTGACTTCCTTGGCAACAAACATGGAGGAGTTGCTGAGGCTTATACAAGCCTATAACCAATACTTTGGCCCCAAAGATTCATTTCCTATTGCATCCACAAGGGTCTATCCACATTCTGCAAATACGGTACTTGACTTACAAAAATCCTACCCAACCTAATCAATCTTACATCTTCCATATCTTCAGACCACATTGACGCATCCTTTGAACCATGTGAATAATGCATGGAAGAGGAGAAAGATCTCTACAACACCAACATCTCCTTCGGAAATACTTCAGTAGACTATCTACTTCAACTCATTTCATAACACAACATAGACTCCCATCAAAACTTTCTCAGAAAGGTTTCTAAAGATATCCAAACTTCAACTATGAAAATAATCAGGCAAAACCAGAACCAATCTATTGAAAAACCTCCTAAAAATAACAACATTTCAACACAAAAAACTCAAAGTAATGTACTATCTCAAAATACTCTCAAACAACTACTCTTAGCAAATTAAAAAAAAAGTGGTCTTCTAGGAAGACCTATTCAAAATAAACAGAATTGATGTTTCAGATTTTCTTTCTAAATTTCTTCTCATTCAAACCATGCAACTTAACAAAGTAAACTCATTAAACAAGGTCCAACAAATAAAGGAAAATCCCTATTAATTAGATTCCTTTTGAAAGACCTAGAACCAACACTGATTAGAAGGGAAAAAGCAAGCAAAAACCTGCATACACTTCGAAGAACCCATTCTCGACTCCACCAACATCGGCACCTGGAAGCTATTACTGAAAGGTGCAGAACTCCCTACCAACATAAAGGATTCGGACAAAGAATGCATTCCAAGACTTGCATTTACATAACTACAAATCACACCCTTTGGAGTTGGTTACCAGAAGCTGAGGAACCTCTGAAGGAAAGGTGTTTTTAGTTCTTCTTGACGAGCAAAATTCAACCCTCAACCTCATAAAACTTCTCCATTCTAAAACCTAAGCACACAATAACTAACACAGCTACTACTTTTCTACACTTCTCATCTTTTCAAAACCAATCGGCCACAAACTTCAATTCTCTGGTATCCCTCGCATGCGGCATCACCTATCACAAAATTGCATTCTCCATCACAAACCGTGCAACCACAAGAAAACGTCTTCTCACAAACTCGGGTACAACAACAAAAACATCAACTTCATGGAGTCTCAAAACCTCATCTACTGCTATCTCAATACCCAAGATTCCCTCACTCTAATCTATCTGGACAAATTCTCCTTTATTCATCATAAAACAGAAGATAAAGACCAGGAAGATTGAACACACTTTTATTACAAAGTCAAAGAATTACCGCCAGGACAAACGAAGATCGATGTCCCATTCACATCTCTCGACTGCCAAGTTTGGGACACATGGAAGATTAAAGATTACTCCAAACTAATTCCTGTGATTACCTACTGCTCTCCACAATCCAACAATGATGCATTACTAGAGAAGAAATGGCAAAGCAAAATGCATTCTCACAGAATCACCACAACACCGATATTGTTGCCTTCCCTATTTCTGGACTTTCTCAAAATCCCAACTCCAAATGGTGCCATGAAATTTGCATAAAGAATAAAGATGGGGTACAAAATTGACTACACATTACACATGCTGCCATTTATTTCCAAAAATTACTCGTATGACTGATTCGTTATGGCAAATCTCGCACGCAAATCTACATCGGTTCAAGTTGGCAAACATTTCATCGAATACACCTGCCCTTTACCAGTAGATTAGGCCTACGGAAACCACTTTAAAAAAAAAATTGTACACAAGTACCACCTCCCAGAGCTCTTGATGATGATGATGATGATGAGCCGGGGTTAACGGCGCTAAACATCGAAGGTCATCAGCGCCCTTACAACGTGTAAGTCCCAAAACTAAAATACGGGACAAAAACCGCAGTCAAAAACACTAAAAAACAAGCCAGCAAATTCTAAAACAAATAATAAAACAAAAGAGTAAAACGACATGACAGGAACTATAGAACGCAAGGGACAAGAGCGCCATATCTCCGCTGGGGAGAAGAGTCCTCATTAAAACAGACAATATAAAGGCACAAAGCTAAAAGACGCTCAGCGCATCAAATGCGTCGACTAAAACCAATGTCACCGATAAAACGTAAAAGACATTCTACAGTATGCGCGTCGTGTGCTAAAACGTTGGCTAAACCAACAGGCAGAGAGACACGAAGGCGCAATGGAGCTAAAACCTGACACACTGTTAAAATTGACGCACCGTTAAGGGTGCCGCACACTGCCACAGAGTGGTGCGGGGTATCCACTAAGCAAGTTCATAACTAAAGGCAATGTCCGATACGAAGTCGTGTTAAAATTGCCTCTTCCCGACGAGAAGCACGAGAAGAGGTGGCCCAGACAACTCCCGCAACTTATTCCCCCTAAGGGCCGCCAACGCGAGAGGATACAACGACCTAAAATTACAATTCAGTGGAGGGAATAACACAGGTAAAAAAATGTGGGTGATGAAATCGCCGATTAGGCAGCGGCGTCGGCAGACACGTTCCCTGAGATGCCCACATGACCTAGAACCCACATGAAGGAGACGCTGATGCCAGAGGCACCAAGCGAGTGGAGCAGGTCAAGAATGCGCTGTACGAGTGGGCGGTAAGTGCACAGCGCGCGAATACTTTGAAGAGCACTCAGAGAGTATGAACAAACAACAACACAGTACCGTAAGTCATGCAGCTGGATGTATAAAAGAGATGGATAAACACTAAGAAGTTCGGCGGTAAAAATCGAACATTGCCCGGGTAAACGAAAGGTAAAACGACGTTGAACAAAAATAAAGGCACACCCTACTCCAACATCAGTCTTAGACCCATCGGTATATATAAAATGAATGATCCCGAATTGCGCCTAAAGTTCTAAAACGCTGATCTAAGGACTGAAGAAGGGGTCTCATTCTTCGGCATCGACGTTAACCCAAGGTGACAGTGGGCCTCAGCGCGCAACCAAGGAGGAAACCGCGTTTCCCCCTGAGTAGTGTCGGCGCTGGCGTAACGTCCAAATGCCGAAGAAGCTGGTGAAATCGAACCCCTGGAGGGAGCAATGCAGAGGAGCTAACTAAATATTGCCGATCAAGCGAATCCTCGAAAAATAACTCGAAGGACGGGTGGTCATGCAAGCTTGAGAGTCGACCTGCATAGCCGCACAAAAGCATCTCACGCCTGAAGGACAGCGGAGACTCTGCAGCTGCAGCGTACAGACTGGATACAGGGCTAGTTGGAAAGGCTCCTGTAGCGACTCTTATATGACGATGGTGAATGGCATTCAAGCAACGTAACACAGATGGACGTGTGGATGAATAGACAATGCAACCGTAATCAAGCTTGGATCGCAGGACGGTCCGATCAGCTCCCCAGGATGTGCTATTTAAAACATGTAAAAGATTAAGAGAATGGTCACACTTTGCCCTTAAAAAAAGAAATGTGCGAAGTCCAGGTCAGCTTTCGATCAAAGATCAACCCCAAAAATTTCGCCTCGTTTGCATGGAAGACTATCCGACCCAAGATGGAGAGAGGGAGAAGGGAAAGCCTTCCGGCGCCAGAAATTGATGCAGACGGATTTCTCGGCGGAGAAAGTAAAGCCGTTGGCGCCACTCCAGGCGTGGAGACGGTCGATACAGCTCTGGAGACGGCGTTCGAGCAGACGAACTGCAATAAATGGCAACATCGTCAACGAAAAGGGACGATGAAATACCACGTGGAATACAATCAACAATGGGGTTAATAGCAGTCGCAAAAGGTGTGACACTGAATGCAGAGCCCTGCGGTACTCGTTCTCTAAAATAAAACGACTAGATAAAACCGAGCCCACACGTACACTATAGACGCGATCCGTCATAAACTCCCAAGAAATACGGGAAGACGACCGCGTAAAATCCATGCGTGGTGTTGTCGCAGTTCTTATGGCTCGTGTTATCTTATTTACTGGGCGCCTCTTGTTTTATTATTTTAAATTTGGGTTCATTGTCCTCCGGCTGGCTATTATAAATCAGTCGAGCAAGTAACTCTAAGCAGAAAGGAGTTGTTACTAAACGATAACACTGATAAAAAATTTTGTTTCTACACTTATACTACCGTCACACTTAATAATTCACATATTTAATCTTTATACACGCCTGACTGAAACCGTGATATTTCTGAATGTAACTACAGTTGTTATAGTTGCCGCGCAGCAATTACTTCGCGTACTTTACATTTTTTTTAACTAACTCTGCGACGTGCACCTCGTGAGAGATTCTTCAGAACTGTGTGACGTGCACCTCGTGAGAGATTCTTCCAAACTGCGCGACACTTGCTTATGGCTCGAGAATATATACTCCTTCACCTCAAATTGCCTACACATTATAATAGAGCTTCTATTGGTTACCAAATTGCGCCCACTTTAGCGTTGTTTTGGTCAGCCAATCACTACTACTAACATATATACTCTAGGGAATATATTCCCTCCATTTCTAAAAAAGGCACGCTATCCCTGACGTCCTTTGTTTATCTCTTCTTAGTCATAAACAACTCACCCCCTCGGTTTAGTTAGTTTCTTCTATTGTTAGTTTCAGTGAGGCCGTGTAAACTTATTTCCTAACAATACTTATGGCTAACAAACATTTAAAATCCTGTACATACAATAATAGTAATTTACACTACAATCACTTTGGCATTCACGCATGTTATGATATAAAATATTGCCTCAGTGTACATAAAATGCCGCCCCTCCAACAAGTGTCATAAGCTTTCTTCAGGTCAAGGAACACAGCCACTGTTTGACACTTTCTCAGAAATCCATTGATAATATGCATCAACAAAGACACCAGAAGGTCGACGGTACAGCGTTGGCGACGAAATACGCACCGAGCATTCGCCAGAAGTTTGTGAGACTCAAGCCACCATGTCAACCGCCCGTTGATCATGCGCTCCATCACCTTGCAAAGGCAACTGGTGAGGGAGATAGGGAGGTAGCTGGAAGGTAGTTGGCGATCCTTCCCAGGCTTAAGAATAGGGACAATGGTGGCTTCGGGCCAAACGGAAGGAAAAAGGCCGTCTTGCCAAATACGGTTATAGACCTGTAAGAGAAAGAGTTTACTGTCGGCTGAAAGCTTGCATAACATCAGGATATGAATGCCGTCCGGCCCAGGAGCGGAGTGCCTAGAGCAATGAAGAGCGTGCTCCAGCTCCCTCATTGTGAAAAGTTCATTATAACACTCCGTATTAGAGGACCGAAAATTATAGGTCTCAGAATCCAGGCGGTCTTTGAGTGTGCAAAAGCCGGCGGAATAATGGGCAGAACTGGAAACCGCCTCAAAGGCAGCACCCAGAGTGTTAGCATTGGCAGCCGGATCCACTATGGAGGCATTGGGAACCTGAAGGCCAGACACAGTAGAATGCGACACTTTACCGGAGAAGCGACGAAGTTTATCCCAAACAACAAAGGAAGGCGTGAAGCGATTAAAACACTCGACAAAACGAGTCCAGGACGCCTTCTTTCCTGAATAATGCGACGAACCCTGGTGCGCGATTGTTTAAAAGTAACCAATTATCAAGTGTAGGGTGTCGCCGAAACACCCTAAGCGCAGTTCTACGGGCACGAACGGCGTCCCGACAGTCCTCGGTCCACCACCTAACAGGAATACGCCGAGGGTGGGAGGACGAACGGGGAATTGTGCGTTCGGCGGCCGAAAGAATCGTAGAGGTAAGGTGCTGCACCATTTGGTTGACGTCAGGGAAGCGCTGGTCCACCAAACACACGAGGCTGGAATACAGTCTGCAGTCGGCTTTGCTGAATTGCCAGGTACGTACTCTGGAATGCTGGACGTGGTGAAAGGGAAGAGAAACGATGCAGGGGTAATGATCACTGGAGTAGGGTCAGCGACGACGCTCCACTGCAGATAACAAGCAAGCTGGATGGAGCAAACCGCAAGGTCCAAGTGAGACAATGAACCAGAAGAATCAGAAAGAAAAGTAGGCTCACCTGTATTGAGGATGGAGAGCCTGAATTGAGCAAAAAGGTAGGAAAGAAGCGTCTTGCACAAGCCCTTGGCGAACCCCACAGGGGGTAATGGGCATTAACATCTCCCAACAGAAGAAATGGTGTTGGAAGAGCGGACAGGAGATCTCGAATGTCCGCGTTAGCGAGGGGAGACGACGGAGTTGAATAGACGGAGCAAAGAGAAAAGAAAAAGCCGGGTAACTGAATCCTAACGGCAACAGCTTGCAAGTCGGACATAAGTGTGAGAGTCTGAAAATGAACGTCGTTACGCACTAACTGCATGACACCTCCATAAGCAGGAGTACCCTCATCCGGTGCAAGATCGTAGCGAACCGGAGTATACCCTCGGAGATCAAAAGGGTCGTGGGGGCGAAGCTTGGTCTCCTGCAAACACACGGCCTAGGTGAATGGGAACGCAATAAAAATTGCATTTCCACCCTATGCGATCGTACACCACGTAAATTCCAGGTCAGGATAGCCATGAAGAAAAGGGATAAACTATTTAGAAGGGCGGCTCAAAATAACCTTCTGCTTAACCTTTGGGCTCGGACTTTTGGTATGGAGTTGGTCAGACTCCATAGGCTCCTCGAAGGAAGGGCCCACGCGCTCAGTGCCAGAAACCGATTCAAGCGCCGAGAATCGGTTCTGGATGGCAATGGGTGAAGGGTGCCGCTGAGCGCGGCTTGTCCCAGGAGCATCCTGGGACTGCGACCTCCGAGGAGGAGAAGGTGAACTTTTCTTACCGCGCGCACGCGGAGGGTCTTCAAGAAAATATTTCTTACGAAGTTTCTGCTTGGATTTCTTATCAGTCCCTTGTGACTTCAGTACCTTAGGACCAGCTTTAGATGGCTTGATAATGGTGCCAGAGATGGATGGACGGCCGGATGGTAGTTGTGGTTATGGCAGTCATGGTCCAAGTCTGAGTTTCGGCATCCTTCCGGGGTACTGGCGAGGCAACGGCAGAGTTGAATGTACCCGATCGCAGGAGCGCAGGTTGGCGCGTATGGTAACGCCTCCAGGCTTCAGTGAAGGATAGTTTTTCCTTTACCCGGATCTCCTGGATCGCCTTTTCGTCCAAGTACCGCGGACACTCGGCAAATGACGCAGAATAAGACCCTTTGCAATTAACGCAGACGGGGGCTGATGAACAGGTACCATCATGTGAGGGCTGACTACAAGAGGCACAGATGAAAACGGCACTCTTACAAGAGACTTGCGTATGCCCAAAACGTTGGCATTTAAAACAACGCAGAGGTCTAGGAATATAGGGTCTCACAGCAATACGTTCGTACCCTGCTGAAATACTCGTGGGGAGATCGACGCCATCGAAAGTTATAAACAGGGTACGAGTGGGTACCAACACTCCGTCGCGTTTAGCCTGCACTCGATGAACCGCTGTCACCTTTTGTTCTGAAATATATTCGACCAGGTCATCGTCCGATATACCATCGAGGCTATGCGTGGTGATGACGCCTCGACAGGAATTCAAGGTGTGGTGCTTAACACGGATGGGTTAACCGTGGAGAAGCGTAGCGCGCAACAAGGTCTTAGTTTGTTGATCGGACTTGCTTTGCACTAATAATGAACCGTTTCGAAGTCGAATGCAGGAATGAATCGAAACAGCAATGTAGTCAATGCCCTTCTGTATTATAAAACGGTTCACCTCTCAAACGATTGTCCTTCCTCTGTTCGCGTAATGACTAAGCAACAACCAGATGTCGATGGTGCTACTTCTGTTACCAAAACGTTTCGGCGGTTGTTCGAAATAATGGAGAAAGAGGGGTCCATAGCGAAGGAAATCCTCCACCATTGCAACCGTCTCCGACCTCGGGCTCTGACTTCCCGGGCGTTACCCCGGCTTGGGTGAATGACCTATCTATACCAGTCTCACCCCAGGGTCACACCTCCCAGAACATAGACAGAGGGACCCAATGGCCGTAAACAAAGTGGCGATAGCTGCTTAAAAATTATATAATACAAATTACATTAATAGTCATCAAAATAAAGGTAAGGAAATATGGAAAGTAGTGAAAAAGGAAATCAACAGCAAAAGTAATAATAATCATGACAATATTACATTAACAGTGAATAATAAGACAGTTGTTGATAAAAAGTGATTTCTGAGTTATTCAATATATATTTCACTGAAGTTGCAAAAAACTTAACTCTAACATCAATTCCATTATTAAACCGCTCAATTCCTCCTCAGGTTATGAATAATCATGCCTCCTTTATTTATTCCCAACAACTGAAAAAGAAATTCAACAAATTATTAATGGTCTCAAAAACAAAAATTGTACGGGTTATGACAATATACCTGATTATCTTGTGAAGAATTGTGGTAATTATTACTAAAACCATTATCCGATACTTGCAATATGTCTCTTGCTGCAGGCTGTTTTCCTGATGTATTTAAAATTGCCAAAACCATTCCCAGCTTTAAAAAAGGTGAAAAAACTTGTGTAGAAAACTATCGACCCATTTCCTTACTGTCTATTTTTTCCAAGATACTTGAAAAAATTATGTATAATAGATTAATGTCTTTCCTATTGAAATACAATATAATTTCTAAAGTGCAGTTTGGGTTTCAAAAGGCCAAGTCAATTAACATGGCTATCCTCTCTTTGTTAGAAGAAATCTTTATTGCAAAAGATAGGAATGAACAGGTGTTAGGATTATTTGTTGATCTATCTAAAGCATTTGATACAGTGGACCATAATATTTTACTACGTAAACTTGACAATTATGTCATTAGAGGTGTTGCTAATGACTAGTTTAGATAATATCTTACAAATAGAGTTCACTTCGTGGAAATTGATAATACACAATCTAACTTACAAATTGTGCAATGTGGGGTGCCTCAAGGCTGCATATTAGGGCCAGTTCTTTTTCTCATCTATATCAATGACCTTCCATTATATTTGTCTTCTGTTAACACTGTTCTATTTGTTGACGATGCCAATTTGATTTACAAAAATCAATGCCAATCTTTATTGCAACTCACAATAGATGACTCGATGTTGAAACTATGTAATTGGCCTTATCATAATAAACTGATTCTAAATGCTAATAAATCTAGTTACTTTAATGGACATCCAAATTTCATTAATCAGTTTCAAATATTTTTTGATCATATTGCAATAAGCCATCAATATTCTACCAAATTTTTAGGAATTACAATTGACATAGCATTAACATGGAAAGAACACACTATAGCATTTAGTAATAAATTAAATTGTTTAATATATGCAATAAGAGTGTTAAGTAAAGCTTGTAGTAAGGAGGCAATGAGAGTGGTATATTTTGGATAAATACACTCAATATTTTTATATGGAATACCCTTCTGGGGGAGTTCTAACCAATCAATTATAATATTTAAAATACAAAACAAAATTTTAAAACTAATGAAGCATGTACCACCCCATACCCCAAGCAAATCGATTTTTGATGAATTTAATATACTTCCTATACCAGGTGTATATATCTTGGAAACAGTTTCTTTTATCCACAATAATATGCAATACTTTAAAATAAATAAGGATTATCATAGTTATTATACACATACAACTGAGTCTATCCACCTACCGTGTCACCGACTTAATAAAACACTCAATAGTGTATCTCATAAAGGCTTAATCCTATATAATAAAATACCCAGCCCTTTCAAAGCTACCTCAGGGAATACTTTTAAATCAAAAGTGCATAAATTATTATTATTATTAAAGCACAAATTTTATAGTGTTAATGATTTTCTTAATTTCAGTATTTAGCACATTCATATTGTACAGTTTTAACTTTATTTATTTATCTCTGTAAATTTGACAAAGCCATGTGTACAAATTGTATATTTACGGTGAATAAAGTTGAATTGAATTAACTTTTAAGCTCCAATCTTTACAGTAATTATTTAATACTTGCGAAGATTGTTTCAAACCATTCACTGTAATTGCACCTACAACTAGATCATGTGCAAAAAGTAATCCTGGAATCTGGATATTATTAATTATTGGCCAAAAGTTATTATTTCTCTCAATCTCCATCAATACCTCATCTGAGGAACAGAGTAGAAGATACAGAGAAACAAGAATTATTTCAAAGTCTGGAAGGAAAGATAAGTTTGGAAGTATATAGACAATTAAAGGTGGACTGGGGAAGGGAGAAGTATGTGGATGTAGGTAATAGGTTAGTGAGAGAAGGGTGGGCCTGGTCCAGATTAAGTGCACATAGGCTAAGGGGAGATAGGAAGGGAGCGAATTTGAATAGGTGTCCTCTTTGTGGAGAGGCAGATAATGATTTGCATTATATAATTGAATGTGAAGAAACTAAGTTGTGGCCTCTTGTGGGATAATGTTAACAAAAAAGTATTAAAAGTTAGGATAATGAAAATACAAAAGGAGAGGGATATAAAAAGAATAGGAGAATATATGGGGAGAGTAAGAGAAAAATGGTTTAGAAAAATAAAGCAATATGAATTTGTTATGACCCACATGCATAAATAACCATGGTGTTAAAATGCATGATGGACCAAAGAAAGAAAAAATAACAACTCAAAGTAATGTATTAAAAATTGTAAGAATTTTGTATAGCACTATGGAAATAAATATACATACATATATAAATTAAATAAAACTGGACTTAACTTACATCCTTGTCTAAGACCTTTCTCTTGCTAGATTTCTCTCGTTACAACCCCTTCCTCCACTCTTATACAAAAGGTATTCTCTTTATATAATGCTCTATTGGTGTGCACCATTTGTTTACTCACTCCTTTGCTGAACATTTGAAGCTCTATCCGATCGTATGCCTTCTTTAGGTCCACAAAGGCCATATATAAGTTTCCTCCCTTATCCTTTAAGTATTTATCTACCAATGTTCTTATGATAAATAAATTATTAACAGTTCTCCTTCCTGTCCTAAAACCCATATGAAACTCCAAGGGAATATTACATTCTTCAACCCATGTTTGTATCCTGTTTGCCATATTACCAGTAAAAATGTTTCCTACATTTGATAATAAAGCAATGCCTCTATAATTTAAAATATAAAATAAAGAGAATTGTACTAGAGAGAGGTTGTTACACTACATCACTAAAAGGTTCTTACTTTGAACGCGTTTCGGGAGAATGGTTAGCTCCCATCGTCAGCATGTTTCTAACTGATTTTGCTGGTTATTGTCTGGGGAATGTGTGCGGTTAGTGGTGTTCTCTGGTGCTGGGTTGTAGAACCTCCAAAGGCCGCTGGATGGCGGTAGTTTGAAATTCATTAGGTGATTCCTGTGTTTGACGCTATGTATTTTTTCTCAGATGTCCAATTCATTGCTGCTGTTGACCGGTTTTAAGAGTTTTATGTTTCGAGTGATTTCATGGTTTGAAGACCAGAAATGATGTGCTACTGCTGATTTTTCCATCTGTTTTTGGTAAATGCATTGCATATGCTCTAAGTCTTATTTCAAGATTTCTTTTGGTTCTTCCTATTTATACCAGGTTACAGTCACTACAAACTATTTTATATACACCAGCTGATTTATCGTTGGGGATAGGGTCTTTTGTTCTGTTGCATAGTAGTTTCTGTATATTGTGGTTATTCTGTGTGAGAAAGTTGAATGCCTCACGTATGGTACAAAGTTTCCGGTAGCCTTCGCCCCAAGTTAACTTTCAACTTTATATTTTAATGTTTCTTTAAATATTATATATTTAGGTTTTCCTCGGCTGTGTCAGTACTAAGTTGTAGAAACATGTTTTTCTTAACAGGGGGTGGTGCGGCTGAAGAATGTAGGCTTGCACAAATTATAATTTTTACTTCACTCTATTTATTAATCCTTCATACGATTAAATAACACTTTACTGATATACAGAGCTGTGAGATTGTTTATTAATTACTTGCACCTTTTAACACGTAAACTTTATAATATTTGCCGTAATGAATTTTCGTCTCACACTGAATACGTATTAAACTTCTCAAGGACGCGTCTCGCATCCGGTTAGGAACACTCTCTACAAACAACTTAACTGATTGACTAATTTTGAAGATTTAGAAGCTAGTAACAGTGATGTGTCATATTTAAAATAGAGAGTTGAGGGTTGTTACACTACATCACTATGATATTCTTACTTGAACGCGTTTCGGGAGACGGCTTGTTCCCATCGTCAGCATTTTGAGAGAAAATGCTGATGATGGGAACAAGCCGTCTCCCGAAACGTGTTCAAGTAAGAATATCATAGTGATGTAGTGTAACAACCCTCAACTCTCTATTTTAAACTTAACTGATTTCTATCGCCTGAATTTGTAACTTTCTGTATTTGAAGTCTCTGATTGGCTAATCCTACTCCAATAGAATACCTTCATTTAACTTAAGCTTTTTTTCTGGTTGTTGATTGGCTATTTATAAACTGTCTCAAAAATTACATTAGTGTTGCTCCAAGAATTACTAGTAGCATTATTACTTTCCAATTAATTCTTGCCTCAAGGTTACTTCATTGTTAGCAACTATTCTCACAGCTCCTACATTATTAAATTACATAATACATTCACATAACATTATTATACATGTATACAATAATATAAACATTAATACAATGACTGTTACATACATTTTATATGTTATTTATACACACATTGCTTTAAGGCGGGCTGTTATTGAATTTTATATTATATAATTAGACTGATATCATTTAAGTGTTAAAAATACTGCCTCATGTGGAGTCAGGGTGATGTATTTCTTGAAAATCCTTTGAAATTTATGATGTGTCCAAGGGTGGTAAGTGAACTTTCTAAATGTTTGTGGTTTTTGTTGTCTGAGTAAAGTAGTCGTTCATTTGGATGTATTTCTGTCTTTCAAACTTTTTTATCTTCTTATCTATTGTTTTTTTCTGGTATCAATTCATGGTGGCTATGTGGATAATGTGTTCGTATTCTTTTTGGTATTCCTCTTTCTTCAATGGTATATGTACTAACCTGTTAGTAATGCTATTTAAAATTGCATGTTTGTGGCTTGTAGGATTGTAGCTATTGTTTTTAATATAATTTTCTGTGTGAGTTGGTTTCCTATAAATGCCGAACTTAGTTTGTTGTGTGCATTATTTCTGATGATCCTGATGTCTAGGTAAAGTAATTGGCCATTTTCTTCTCTTTCTATTGTGAATTTTATAGATCTTTTTTGGCAAATTCAATAATTTCAAAGCATCTTCTGTAAGTTTTTTTGGAACAATAGCAAACATATCATCTATGTACCTATACCAGGTTTTGAATAGATGTGGGAAAGATTTAGTAATATGGCATTCAAAATAGCTCATATATAAGTTCTGCTAAAAATGGTGTAAGGGGGTTTCCCATAGTTAGGCCTGTAGTTTGTTTAACCCTCCGTTACACGTACTGCGGAGTGTGAGTCTGCGGTCTTAACTTTCCGTCGACAATGTATTAGAAATTAAAGATTTCCAATAGCAGCTTTTTCTACCTTCCCACCCTTCCTTAACGAATCACTGGTAATATTTGGAGACAGTCATTATTGTCAGAAATAGCAAATTGGTGTGGAGTGTCAGTCCATGTGCATGCATTCTTGTGAGTCAGTTCTCTGATCAGTTTCTTTTATAATGTAATGCACGCAAGACACATTTTTCTTAGTAATATACAAAATATAAATAACAAAATTTAGAAAAGTTGTTAGTTTTTTTATTTAGAAAGTGTATTTATCCTAAATGTCATAGAATTATGAACCTAGTCATTGACCAACATTGATTAGGTACTGAAAGAAGTTTTATTAATTTTTTTTATCATTATTATTTCAGAAGAATACATGACAAGCAGCTATTGAAATGGCTGGACAAAGAGCTTGCTAATGAATATTGTAGTGGTCTAGAATCAATCTTCGAAAGTGATCACAATTCTGAAAGTGAGCCGTCTTTGGACAAAGGTGATACTATAGGTAAATTATTTGACTTGTATGCTGGGAAAGATGGTATGTAATGGAATCATTGACCTATAATTCAAAATAGGAGAGTAACGAGAGCTCAATATAGTATTGTCAAGCATTTACCGGGAGTCATAGGCACAGCATAACACATCAAGTGTCCAATGGATTCTTTACAGCTTTTCCTCACAGATGACATTTTAGAAGAAATTGTTTGCTATACTAATATTTACATATCTACTATTCATTCTAAATATTCCAGAGAAAGGGATGCTGCAAACACTAACATTACACAAATCAAGGCATGTTTAGGACTTCTTTTCTTGGCGGATGTTCTGCGAATCTCACCCACAAGTTTACAAGATCTCTGCGCTGCAGATGGTAGCAGGGTGTTACTTCCGACTTTCAATGGGCATGAATTGTTTTCGTTTCTTGCTTCATATCTGAGATTTGATGACATCAAAACCAGAGTTCATCCGAAAGAAACAGACAAATTAGCCGCTGTCCGATTCTTGATCGATCAGTTCAATGAGAACTGCTAGAAACATTGCAGTTTATCAGAACTAGTTACAGTGGATGAAATGCTGGATGCATTCAGAGGCAGATATGGATTTATACAATACATTCCATCAAAACCGGCAAAATACTGTATAAAAATTTTTGCACTTGCAGTTGCAAAGATGTGTTATTATGCTAGTCATTTAGAAATGTATTGTGGAAAACAGGTGGATGGACCATAACACACCTCATGCTATTGTAAAAATAAATCATGAAATGTATATTCAAGTCTGGAGAAATGTAATATGTGATAATTGGTTCACATCAGTTCTACTTGCGGTTGACTTGTTGGAAAATGACAAACTGACAAGGTTTGGAACAATTCGAAAAAATAAATGTGAAATTCCTCCATTTATGGCAGTAGCAAAACATTGTCCTCTGGAATCCGGCATTATTGCATTTAGGAAGAATGTGACACTTATTTCATATAAGCCTAAGAAAGGCAAGGTCTACTTACTGGCACTGTCTACTTTACATCATGATGACGACGACGATGATGATGATAGTGATTCGGAAAAGTCCAAGCCAGACTTTTTATAATGATCATAACTTTTATAATGATACCAAATCTGGTGTGGATAAAGTTGGTGAGATGAATTGTACATACTCTGTGACAAGAATTACCGGAAGATGGCCATTTATAATTTTTTCCTCTTTTCTGAATATTGCTGTAATCAGTGAATATGTAATTTACAAGAGCTATTCAAGCCCAAACATTCCCAGAAAAGACTATGTAAAAGTTCCTTCCAAGGAATTCTCGCATGTTTATTTGACAATGAAGGTCAATCAGATAAATACTCCAACGAACATCAAGAACCATATCATGGAAATTTTGGGATTATGGAAAGCTAAATTTACTCCTAGAGCTCCACAAGCAACTATTCAAGGAAGATGCAATTTCTGCAATAAGAAAAACAGACCAACAAGATTTTGTTGCAATCTGTGCAATAAATCTGTGTGCCTGGAACATGTCGCAGCATATCTGTGCAGTGAAAATAGCAACCACCATGAATGATTTGCCTGAAATCGACAGTGATGCCGTAAAGAACCATCTCTCTGAAAAATGTTCTGAACTATTTTTCTGAAAATAACTGTTGGTTAATATGCATTCATAAAAACGGTGAAAAAACAGAATGGACGTTAATTTCAATGATTACAGAAATGTTCTTATTGGTTTAAGGTAAATTATGACTTAAAATTATTTACACCATTGATGCTCAAAGCGAATTAAGTCCTTTATTTATATCATTCAGGTTAAAATATATTATATATCCTAACCATAACATTAAAATTGTCCATTAAACTGGTATAAAATGCAATGTGGACTCATGGTCCGCACGCGTGTAATAGAGGTAAACTGATCGCACGTGTAGCGGAGGGTTAAAGATTTTGTTGTGGAATGAAAAGAAATTTTGGTCCAGATATAATTTTGTTAGTTTTAAGTAATCTTCTGTTTGTGCGCTAGGTGTGCTGTTGTTTAATAGCCAAGTTTCTAGGAGTAGTAATAATTCTTCTTTTGGTATGCTTGGGAAGAGTGCAGTGACATCAAATGATACCATCATATCTGTAGGTGATACATTTATATCAGAAAGGTGACTGGTTAATTCTAATGAATTTTTTATGCTTAACCTTTTGAACACAGGCATGGAGTTGAAGGTATTTGAAAACCATTTTGCTAGTTTATATGTGGGAGGGTTTATGTTGTTCACTATGGGCCTCATTTTGTTACCGAGTTTGTGTATTTTTGGTAGTGCATATAACCTATGTATGGTGGGAAAATCTGTTTTAATTCTGGATTTTTCGGCTTTTGTTAATGTTTTGGTTTCTATCAGTGTGTTTGGAGTGACTTGGTGCATTCTTTTAGTGAATTTTTTTTGATTTCTATGTACTCTGGGCTATGTAGTAATTGCATAACCCTAGATTCATAATCTTCTTGGTCTAATATCACTGATGTGTTTCCTTTGTCTGCTTTGGTCTATACTACAGGCTTTGACTTCAGAGATTTGATAATATTTTGATGTGGTATGTAGTGGTATTTTTGGGTTTGTATCTGGTCCAATATTGTTTCACATTGTGATTCTATTATTCTTTTAGCATTATCTGTTAGGTGATTGGAGGCTATTTCAATATCAGCAATGAAGTTTTCTATATTTTAGTGAAGTTTATACAGGTTTTTAGGCCATTGTTCAAGACAGATAACTCAGTGCTGGTGAATGATTCTTTTGAGAGGTTAACTACATATTGGCCTGTTGAGGGTTCATTGTTCTGGTTGTGTTTATGTGTTGCCTTCCATTTTTGATTATGTCTAGGGGATTTTTTCCGGTGTTCTAGGGAGTTTTTTTGTTTGAATATTAGGTTGCTTAGTTTCTTTTTTAGTTTCATTGTTTTGGCACTCATTTTCTTGCTAAGTATCATAAGGAAATTTGTAAAATAAGTAAATTTTCCCATAAGGGTTGTCCTAAAACTTTCAGTAACCATAAGTGTAATTCATAGATTCTAAGGTCTAAGTCCTGTAAGTGTGCATAATGTTTGTTCTTTTCAATTTTGATTACCTCTTGTCCGCTGTTTTTTTATGTTTTACATTGTGATTGAATTTTAGGTATTTTCTAACGAAGTTTGGCATAACTTTGTGCTGTAAGTAAAGATTTAAGAATCTTATATCAGCAGCCGTGTGTTTCTTTTTAATCTCTAGCTTCAAGTACAATTTTATGTCTTGTTTTATTCCAAAGTTTAGATTGAAATTGTGTATATCTGTTCGTACCTCCATATTCTTTTAGTCAGTACGTGCGGCAATATCTGTGAATCTTTTGCTTCTTTTTAGACTTGTTAGTCCAAATCACTAATTAATTTTGAAGATTGAGAAACTAATAACAGTGATGTGTAATAATTTAAAATAAAGAGAGTTGGAGGTTGTTACACTACATCACTAAAAGGTTCTTACTTTGAACGCATTTCGGGAGAACGATTTGCTCCATTCGACAGCATGTTTCCATGCTCTATAATTGTTTGGTTTGTCAACACAACCCTTGCCTTTATATATTGGATGTATCATTGCCTTCCTCCATTTCTCTGGTATATAACCCTTCACTTTAATTGCATTAAATAAGTCTACAAAAACCTTGACACTAGTTATTTCAGTGCACCATTCCTTAAGGAACTCATTTGGGATGCCGTCTATTCCAGGTGTTTTATTGCTCTTCATTAATTTAACCTGCTGTATTATTTCTTCACTTCTTATTTCATCATCAACTTATCTACATAGTTGATACCTATTTCCCAAATTCCTATCTCTTTTTTGCTCTTATTCTCCCCATACAATTCTTTAAAATATTCCATCCATTCTCCTGATTGTATACTGGGTTTTGTTACATGTTTACTATACACTGATTTTATGACCTTCCATGCCTCATTTGCATTACTTTCATTTAAGACCCTTATCAAATTACTTTCCTGTTTTTCCCTCCAGCTTGTTTTCCTTTGTTCTAACACTAAATTGTATAAATCCCTCCCTTGCATATACTCTTCCCTTAATTTTGTATGTCCTAATTCCCTCCATTTTATGAGCAATTGTTTAACTTTTCTTTTGATTACTCTACATTCTTGACCAAACCATCCTTCATCTCTTGCATAAACCCTCTTTTTCATTTTCATTTCCTCCCCAGCTCTTACCATAATACTATTTAGAATATTCACAGCACTTTCAATTTTTAGTTCTTTTGTCATGGTACTAATTCCACACTGGCATATCTAGTCATAATTAGAGTTTAATGTCTGCCTAAATTTATTACAATACTCTTCCTTCCATTTGTATCTACTGTATTCTACTACATTACACCTTTCTTCTCTTAAATTATAGACCCTTTGCTCTAACTTTAATGTCTGCTATCAATGGAAAATGTCCACTATTTGAACTTAAATTTAGTATCTTAAAATTGCTTCAAATGTACCCCACGCAGATTGGCTATAATACATAGTCAATCACACTTTGTCCATTACTACCAACAAATGTGTATTCCCCATTTACATCTTTTCTATATTTCCCGTTCAAAATATCAAAGGTATTCAATTCACAAAATTCTATAAATTACTCATACCTTTATCAACTATCTTATCTTTACTGTGTCTAATCATCTCAGGCTTCTCCATTTTATCACTACTCATCTAACTATTCCCTCTATTTACATCATTTTCTCCAATTCTAATGTTAAAATCTCCCATTAGTATAACTTCAGAATTCATATATTTCTCCTTTAAAATTTTTATATCTGCTTCTAGATTTTTAAGGAGATCTGGATTATGGAATGGAAGGGGGGAATTGTATACTATTCCTATACATATCACATTTTCATCTATTTATTCATCCTCTATTACTATCCATAATATATCTTTCCTCCTCAACCAAATTTCTTTAACTCCTTTATTCAACATCTTCCTTACAAAAAAACCTATACCTCCAAATACCTTCCCCTTTCTTGCTAACATATCTCCTTTTATCCCTACATACTCAAATTCCCTTACATAAATCTAACCCTCTTTTAACCATGTTTCAGCTACCGCAAGGTAGTCAAATTTCATAATTAGCTAATTTAAACTCCCCACGTAAATTTTATTTTTAACTCCCTCACAGTTCCAGAATCCAAGCCTCCTTGTATTTGTTCCTCCATATTGCAAGTCTGATCTAAATCTAAATGGTTCTAGTGGTTTTTTACTCCTTAATTGTATTCCTTCCCTCAAAGAGGATGGTTTACTTCTGCCCAAAACTAGAATACTACCATGTTAGATGATACAATGCTATCTTCTTCCCCTTCTGTACACTCCCCACTACTCAGATGCCATGCCTTCTTTCTCTCCAATGCCAAATTACGTGCCGCTATTACTTCCCCTCTTCTCGGTGACACTATTTTTTCTGGGTGATGTCCCTCCATTAGCTCCTCCTTCTGATGTCTGCACCTCTACCCCCTCTGTTGACATCATTACTGCTTTGGCTGTTGCTTCTTCTCTGCATTTCCCTCTGGTCAGCTGATTTACGGCATGTGATAAGCTCTTCTCCGGTGATTGTCCTGCATGACATCGTCGGCCCCAGCTGTTTCTCTCCATAACCTTGATCACTTTGCCAACTGCTTCTCCATACATTGTCGCAGTATCTGTTCGTGTGATCTTATTTGCTGAGCGCCTGTTATTGTTTTACTATTTTGAATTTTGGGTTCTTTGTCCTCCGGCTAGCTATTATTGCTCAGTAGAGCAAATATCTCTTGAACAGGGTGTGTAAATGGAAAGGAGTTGTTACTAAAAGATAATACTGATAAAAGAATTTGTTTTTACACTTTTATTGCCGTCACACTTAATTAATTTCACATATTTGATCTTGATACATGCCTGACTGAAACTGTTATATTTTCGAATGTAACTACAATCACTTATTTGCTGCGCACTATTAATTCGCGTATTTCACATTTTGTAACTAACTTTACGATGCGAGAGATTCTGTAGAATTGCATAATGTGTACTTCGTGAATGCTTTCTTAGAACTACCTGACGTGTAACTCGCAAGAGAGATTTCTTAGAACTGCGTGACGTTTGCCTTGTGAATGATTCTGTAGAACTGTGCGATACTTCAACTCCGACTCAAGAATTTATACTCCCTCACCCCGATATGCCTAAACATTATAATAGAGCTGCTATTGGTTAATAAATCGCGCCAACATTAGCGTCTATTTCGTCAACCAATCAAAATTACAAAAACATATGCTCTAGGGAAGATATTCCCTCCATTTCTAAAGAAAGGCACACTACCCTGACGTCATTTGTTTGTCTCTTCTAATTGATAAACAACTCACCCCCTCGCTTCATTGTTACCCGCTCCTATTGTCAGTTTCAGTCAGGCAGTGTAAACTTATTTCCTAACAATGCTTACAGTTAACAAACATCTCAAATCATTGTCATACAATAATGCTAATTTACACTACAATCACTCTGGCATTCACAGTGTTATGATATAAAATACTGCCTCAACATCCACGTGTTCAGCCGTCGTTTCCTCAAACTTTGGACTTCTGCCGCTATTTTGCTGCAGTGTTGATTCCGTTTCCTGGCTTAACCTTATCGTTCTGCTTAGATGATCTCCTTGCCTGGCTATTGTGTCCGTTACACCACTTTTGCCATCATTTAACACTTCCTCTCCTGCTATCCAAAGTTTCATGTTCTTAACGTATGCTCTCTTGCCCGTAGCCCTTGCTTCTTTCATCTGCTGGATTAACTTGCTTTTCCTTACTCTTTGGTTATAAGTCAGATCTTTATTAATAAATATATTGGTCCCTGTTAGTTTCTTTGCATTCTTTAGTATATTATATATCAGTTGCATTGATGAGAATTTCACAATTATCATTCTCTCTCCAATTCTTCTTCCCACTCTAAAAGCCTCTACTATTTCCCAACATTTTAGTCCCATTTCTGATTTCTCTCTTAGTATTATTTTCACTTCATCTGCAGGCCATTTTCCCCTTCTCTCCTTTACCCCTGTAAAGACCAGGTTCAAACTTCTACTTCTCTCTTCCATCATTTCCACTCTTGATTTCAAGTCTTCTATCTCTCTTGACATTTGTTGAACTCTCTCTTTTGTTTCTTCTTTTATTTCTTTTGCTATTCGAGTCATTTTATTGCTTAATTGTTGCTCCATAGTATCCATTTTGGTTAGCATTTTTTCCAATACTTCCTGCTATTCCTGAGGTCCAGGGTTCATTTCCACTCCTCCGATTATGAGCAATATTAAAATTATACTTCCCAATATAACCATGTTTATCTTTTCTTCCCTTTCCTCTCTCTTCTTACCTCTTAAACGCCTTATTCCATAAAGACCAATTCTTGCCCGATATATGCCTCCACACCCATAGTCACTTAGATCACTCTTACTTTCAGATTTCTAGCTCTCTCATTGCATGTCCTACCTCCTCCACTGCTGGCTTAGCACTCCTGCTTATAGATAAAAGACTGTAACTAAGATAGAATTTCCAAACCAGCATACCTCAATTTGTATACAAAATTCAATTTTGCAAAAAATACATAATTTTTTATTTTTCTTTGTTATAATTTTTAAATTTAACTAAAATACTTGTGCACTGTCATATTATGAACACACATTTATGATGAGGATGGTTGATGCTTAGTACACAACAGTTTTCAGTTAGTTGTTGCCCTTGTCAAATTTAAAACAGAGCGTTTAGACAGCACCGATATCTTAAGTGAAGTGATTGGGGATATAATGCTGAAAGTATAGTCAAGTGTTTGTTCTCGTTTGCAACAATATGTTGCTGATTTTAGTGGCATCTTTACAAGTGATAGAAGAATTCTATTCTGTCCCCCCCCCAAAAAAGTGGGAAATCAATAAATGCAGATCAGCGATCTCAAGTCTTGTAGCACTTAGCAGGTAGTAAACATAGAATGGCCGCTTCACATACAACTTCTAGACAAGTTCTTTTAGAGGAAGCAGCTGCCTCTTCACATACCCTAGTTTCAAAAAGTTCTGAATATTATTCAGATTTATGCAAAACTTGTCTTTTGTATGATATTTTTTACATAAATTGATAAGTCCAGAAATCAGAAATTTTATTACAAAATTCACAAATTTTGAAATACCAGAAGAATCAACATTAAGAAAATTGTATATGAAGAAACGCTAAGAGAGATCAGAGCAGAATGTGAAAATAAAAAAAATATGGATAAGAATGATGAATCACCGACTCTAGTAGTAGAAAAGTGGGAAATGTTGTGGTAGGTATGCTATGATGAAATAGCTTCCAAGCAATGGTTACTTTTAGCACGTAGAGAAATATCAGCATTGAATCATGTAACAATGGCTTGCTTATTTAGGAATCTTTGCAGTTATGGTCGAATGCGGTGAAATTTGATAGTGTTTTACTCTTACTTACAGATGGGGTTGGACGTCTGACAGTTAACCCCCTGCCCAAAATGGAAGTGTGAGAGATACAGTCAGGTGTCAGTTGTGTGTACACAGCCCATACTGATTTTGTGCCAGACAGCTCCTGACTCCTCTTCCCCCAACCCTGGGCAATGGTGTTGCTAAATTACAACATTATTGGTGGAGAGGAGCAGGGAAAAAATGAGTAAAGACAGAGGAATTAAGAGAGAAGAGGAGGAGGAAGTTTTTAAGCCTAGGATCTTCTTGGCTAGGTCTCCGGACCATAGTGGAGGTGGTGTTGGGTAAAAGGAGGAAGATGAAATGAATGTTGTTAAAAGAATGGGGGAATCAAAGATTACAGATTTGGTGGCAGATATAGATTCAGTCACTGCCGCAGATAAAATTTCCGTTGCAAACAAAACAAAGATTTGTAAACTACTAGCCAAGATTACAGAAATTCATGATAAACTAAGACTTGAGCATGTACAAGTTAGTATAGAATTGAAATAAAAGAAAGAAGAGAAGAGCATACCAACAGTGTTATATGCAGATGTGACCAAAAAGACTGGATAATAATACAGTTAGGGTTAATAAGGCCCTAGAGAAACAAAAGTATACGTTATTCATATCTTCACAAACTAGAAAAATCAGTAAGGAGGTACAGGAGATCGTAACAACGAATTTGCAACCAGTGAAGGAGAAAATCAGAATTAGTAATATTAGAACAACTGAGAGAAACCTAATTGCAGAGACAGACACAAAAGGAGATTTGGAAAAAGTTATGAACAGTGAAAATTTAAAAGGAAAAGATCTGAAGATAGAAACTCCAAGGAAGAGGAATCCGTTACTCATTATGTATGATATTTTTGCTAATGAGAAAGAAGAGGATATTAAGAAGAATACGTACAATCAAAATTTTGGGGAAGATATGAGCTGGGATGAATTTAACCAGCAAATAATCTTTAGATTTAAGACTGGACCGAGGAACAGAAATACAGTCCATCACGTTATTGATGCAATACGGAATATGCTGTTACAGAGAGGGAAGATACATACTGGCTTTCAGGCCATAAATGTAAAACATTTTACTGTAGTAGCCAGATGCATGAAGTGTCAAAATTATGGTCACATTGCGAAACACTGTACACAAGAGAAAGTGATCTGTCTTCATTGTGGAGAGTAAGATCACACAAAGAAAGATTGTGCCAAGACCAGAAGGCCATTTGTGTGCCATGTGAAAATAAGAAGAGAAAGTTACTTGCAAGGGTTCACAACAGGAAACTGAGGAAAGAGGCACCACACGTTGGAGGAAATTCATGGCCATTATATAAAATGTACTTCGCCAGACTAATTTCAAGAACCAATTATAGATCAGTTACTACAATTTGAACGTGTAAAGAGGAAAAGGTAAAAAACTAATCCGAGCAGAAAACGTAGAAATGCGAATAGGGCAAGAGCCTATAGAGATAAGATTATGAATAAAATAATGCGTGATGTAGTCACACAGACCGATAAAATACAAAATGTTGCATTATGTGGATATTTGACTTCGGACATGGAAGATGGAATGAATATAGAACAAAAAATGCCGAGCAAGAAGAAAATTCACGTAGACTATGATTTAATAAAGACAGGTGATTCAACGACAGAAGAAGAACAAAAGAAAGAAAACGTCAAAAAGAACAAAATATAAATTCCCCGACATCCTGAAATGGAAAAGTAAGAAGAAGAGTAGAGTAAAAGATATATACACAGTAGGATTATTTGACAAAGCTGCAGATAATGATGCTGTAAAAATAAATCATGAAGATGAAACAAAAGAAGATGATGAACCCATGACGATAGAAATTCACAATGAAAATGAACAATGTAGTAAATGACAGAGACCCTAAAAATATATACAATCAATTTGAATTAAGCATAAAATTAAGCAGATTAAAAGAAATAAATGTCTTAATAGCTGTATTATGACATATAGTAAGGACGATGCATGAAAATAGAGATAAGATAACTTTACCGGTTCCAGATGCAATAGATAGAACAGAGTTAAGAACAATGAATTTACCAACTGAATCTGTGAAATTATGGAATTCAGTAAAGATAGTGTAATGTATGTGTATTGTCGTTTCAGACACATTATTGCTGTGTATAACATTATTGAGCTAATTGTTGTGTTTGTATGTTAATTATTGTCTGGCGCAGCAATTCCACTTCCTAGTTGGGGGGGGGGGCAGTGAAGTCAATTGTGTGTGTGTCATAGTGTGGGTCTAGTTGTAGCATCATTCTAATGTGAGCCTTCGGAGGGAACGGGTGTATGTGTGATGGGTGTGTGTACGTGGGGCGTACTCCCTCAGTGTTCTTCCGTAATCCTTTGTGTAAAATGTAGGGAACCTTGTGTAAGTACAATAAATCAGAGATAAATGTGAATTTATGTAAGTATTCTCAATGTTCTAAATATCCCACGTCCGCTTAGTTTGTGCAGCAAGTTCTTGGTAACTTTCTGGTTGCCTCTGTCTACATCCCCCAATGTGCATGCTGGGGTAACTAAATTTAATATTTTAGCTGCAAAACTTTTGGCCTCACCCCATGTATAACAATAGCATTTGAAAGAAGAAGTGAAAGTATCCAACTGGATGAAATATGTTTTGTACAAAAGAATTTGTACAATGCTATGGAAGAATCGCGTTTGTTCCAGGAAAAACATGGCCCAATTGCTATGTGCATGTGAGACATGTGTCTGCGATAAGCAGTGGAAATTCTCCAACTACCGCACCTAAAGAGAAGTTTGTATATAATACAGTTTCATCGTCTAAATTTATGCTAAGACCTATAATCAACATAGAAATACATATAAAACAAAACCATCAACTTCAATAGAAATTAGACCAATTATTGCAACACATACAAAAATCAAAACTCCAAAAAGGCTGATAAAAATAAAGAAATTGGAAACTAAAAGCGAACATGTTAAGGTTCATAAATTGGAAAGAATGGATGGAAAAAGGAAACATTTTAAATATTCAAAAACATTTATATATAGAAGAAAAGGTGGAAAATTACACAAACAATAGGAATAAGGAAGTGCATAATTTAATAATAGGACAACTAATGCGCAGCATTCCAAAACAGTCATGGTAGAGATAAGAAAATTGATGGAGGATATGGCCTTAGATATTATATGTATACAAGAACCATATATAATATAAGGATGACCAGCACATATGCAAGTAATGTTGTATGCCACCTAAGAATAAGATAATTCTAAGGCTACAATAATAGTATAAAACAAGGATATATATGTAACAAAGATTACACAAAACTGCGAGGAATATGTAAATTGTGTACAAATTCAATATAAAGGAATTGAGTTTATTTTATGTAACCATTATTTCCAATATATGGGCGCCGTTGAAATTCATTTGTATAGGATGAAGAAAAGTTTAGATATGTATCCGGAAAAGGCGATAATATAATAATATATACAATGGATGCAAATGCTAAGTCAACTTGGTGGTTTAGCAAACATCCAGATGACAGAGGGGAAAATTAGAAAAGGTCATTTACCAGCTATCAATTGGAGGTTTTAAATCAGCCCAATAATCCATATACTTTTGAGAACAGGATAAATGGGACTGAAAACACTGACATAACTCTAGCAAGAGGATATATTAAAAATAAGGTGGACAGTTGGAAAGTTGCACAACAACTGACGAGTGATAATAACCTGATCTATATGGATATAGATATTTAACGTATGTAACGATTGAGCATATGGAAGAAATTATCGAAGGTATCAAATAAAGAACGCGAACTGCGAAAACGTATGGAAATATTTTATTCTGCCTGAGACTAATGAAGGTGATACAAATCATACGGCATTCTTATTAACTCAAGCTGTACAACAAGCTATGGAAAAAGGATTGAAGAAAAATAGGAGCAGGTATAAAGGACACACCTTTTGGAATGATCTACAAAAACTAAGAAGTAAAGAAAGGAAAACAAAGAGAGTTTATCAAAAAAGTAAAACAGCCAACAAGAGAGATATGAAATTGGAGACTTATAGAAATCTAAAAATTAAATATAAAGAAATGTTGGAAGAAGTCAGGAAAACATCATGGGAAGATTTTGTGGATAAAAATCTGAAGATTAATGTGTGGGGAGCTCCCTACAAAATAGTTATGGAGAAAATTGCAGCACCAGAGGTGATGATGATGATATGGGGGTTAAGGGCGCTAAACAGCTAAGGTCATCAGCGCCCTTACAACGTATAAAATTTAAAATCCAGAAATTAAAATACGGGACACAAACCCGCTTAGTCTAAACAATAAAAAACATATCAAAGTCTAAAAACCACCACACTAAAAACATGGTAAATCAAACAATAATAGATTAAACTACGTGTCAGGAACTGTAGAAGCCAAGGGACTAAAGCGCCATATGTCCCCAAGGGAGAACAGCTGCCCATTAAAACGGACAATATAAAATCACAAAACTAAAAGACGCTCAGCGCATTACATGTGTCAACCAAATCCACTGTCACTGATAAAACATAAAAGACATTATACAGTATGTGCGTCATCTGCCATAACGTTGGCTATACCAACAGGCAGAGACACACATGAATGCACAATTGAGCTAAAACCTGACACTCTGTTACAATGTGACACACCGTTAAGGGTGCCGCACACTGATCACAGAGTGGTGCGGGATCACCACTAAGTAAGTGTCTATGACTAAAAACGCAATTTCTGATACGAAGTAGTGCTAAAATGACCTCTTCCCGACGAGAAGCACAAGAAGAGGTGGCCCAGACAACCGTGAGAGGTTTAACCTCCAACCACTTGTTTCCCCTAAGGGCCGTCCACTCATCGCGCCAACAAAAGAGGACACAGTGACGTAAAACGACATACAAATCAGTGGAGGGAACAATAGAAGTAAAACAGCTGGGTGAAAAAATTACCGATTTCGCAACGGCATCCGCAGACGTTGTCAGAGACGCCCTCAAGACACAGAATCCACACAAAGGAGACACTGGTACCAGAAACACCAAGCGAGTGGAGGAGATCATGTATGCGCCGTACGAGTGGGTGGTAATTGTACAGCACATTAATGCTCTGAAGGGCGCTCACAGAGTCTGCACAAAGAACACAGTGCTGTAAGTTATGCCGCTGGATGTATATAAAAGTGACAAATACTAAAAAGTTTGGCGGTAAAAATCGAACATTACCTGGGTAAACGAAACGTAAAACTACGTTGACCAAAACTAAAGGCACAAGCACCAGCAATCTTATCAACACTTCATAAGGAGGATGGCAATTACACTACAACTTCAAAAGAGTCAGCAAATTATTTATTAGGGAAATTATTACCAGCAGACAGTCAGATGACATAGATGAACATTGACAAAGTAGACAAGATTTTAGTGATATATATGGTAACGATTGAATAATTTATCCATACGATGTAACATAAGTCAAATTGGCAATAAGACAACTGAAGTGAAATAAGGCATCAGGACCAGATGGCATTATGACAGAAGTCATACAAAGTTTGGAGAAGAGCATTGCATCCTACTTATGCCAACTATTTAATGAATGCTTCATAACGAGCAGTATTCCATACTGCTGGAAGGAAGCAAATGTGATAATTTTAAAGAAAGGAAAGGATAAAGATCCTACACACCCGAAATCATATCGACCAATTTGTCTTTTGAACACTCTCTGCAAAATACAGCAAAAGTTATTTAAGAGAATTTATGAGTTAGGAGCAATGATTGGAATGACTGATAGGAAGATCAATAGAAGACACCGTAAATAGTGCAATAAATATGGTAAATAACAGCAACAGAACAGAAAATATGTAATTGGCATATTCTTGGACATTGCAGGTGCATTTGAGAAGTTATGGTGGCCAGAGCTATTTAAAATATTATGAATGAAAGGATATTCGAAAAGTTTCTATAATAGCCTTAAGGATTATTGTAAAGATAGACAAGTTTATTTAAATGGAGAAAATGAATTATAACCAGAGAAATATCCAAGGGATGTCCATAGGGGTCAATACTTGGCCCCTTGTTTTGGAATATATTAACAGAACCCCTATTAGAAGATCTTTCACGACTAGAAGAAATAGGAGAGGTTATTGCCTATTGATTCTACTGGATGCAAATAATCGACAAGAGTTGGAGGTTAAATGCAGTGTAATAATAAATAAATTGCAAGAGAGGTGTAATGAAGTAAAATTACAAATAGCACGTTAGAAGTCAGCTTATATGATCTTAAAAGTTAAATTGAAGAGAGATACAATTATTAAAATTAATGACACCAATATAAGAAGGCAAAAGGACTTTAAATATTTGGGCATAAATCTGAATGAAAGATTAAGTTTCAAAATACATGTGGACAAAGCAAGAAATAAAGAAGGAAATGTGATGATGAAATTAGTGACTATAACACAAAACTACAAGATTCCCCTAGAAGCAACAAGAATCTATCATATGGCAATTTTGATAGGTATATTAGGATATGGAGCGGGAATATGGCACCACAAGGCAAGATTAGGAAGAAATAAAACACTTTTGAGAAGAACACAGTGGCAAGCATTGCTTAGATGCACAGGAATTCTTAGTACTATTTCGACTATGGCGATATTGGTAATTTTAGCCTTTTGGCCAATGGATTTAATAACAAGACTGAGAGGAACTATGTATTGGTTAAAGAAAAAGGAATGTAATAAAATATACGAGATAATAGGTAAAAGATAGATGACCAAGCAGGAAATGAATGAATTGTTGAATGAATGGCAAGAGGAGTGGGATAGTATTGAGGTCGGAAGAAGAGTTTATGAATTATTTCCAAACATTACAGAAAGATTACGTTTGAAGAATATAAAGCTGACCAACAAAGGAGTACAATATATATATATCTGGACATGGACCCTTTAACTCGTATTTCAAGAAAACAGGAGGTAAAATGGAAGATGATAATTGTGGTTGATTCACCGTTTCAGATATTTCAGAAGATACAATCTTCAAGTGTAGAAAGTATAGCAACATTTTATCGGAAGGAAGACTACTATTATCAGGAAAGAGAATGGCTGAAATAGTAGAAATCCTGAAGATTTTAAAATACTAGAACAGATGGTAAGAGTAGTTTCCAAAAGTGTGAGGATCAACAGATGAATAGGTGACAAATGAGAGGAATTGAACAACAAACAGTAAGAAGATCACGACGACTACAGGATATAAATAACCAGGATAATTTACAACAAAGGGGAGTAGCAGAAGAAGAACACCCTATGGAGACAATTGAATCACCAGAGAGGATGAATAGAAGGCGACAACATTGGATCTCTACAGGAAGAATGGAGGCAGCAAGGAGGAGAAGAGTGAATTTCCAATTACCAAAGAAGATGAATAATCTCGGATATGAAGATATAGTAGGTAGTGTAGTAATAGATGTAGGAAACATTTATTGAAGCATTATCCTTTTTTCCCGATGATGAGATGTATATCTTGGATTTTGGTTGAGGAAACGTATGGATACCAGTGGATGTTTAAGTAGGAAATGAGGAAATGGTAGATAGGTTTCAACAGTAGTAAAACGTAGGTAATAAGTAGAGGTAGAAATACATTGTTTGTTAAAAATTGTAGTTAGAAGTCTGAAATTGTTGTAAACTGCTGAAATAGTTCGTAGAAGCAGAATGTAAAGCTACTGGAAACCAGTGGCTATTAGGTTAGTTAGATTTAGTATAGGATTTATCTACAAAAATTATATGAAGAGAGGAAATGTAAAGAAAAGTTAAGCTAAAAAGTGGACAAAAATAAATATTAGCGGGTGCTATGTCCTGGTAAAGATTCCAGGATATAGTAATGCCGATTTTATTTTATTTATTTTTTTGCTTTTCTTACCTAATTACTTACTTGCAGATGCTGTTCCGTATAAGAAGAAGGCAACCGAAGGCCTTTCTGTAAGCTTCACACACATGATATACGTAACTCATGTAGTACACGGTTTACAAAATTTTGCTCAGAGGTCTCTTTATCAGGCTTGAGGTTCTTTTACATGCTGTAAATCTATGACAAGGGACCACCAGCTTTACTTCCCTTCCAAAGGAAGCCATGCTCTAAGGATTTTTGTGTCCAAAAAAATCCATTGCCGTCTGCCAGATTTGAACCCACAACCTCAGGAACTAGAGGCTAGCATGGTACCCTGAACCACGGTGGACGACACACAAGAGATGTGAGCAGATAAGTACATTGTATCCTAAAGGGGGCAAATTAATCTCAAATGGCAGAAAGGTGTTTGTGAAAGAGCCAAAAATTCCAAATTTAGATCAAATGAATATATGGAGAAAGCAAGAAAATATTTAGGAAAAATCAGGTTAAAGTGGTTAAATGAGATGTGAAGCAAACTGGAGAAAATACGGGAAAAGGGTAACAAGGCAAAAAAGTAAATGGTGGAAAATTATACTTCCCCATTATATATACAACAGAATGTTAAATATAGGGGGAAGAGAAATAATAAGCAACTCCATTGTATTGTAAACATTGTATAAATTGCATGTAAGTACAAAGTAGACAATAAATCATTCACAAATCAAATAGAAAAAGTAAGAATATTGACATTTTCAATCCAATGGGTGGTATACAGTTATGCGCATGACATCACCAAAGCTCACAGTGATAAAGGTGGATGAATTAAAACTCTCGAGACTTCCCCAAGCTTCAAAAGGAAGTAATGGCAAACACGTAAATGGAAGAAAATGGAGAAAAAGTAAATTGGATGAAGATGATGTGGATCCAATATCGCAAATGTGAGCCGTATACCATGTTTTTAAATCAACCAGAATGTCACATCCTTCACAGCAGGCAGAACCAGTCAGCAACGACCAAGTAATTCAAGAGAAGAGGAGCGGTTATCCACAGCTTATGTGGGACCTCAACACATCACTGCAGAGGAGAAGAAAGAACGGCTTGATTTGTGTCACAAGGCTATAATACCGCACAATTTATGAAGGACTTACAACATGTCTTACCCAAGATACAGAAAATAGTGAAGAATGTTAGGGGGAAGTTTCACAATGAAAATCATAGTTCAGTGTTTTCACTGTATACTGCTGTGTTAAATGCTTGCAATTAATTTCACAATTTATATCGACAAGTTTTTAAAGTTTGTCTACTTGACTGTAATTAACAATGGCACTTAAATTTTTCTCTACTGCTTTAGTGAGTTTTATGCTAAGCTTTAGATTTTGTGAGTGAAAAGTGTTAAGACTAGAGTACGTAAAATGCATGTCAGTCTTCAAAAGTGTATACTGAAGTTATGTCTGTCTGATCCTAACTAGTCAAATTGTTCTTTCATGTAGGTGCTGTCTATGTAATGTTATTTATATGCTGGTAATGTTAGTTACAAGATCATAGTTTTATAAATGTTAGATTAGGCCCGCCACGTTGGATAACATTCAATATATGAGTCCAGGCCGGAGATGCTGCTGAGGGACCTAAGCCACAAGGCTTAACCGATGGATGTTTTGCTTTGCAGTCTCGATTGCAAAGCAATGACAGGGCATGGCTGTAGAATCTGCCAGACAAACTCAAATGATCCAACCTCACAAATCGAATCCTCCTATTAAATCAACTCACCACTTCTAGATTCCTCTACATACTGAATTTCGATTCTGTAAATATTATACATGTTATAGCCTTAATGACATATACAGAATTTTGCCGAAGCTTTTTTGAACTACTGTACAATTATCAGCTTATTAAGTTATATGGCCATTTTACACTTTTTAAAAATAAATCTGAACCAGGGACATTATTCCGTATGCGGGTATGAAGTATGGAATTTACGGAATAGAGGTTTCAACATTATAACATTGAGGGCCCTAAGCTGCAAGGCGTAGCCGAGGAATTGAGGGCCCTTAGCCTCAAAGCGTAGCCGAAGGATATTTTTTAGAAGAGGAGTGAAACAGCTGCGGAACGACGACAGGGCGTAACCGAAGGATCTGCGCGTCTAAACTCGAATGAGAACCCAGGTTACTACACATCCAATTCCGCGTATTAGAAAACCCCGATTCCGTAAGTTTAACATTTCATACCTCCTACCTGCATACGGAATAATGTCCGATAACACTTACCTCAAGACAACCACAATTGGGCTTTCGCTACCTGTTACAACCATAAGGCCCTTCCATATCATTAAGGCTGAAGATACTATCATACCAAAGCTCAGTACCTGGTACAGGAACTGAAAACAAAATCACGTCATAAACATACATAAAGTTCTGATCTGCTAACTTGACTATTCAACTCCTTTTCTCTCCAAGACACACATGTTAAAATTGTTGCCCATATGTGACAGTATATATTAAATCGGATGTATTATGAGTATACCTGGCGTTTGTTCATTCGCTTCACATCATCAAATAAGCTTTGAATCATGTTTAAGGCTAGAGTAATTCTATATGCTTGATACTAGATTTTTATTTTACTTCTAACCGCATTCACACAGTCTTTGAGTCCACGTCAGTAGAAACAGTATATCAACCAAATACACATGCAGACAATACCTCTCTTGTTTTTACCAGTGTAGCCAACACATAGTGAAAAAAGTGTGTGGCAAACTATCAGTCAAATACCATATAGTACCAATACAGGAAACTTGACCGATAAAGAGAACATAGAACACTAGCGCACCTAGCAAAACGGTTTGATGATTTGTGTCGTATTTTCTTGCCAGAAGTATAATAGTTAGCTAAGAAAGTGGCTTCTTTCTTTCCGTTTCCTCTAGCAATTAATGTTTTAAAGCATATGACCAGTATCTCTCCACGAGGTTACGTTTCGTTAGACTTACAAGTATAAAGACATATTGTAAAAATACGCCAGAGAATGAAAAATTATATATATACATACCCAGGCGTGGATCTACAGGGGGGACAGATGGACTACCCCATGTGGATATATGAGAATTAAGGTCATAGTAAAGCAATTGCTAACTAAACAATTAAGTAAATATAATAATATTTAAATTACCAGCTTTGATGCAGATTCTATTTGTAAATAATGAGCCTATAGAAAATGTCCAATATTTTTTTTTAAGAAAAACAGATATTCAGTTTACATTAAAAAACGTGACTGTTATATTAGTTACATGAATACAATATGTACATAAAATAAATTAATTGCATCCAAAAAAACTGTACGCTAATAATAATGTTGTAATTAATTGCTCTTCCACACAAGCCGTGTGTAGGACAAAGTTGGAAAGATAGAATTGGACAGCTGAAAAATTCAATGCAAAGCTAGATTTAAACCACGGATCTGCCGGTTTCCCTCCGGCTGCTCTAACCAATTGAGCTACCATGGTAACAAATCGGTAGGACATTAAATTCCTAACTGACTCGCATTTTCCCCCTGCAATCCACAGCGAAATCTCAAATTACTTTGAGTTGACATATCCCAATGGTGACTTACAATGCCGTAAATACTTTATGTCCTGGGCTTCATAGTTTAACCAATTATTAAGTCAATCAATTAGGTCAATAGAGAATTTAATGTCGTAAGGATATGTTGCCATGGTAGTTCAATTGATTAGAGCAACCGGACGGAAAGCAGAACATTGTCTGTTCAATTCCTGGTATAGCATTCAACTTTTCAGTCGTCTAATTCTATCTTTCCAATGATGTAAACGTACATGTCACTGAAGAAGCTGTAATGTCCTGGGATATTTTATTGCGAAAAGATCAATACTTCCTCTGGAATCACCTCTATGTTGCGGTGGATGTTAAGTAGCACCAAATCATTCAGTCTACCCTGATGCATATTGGAACTTAGATAGGTTTTCACACGCCTTAATGTTGAAAATGAGCTTTCGGCCGTGCATGTTGTTACTGGTATGACACACATGATGATCAGAAACTCCCTGATGTTTGGATAGAAGTGACTTTTGGTGTGGAGAAGGGCTTCATCAGCCATTTTCGGTTTGCTACGTTGAATTTCCTAAAAGTTAAACCATATTTTTAATTCGACTCGAAGCTCTGTAATGGTTCCTGGCAAGTCTTGTTCGTAAATGCTTGCATCTTTTACTAATCATCAATCTGAATTCAGGTCATTCTGAAAAGTTGGAATCAAGGACTGAAGTTTAAGGCTGTGTGCTGAAAATCTCATGGACAATTCATTGAAAATGTAATCCAAGAACGGAAAAAAATTATTAATGTGATAATGATCCTCCGGAGAAGCTGCAATAAGAAAATTGCTTCGATAAGTCCGTTGGATGTTATTCGCGGCATCTTAACTCCTATATCAACATCTTTTATTAATGTGATAGCGTTTTTATAAACAGCATGAAAAGTTAGATTTTCTTGACATCTTTTAAGGTATGTTTAACTCTTGCAATCATTCCGTAACATTGAACTAAATCAATGCTCGGATTATATAGTGATCCAGAAAGGCTTACAGTTATTCCGGATAATTCAGCTATGTTAACCAGAGGAATATGAACTCGAACTTTAAGGTAGAGTTGAGTAAAATATGTACAGCCTAAGGCAAAATAAATAAGCAACAGCAAGAGAGAGAGAGAGAGAGAGAGAGAGAGAGAGAGAGAGAGAGTTCAGTTCGAAAAACACCGGAAGCATTCGCTGGCGCTGAGTTCACAATACACTTTAATACTACCCCCGTTCATTTCAAAGCTATGCGATAAGTAGGAAGATACTTTTGGTTGTGGTTGTATGCATGGTAGCCGAGTGGTGAAACACATTTGTTGCGTAATTTGCACAACCTGGGTTCAAATCCTTGATGTATATTATTATTTAAGTTTTAATTTATAATATTTGGCACTTAGAAAATATAGAGTATTGCCATAAATTATATGCTAACATATTTATTAATTTTGGATATTCATACATAAAAATAAAAAGCAAAATAAATGCCATATTAGTAACAATTCCAAAGTGAAAAAGTAAACCAAATAGTTAATTGATTTAATGTTGGATGTGCAAACTCTGTGTCTCTTTCTTCAATTATGTGGCGCTGATGTGATCATGCGCGCGCACCTCATAGCTTTGGAGTTCTGCATATGTTAGCAATCATACAGATAACTGCTATGGCTCAGCGCACACGTAAAGGCGAAGTTACAAGCACATCTCTCCTTATGTTAGTGAACGTTGCCGGATACTCTGCGTCTCAAGCTACAGGCGCACTTGAAGTAAGCCATTCACCACACACCCCGGATTTAAGCCCCTACCATGGGAATAACCGCCCATGGCTCCCCGTTCTAGGCCGCGCTGCGAGCAAGACACCGACACGAATTCAGGGGACGTATGGTTGATCACATCGGGGTTCCGTCAACGGTAACACGTCCGGCCCGTGACACTAACCCACCGACACTCGACGTCGGGGAATTAACACAGACCGGACCCCCAGAGAGCTACGCTGATGTACATGACGACCTGGAGCGGCTATGCACCTAAAGTCACTCACAGGGGCAATGCGAGGGGTCAGCCTGACCTTCGCTCCTGAGACCCCCGTAGAACACACATGTTGAAAGCCGCGCTGACACCGTGGGAAAAAACACGGAAACAGAAAAGATCCCTGCTGGTGAGATAGGAGTTAATACATCTAAGACCGAAAAACTAAGAATCAGAACAAACATACTAGAGGAAGAGGATAAATAATTAACAACTAGGGAGTAATAAAGGGGCGTGGCACATTCGATAAGCGTGGAGACAGTGATATGACAGCGAGTGGCTCGGGACCCTGGGTACACCAAACCCATGCCCACCGAGGGGATAAAAGTAGATGCATTGCAAAATGAGACATCTGAAACTGTAACAAACTGTTGTGTAAACACACTTAAATAATTAAATATTCCACTACAAAAGAGTGTAGCGCTCTGTGGAGACAACACAAATACCAACGTTGGGGGAGTGATGTGCAATGGAACCATTACCATTTTGCATAAGCTGAAAATGTAAATCATAAGAACATTAGGATCCATCTACACCATCAGGACGAAAAGCTACAAATTTTTTGTGATTTTGTCCACACAACCTACAAAGCTCTTTAGTCGTATTAAAAACAAGATGAGTGTCCCTCATGCCAGCAGTGGAGGGAATTTTACATATTTGAGAAGCCCGTAAGTCTTGCTTTCTCACAGAAGAAAACCCGCCTAAAATGCGAAGTTTTTTTTTCTCTGACCCACTGATTGAAGCTTACTTTTAATTTCTTCATAACCAGCTTGCTTTTTCAACTAAATAAGGTAAAAGATTCAGTGTCTGTCATTGAAATAAACTCAGTGCTGTAGGAAACATTAAATATTTTACATAAACGGAAAGAAGAATATTTTTTGGGAACAAAGTCACACAAACACTATCCAAGCATGAAGTGAGTGAACATGCTGAAACTGCAGATATTTTTCAACACAGCTTTCAAATATCTTCAGAAGTGGTCTTCATTAATGGGACATGTGAACCATGGGCGCCTGCAAGGAGACCACTAGGGACAGTTGCCCTACTGAGAATTCTTTAATATGAGCACGATTCTTAGTCAATGCAGAAGTACGTACATTTTAGGAATATTGTATTTTTTTACATTTTAAGTTGTCTATTAGCGCGGTACATATAATATGAAATATGAATGTATCGCTCCCAAAATTCTTCCTTTATGATTCTTCAATTTTCTTAGTCCTTCAGAACGCAGACAACAAATATAGGCCGCGCAATTAACGATAAGCTACGATGCAGGTCACCTTATCAAAGTATGACGTATATTGTTACGAATAGGGGTATTTGTGGCAGTTAAGTTAATGTTGGGGCAACATTTTGTTTTTAAAGAAGTTGAAGGAGACATGATACAACAGATAGAGATAATGAATTAATTGATCACTTCATTGTAATACCATCAGAAAATAATTAGAGAACAGAAACATTTGAATTATTATTATTATTATTATTATTATTATTATTATTATTATTATTATTATTATTATTATTATTTACATAAATGGGACCGCGACAGGATCGTCCTCCGTGGTCTAGGGATACCATACTAGCCTCGAGTTCCCGATGTCTCGGGTTCAAACGCGGCGGAAGGCGGTGGAATTTCTTTCGGGCGTAAAAATCCTTAGTATGGCTTCCTTCGGAAGGGAACTAAAGCCGGTGGTCCCATGCTGTATATTTACGGTGCGTAAAAGAACGTCAAACCTGATAGAGGCCTCAGAAAAATTTCCGGTCTTTCACGCCGAATACAGAATGGGACGCTAAGGGGCATGGTAGTTAAAGAGCGTTCATAAATAAAACTCAATTCTAATTTTTGACCACGAAAGAACGTTAAGTGATTTTAAGGGGCAATTAATATCCGAATCGCTAAGGAACAGAACGAGCTAGAAATAACAATTAAAATGTGTAATAAGAGAAGCCATCATTCAACTCTTAAATAAACTTAAAAAGAGAAGTTGGTGAAGATGATATTGAAATTGAGGAAAAAGCAAGGAAAGTTAGTCTCCTATTACGAAAGAAGAAGAAAACAACGAAGGGTACTATCTATCCCATCATTCTATTATTAAAGAGAACAGCACTACGAGAGTGCACCCGGTATCTGATGCCTCTGCAAAGGAAAACGGGTTTCCATCACTGAATTCATGTTTAGAATGTGGACCAAATCTCATTGAATTAATTCAATCTCTTTTGTATCAACTTTGAGAAAGAAAATTTGGCGTTATAGCCGATATGGAAAAAGCGTTTCTATAAATTAGCATGTTTCCGAAGGACAGATACTTTCTTGGGTTCTTCTGGTGAAGCAAAGAAGATAGGAAACAGATAAAATAATTCGGCATCGAAGACTGTGTTTGGACTAAATGATTATCATGTACAAGTTATGGTTAATTCACGCTAAAGCAAAATGTTAAAATCCAAAAATAATCTCTATGGTGACAATTTAGTGGCTAGTGTTGAATTGAACCAGTTTATTGATACATCCCATGACCTAATGTCTGATGGAAAAATTAACCTAAGAGGATAGGAATCTAACAGTGCAAGTTTTGACCACTTCAACAAAACAACGGTTCTGTTTGAAGTGGAACTTGAACTATGACACTTGAGGTTCAACTTAGATTGACTACAGAGTTTTGAGCTGAGAAAAGATACAAAATGGACTGTCCTTTCACTTGCTCAGAAGAATTTCGATCACATTGGAGTAGCTGATGCTGTATTTTAGTACCAATATTATTATACAAAATTTGGATATGGGGATACCTGGGATGCGTAAGTCGATATTGACACCAAAAATAAAATTTTGAATCGGTATTAGGCACTTGTTTTACTTAGAGACATCCACACTGTACGTTGGTTTAAGTTTTCAGAAGACAATGGCAACGCCAGTCTTTACTCATTCTGTGATGCTTGCTCTCAGGTATATGCCGAGGCAGGTTTGTACGATTGGAAGTAAATAACAGAATTGAAGTATATCTTCTAGCACCATAGAAATCAATCACAACACATTCATCGAGTTAATTGCAGGGACAATAGGAGCTAGGGTACGCAATTCCGTATGTGGCGTATTTGAGTACAAGAATACTGAATTACACTTCTGGACTGATTCTGCAACTGCATTAGGTTGTATTCGGCACGAAGAGACATGGAATGTGTTTGTGAACAATCATGTGAAAGAAGTTCGTAAGCTGACTCGACCTAAATGCCGGAGGCATATAACAGGTAATCAAAATTCAACTGATTTTCCTTCAAGGGGCTATCAGGTGGATAAATTGTTGACAATAAGATGGTGGGAGGAGCCAGTGTGGCCTTCAACAGATTTGGTACCTGAAGGATTAATTTTATGAGAGAAAACTTCAATCAAATGACATACGTAGTACGTCATCTTATTTCATGTACTAAGTACCATGGTTACCAACAAAAAGAGAATAAATTGGGTTGTTGTTCTGACACTAAATTGTATTATAGGTATGTCTCTAAATTAACTAAGATTATTCGTATGATTGCTTGTCTATACTATCCTCAAAAGGCAAAACACACAAGAAAGACTGAAGAACTAATATGCAGAGGTTCGCAGAGAAATTTGTAATTAGGCAAGTATAAAAGGAATCATTTATTACAAAGAATAACAAAGCCCCGATTAAACCAAACGTGTTGGAAAATGACGAAGGAACTTTGAGGATGGAAACCCCAATAGTAACCGAGATGATCATTTATTTTTGTACTAAGAATGTTTTACCTTCTGGTCACCCGGTAGTACACAGGTTAATAACAACAGAACACCAGAATAACTCTCATGCAAGCACCCAAATGGTGCTGAATATTTTGAGGGAGCATTATTTGATTTGTAAGTAGGGCGAACAATTCGAAATATTACTTCGAAATGTATTACTTATTTGAGGTGTATGGGGAACCATTTAGTTTCACTTAAATTACCGGTTAAGGCACCTATTCCTTTCTCACAAGAAGAAATGTCAAGTTACCACTCGAAGTGGTAGAAAAGTTCATGTACCTATGAAACTTGATTTTGTGCACTGATGTGTAATTATGTTATACCTACTTTTATCTGGGTTGAACTGGTTCTCTCACCAAAATAATTAGACAATAAAAGCATTTAAATTATTATTGTTGTTACTCTCAACACATAAGATGCTAGAGTTTGTAGAATGATGCAACTTGACACGGAAAATGTGCACAGGGGGCAGAGCTGTCCAGTCGATATAAAACATTTCGTAACGTTCGGACGATGAGACACGTCATCAATTGAGGGAGTCGGTGGAAGAAAGCGCCAAACAGCATCTGAACATAAACTGAGTTAGCGCTGCCATTTATTGCGACGTAAAGATGTTTACCTGAAAACGTGGAAAAGTTGTGTTTTTTCATTCATGGATGGCAGTACAATTAGCCATTTCTTTGTACCACCAGGCTGGTGACATAGATGTCTTCTATGAACATAATGCCAAGTCACAAAATGACGGATAGCAAGAATGGAGGGAAAATGCTGCAGCATGGAAAAAGTGCTAGAAAATGACTCTTTTTCCAGAATGAAGAAGAACTGAAGAGTGATCTATCATCTGACAGCGATAAGGATCCAACTTAAATAACTGACAAGTCATCAGAAGATAAAACAGCGGTGAAAATGTGTTTTTTTATTTATGAACCCTCTTCAATTACTCTGGTCCTTAGCGTTCCACTCTATATTGGACGTAAAAAACCGGACATTTTGCTCAGAGGCCTCTTTATTAGGCTTGAGGTTCCTTTACATCTACGACACGGGACCACGGCTTTACTTCCCTTCCGAAGGAAGCCATGCTAAGGATTTTTACGCCCGAAGAACTTCATCGCCCTCCGCCGGGTTTGAACCCGCGACCTTGGTAACCACTACGCCACGTAGGACGTCTTTTGACCGCATGTAGTCCATGCAGTCATCATGGCAAGTTCATAAACCGCCCTTCAATAAATTCAAAAGGTTTCACGAGTCTGCAAATATGCATATGAATCCAGATTGGCATAAAGATGCAGTTGAAAAGTGAAGTAATTTTTTGAATGTTAATACAAACAAAAAGTATAGAAGAACTCGTCAATTATAATATTAAAACATTAGAAAAGACTAATCGAATTAAGTTGATGGATGGATGGATGGATGGATGGAGTGGAGTTAAGGTCCCGTCGAAAACTAGGTCATTTGGGCCCCGAGTAAAAACGTAAAAACAGTGAACACCTAAAACGGTCTATCTTAAAACGCAGAATAAAAAGGAAAAAACTGAATAGCCAGGAGAACAATGGAGGTTAAAATGGAATAAAAATCATGACTACAAATAGGACGGTAAAATGGAAAAAGTCTGGACTAAAAAGACCAAAAACCTCCAAAACCAAAATACAAGTTATACTTGGGCAGAAAAGACCGATTTTGGCGAGGAACCGCAGGGTCTGCCTTACAGCACTGGATCATCGCCCAAAATGAGGGCAGTGTAAAACCCAGGCCAAAAAACCTGACGATCACGAGCGTATCGCGGACAGTCAAAGAGAACATGTGACACAGTAAGCTGTACGTTACACGCCGAACTGACTGGGGCCGGGGCACCACGCAGAAGGTGACCGTGTATGGCGCGCGTGTGGCCGATTCTTAGGCGGGTCAGAATTACTTCCGACCGCTGCGATTCCCTACAGGAAGTGGACCAGGGTTGTACGGTATCTTTGATGGTCCGAAGTTAAGTGCCAGCCATAACCTCCCCGGATCGCTGCCAAGTTGAAAATAGAGGACGACGTAAATACCGCTAAACATCCCTAAAGGGCAGGTTGTGGTGGAAAACCCCGGCAAATGGCATTCGGTCGTAGCAGCCGCATCCGTCGCCTCATTGCCAGGAATTCCCAAATGGCCTGGAGCCCAGGTAAAAACGAAGTGGTATCCGCGACAGAGCAGCTGAGATAAAAGCGTTTGTATTTTCAAAATCAAGATGGAGGAGCCGATAAACTGTTGCAGGGCCTGGAGAGCACTAAGAGAGTCGGAGCAAATAATAAAACAGCCTGGGACAACGTGGAGATAAAAAGCAAGAAATAAAAGATAGCCAACAGCTCGGCTGTAAAACTGAAATGGCGCCTGGAAGGCGATAATAATTGTGAGCCTCACAGTTATAGATAAAACTGCAGCCTGTGCCACCTTTCACATGGGTACCGTCAGTAAATACCAGAGAAAAGTCCCGGTAACAGCCTAAGAGTGTGGTGAAGAGCTGACGAAGCACCAGCTGCGGGGTAGCGAATTTAGCAGTACTCAAAAGCGCTAGATCAAACCGGGCACGCTGGAGTTGCCACGGGGGGGGGGCACGACCAAGAGAGGATCACTCCACAAGAGGCATTCAGAGGTCGTGGTTGCCAAGAAGTTCCCGGAACCTAACACCGCATGGGCGGGAGATGGTACCGTTGCGCGCTTACGGTGGGCGAGTTCTGGATGGAAGACACAGGTAAACGAAGGGGGTGATGATGATGACGATGATATGGAGGTTAAGGGCGCTAAACAGCTAATGTTATCAGCGCCCTTACACCGTATAAAATTTAAAATCAAAAAACTAAAATACGGGACAGAAACCCGCGAAGTCTAAGCACCAAAAACATACCAAAGTCTAAAAACCACCACACTAAAACATGGCAAATCAAGCAATAAAAGATTAAACTACGTGTCAGGAACTGTAGAAGGCAAGGGACTAGAGCGCAATATGTCCCCAGGGGAGAACAGCCCCCCATTAAGACGGACACTATAAAATCACAAAACTAAAAGACGTTCAGCGCATTAAATGCGTCGACAAAAACCACTGTCACTGATAAAACGTAAAAGACATTCTACAGTATGCGCGTCGTCTGCCAAAACGTTGCCTATACCAACAGGCAGAGACACACACGAACGCGCAATTGAGCTAAAACCTGACACTCTGTTAAAATGTGATGCACCGTTAAGGTGCCGCACACTGATCACAGAGTAGTCCGGGATCACTACTAAGCAAGTATCTATGACTAAAAACGCAATGTCCTACACGAAGTCGTGTTAAAATGACCTCTTCCCGACGAGAAGCACGAGAAGAGGTGGCCCAGACAACCGAGAGAAGTTTAACCTCCCGCAACTTGTTTCCCCTAAAGGCCGCCCACTCACCGCACCAACGCGAGAGGATACAGTAACGTAAAATAAAATACAAATCAGTGGAGGGAACAATAGAAGTAAAACAGCTGAGCGATAAAATTACCGATTTGACAGCACCATCCGCAGACTCATTGCCAGAGACGCCCACATGACCCGGAATCCACACAAAGAAGACCCTGGTGCCAGAAACACCGAGAGAATGGAGGAGATCATGTATGCGCTCTATCAGTGGGTGGTAATTGTACAACGCATTAATGCTCTGAAGGGCGTTCAGAGAGTCTGTGCAAAGAACACAGTGCCATAAGTCGTGCAGCTGGATGCATAAAAGTGACTGATAAATACTAAAACGTTCGGCAGTAAAAATCGAACATTGCCCAGGTAAATGATGTGATGATATGGGGTTAAGGGCGCTAAACATCTATGGTCATCAGCGCCCTTACAACGTATAAAACTTAAAATCTAAAAAAACTAAAATACGGGCACAAACCTGCTGAGTCTAAAACAATAAAAACAACATATCAAAGTTTAAAAACCACCACATTAAAACATGTTAAATGAAACCACAAAGGAGTAAAAGACGTTTCAGGAACTGCAGAAGTCAAGCGACAAGAGTGCCATACGTCCGCTGGGGATAAGAGAACCCATTAAAACAGACAAAAGAAAATCACAAAACTAAAAGACGCACAGCCCATCAAATGCGACGACTAAAACCATTGTCACTGATAAAACGTAAAAGACATTCTAAAGCATGAGCGTCGTCTGCCAAAACGTTGGCTATGACAACAGGCAGAGACAAATGAACGCGCAAATGAGCTAAAATCTGACACTCTGCTAAAATGTGACGCACCGTTAAGGGTGCATCACACTGCTCACAGAGTGGTGCGGAGTCGCCACTGAGCAAGTGCTTATAACTAAAAAGGCAACGTCCAATACGTAAACGAGCTAAAATTACCTCTTCCGGACGAGAAGAACGGGAAGAGGTGCTCCAGACTAACGAGAGAGGTATAACCTCCCTAACTTGTTCCTCCGGTGGACCGTCTACTCATCGCGCCAAAACGAGAGGATACGGCGACTAAAATAAAATACAAGTCTGTGGATGGAACAACAGAGGTAGAACATTTGGTGATAAAATTGCCGATTTGGCCGTGGCGTCGGATACTCGTTCCCTGAGATGCCCATATGACCTGGAAGCCACATGAAGGAGATGCTAATGCCCGAGGCAGCAAGCGAGTGGAGCAGGTCATGAATGCGCTGTACGAACGGGCGATAAGTGTACAGCACGCAAATACTCTGAAGAGAACTCAGAGAGTCTTAACAAACAACATAGTGCCATAAGTCGTGCCGCTGAAAATATAAAAGAGATTGGTAAACACTAACACGTTCGGCAATAAAAATCCAACATTGCTCCGGTAAAACTACTTTGACCATCGATAGAAGCACACCCTACTCCAACATCAGTCTTAGACCCATCAGTATAGATAAAATGAAATTTCCCGAATTTCGCCTGAAGTTCTAAAAACGCAAATCTAAGGACTGAAGAAGGGGTCTCATTCTTCGGCATCGACGTTAACCCAAGGTGACATTGGGCCACAGCGTGCAACAAAGGAAGAAACCGCGTTTCCCCCCTGGGAGGGGACGGCGCTGGCGTAACGTCCAAATGTCGAAGAAGGTTGCAAAATGGAACCCCTTGAGGGAGTAATGCAAAGGAGCTAACTAAAGATTGCCGATCAAGAGAATCCTCGAAAAGTATCTCGAATGACGGGTAGTCAGGCAAGCTGGAGAGTCGACAGGCATAGCTCCACAAAAGCGTCTCACGCCTGAAGAACAGCGGAGGCTCTGCAGCTTCAGCATACAGACTGGGTACAGGACTGGTTGGATAGGCGACTCTTATGCGATGTTGGTGAATGGCATTCAGGCAACGCAACTCAGATTGACGAGCCGAGGAATAGACAATGCACCCGTAATTAAGCTTGGATCGGACAAAAGAGAGATAAAGACGCAGAAGGAGGGTCCGATCAGCTCCCCAGGATGTGCCACTTAAAACACGTAAAAGATTAAGAGAACGGTCACTCTTTGCCTTAAAAAAGGATATGTGCGAAATCCAGCTCAAGTTTCCATCAAGGATCAACCCCAAAAATTGCACCTTGTCTGACCCTCCGGCCCAAGATGGTGAGAGAGAGCGAAGGAAAAGCCTTCCGGCGCCAGAAATTGACACAGACGGATCTCTCGGCGGAGAAAGTAAAGCCGTTGGCAATTCTCCAAGCGTAGAGACGGTCTATAAACTCTGGAGACGCCGCTCGAGCAGACAGGTCTGCCGTGAACTGCAATAAATGGCAAAATCGTCAACAAAAAGTGACGATAATATACCAGTGGGAACACACTCAACAATGTGGTTGATAGCAATCACAAAAAGTGTGACACTAAGTACAGAGCTCTGCGGTACTCCGTTCTCTTGAATAAAACGACTAGATAAAACCGAGCCCACACGTACAGCAAAGACGCGATCCGTCATAAACTCCCGAAGAAATATGGGGAGACGACCGCTTATATTCCATGCGTGGAATATACGTAAAATACCGTCCCTCCAACAAGTGTCATAAGCTTCCTCCAGGTCAAAAAACACAGCCACTGTTTGACCCTTTCTCAGAAATCCATTCATAATATGCGTCGACAGAGACACCAGATGGTCGACAGTAGAGCGATGTTCACGGATCACGCACTGAGCTTACGCCAGAAAGTTCTGAGTCTCAAGTCACCACGTCAACCGCCGGTTAATCATGCGCTCCATCACCTTGCAAATGTAACTGGTGGGGGAGATAGGACGGTAGCTGGAAGGTAGTTAGTGATCCTTCCCAGCCTTAAGTATAGGGACGATGGTGGAAAAACGCCGTCTTGCCAAATACGGTTATAGACGTGCAAGAGAAAAGTTTACTGTCGGCTGAAAGGTTCTTTAATATCAGGACATGAATGCCCAGGTGCGGAGTGCCTAGAGATATAGAGTGCGTGCTCCAGCTCCCTCATTGTGAAAATTTCATTATAACACCCCTGATTAGGAGGCCGAAAATTATAGTTCTCCGAATCCAGCCGGTGTTTCAGAGTGCGAATGCCGGTGGAATAATGGTCAGAGCTGGAAACCCAGAGTGTCAGCAATGGCGGCCGGATCCACTATGGTGGCATTGAGAACCTGAAGGCCAGACACAGTACAATGCGACACTTTACCGGAGAAACTACGAAGTTTATCCCAAAACAGAGGAAGGCTTGAAGCGATTAAAACACTCGACAACACGAGTGCAGGATGCCTTCCTGCTATCCTGAATAATGCGACGAGCCCTGGCGCGCGATTGTTTAAAGGCAACCAACTTAACAAATGTAGGGTGTCGCCGAAATGCAGCTCTACGGGCACGAACGGCGTCCCAACAGTCCACAGTCCACCACGTAACAGAAATACACCGAGGGTGGGAGTACGAACAGGGAATTGCGCTTTCGGCGGCAGATAGCATCGTAGAGGTAAGGTGCAGCACCATTTGGTTAACGTCAGTGGAAAGCTGGTCCACAAAAGATACGAGGTTGGAATACAGTCTCCAGTCGGATTTGCTGAATTACCAGGTAGGTACTCAGTGCTGGACGTGGTGAGAGAGAAGAGAAACCATGAAGAGGAAATGATCGCTGGAGTAGGTGTCAGCGACGACGTTCCACTGCAGACGAAGGGCAAGCTGTATGGAGCAAATTGCAAGGTCCAAGTGAGAGAATATACCAGAAAAATCAGCAAGAAAAGTAGGCGCACCTGTATTGAGTTAGAGAGGTTGAAGTCAGCAAAAATGTCGGAAAGAAGCATTCCCCTCGCACAAGCCCTTGGGGAATCCCACAGTGGGTAATGGTCATTAAAATCTCCCAACAGAAGAAATGGTGTGGGGAGAGCGAACAGGAGATCTCAAATGTTCGCATTAGCGAGGGGGGACAATGGAGGTGTACAGACGGAGCAAAGAGAAAAGAAAAAGCCGGGTAATTGAATGATACGGGCAACAGCTTTCAAGTCGGACGTAAGTGTGAGAGTCTGAAAATAAACGTCGTTACGCACTAATAGCATGACACCTCCATGAGCGGGAGTACCGTTATCCGGTGCAAGATATTAGCGAACCGGTGTATACCCTCGGAGATGAAAAGGATCACGAGGCGCAGCTTGGTCTTGTGCAAACACACAACCATAGGTGAATGAGAACGCAATAAAAGTAGCAGTTCCGCTGTATACGATTGTACACCACGTAAATTCCAAATCAGGATAGCCAGGAACAAAAGGGATAAACTGTCTACTTAGGAGGACGGCTGAAAATAACCTATTGCTTATCCTTGGGGCTAGGGATTTTGGTATGGAGTTGATTAGACGTCATAGGCTCCTTGAAGGGAGGGCCTACGCGCTCAGTGCCAGAAACCGATTCAAGCACCGAGAATCAGTTCTGGGTGGCAATGGTTGAAGGGTGCCACTGAGCGCGGCTTGTCCCAGGAGCATCCTAGGACTATGCCCTCCGAGAAGGAGGTGAACGTTTCTTACCGCTCGCACCTTCTTACCGCTTTAAGAAAATTTTCCTTACGAAGTTTCTACATGGATTTCTTCTCAGTGCCTTGTGACTTCAGTACCTTAGGACCAGCTTTACTTGGCTTGATAAGCGTTCCAGAGATGGCAAGCCGGATGGTAGTAGCGGTCATACCTGTCATGGTCCAGGTCTCCGTTTCGGACTGGCGAGGCAACAACAGAGCTGAATATACCCGATCGCAGGAGCACAGGTTGGCGCGTATGGTAACGCCTCCGGGCTTCAGCGAAGGATAGTTTTGTCTTTACCCGGATCTCCTGGATCGCTTTCTCGTCCGAGTACCGCGTACAGCCGGCAAATGACGCAGAATGACATCTTTTGCAATTAACGCAGACTGGGCTGATGAACAGGTACCATCGTGTGAGGGCTGAATACAAGAGGCACAGATGGAAAAGCCACTCTTACAAGAGACTTGCGTATGCCTAAACGTTGGCATTTCAAGCAACCCAGAGGTCTGGGAATATAGGGCCTCACCGCAATCCGTTCGTACCCTGCTGAAATATACGTTGGCAGTTCGACGCCATTGAAGGTTAGAAACAGGATTCGAGTGGGTACCAACACTCCGTCGCGTTTAACCTGCACTCGATGAACCGGTGTCACCTTTTGTTTTGAAAGATATTCGACCAGTTCATCGTGCGACATACTATCGAGGTGTTGACGACGCCTCGACGGGAATTCAAGGTGCGTTGCTTCTCAACACGGGTGGGATAACCGTGGAGAAGCGTAACACGCAACAAGGTCTTACTTTGTTGATCGGAATTGCTTTGTACTAATAATTAACCGTTACGAAGTCGAGTTCAGGACTGAACCAAACCAGCAATAGAGTCAATGCCCTTCTGTATTATAAAAGGATTCACCTTCTCTAAAGATTGGTTTTCCTCTGTTCGCGTAATGACTAAGTAACAACCAGATGTCGGTGGTGCTACTTCTGTTACCAAAACTTTTCGGCAATTGTTAGAAATAATGGAGAAAGAGGGCTCCATAGAGAAAGAAATCCTCCACCATTGGAACGGTCTCCGACCTCATGCTCTGACTTCCCGTGCGTTACCCCAGCTTGGATGAGCGGCCTATCCATACCAGTCTCACCCCAGGCTCACACTTCCCATAAAATAGGGAGAGGGACTCAGCCGTGGGAAGTCTGCTCCTCATGCAAGGTTCCCCTGCGGGACTGCAGCTGAGCAGCGGATATGAACACACACCCTACATAACGACCCCGGGCGGTGGGGATGACGCCATTATACACTCACCCAGCTGCATACCCAGTGCCGGGTATCCGTTAGGGTGTGTCCACGGAGGATTAAAATAAAGGAAATTGGAAAATAAACCAAAAGTGTGTGGGCGTTTCGTACGCAATGTAGACCGGCAAGGAAGAAAAAAGAGATGTATGAATGGTGGTGTGCGAAATGTTCGGAAAGAGTAACCAGAGAAAAAAGAAACAATGGCAAGGGGCGGCATGGAATGAAGCGCTAAGGACGCACAAGAGCCTATCTTGTGTCCCCCGGTCACGGGGACGAGCACACTTCGGCCGGACGAGGGTGAAGGGATGACGATGGCGATGAGTGACTCGGGACCCCGGGTGCGCCAAACCCGTACTCACATAACGTGAGATCCTTGGGGGCTGTGGTTATTGATTTACATGTTATACACAAGCCTTGTTTACCCCGTAGCACTTCTGTTTATATTGCTGAATGTATGCTCTATTTAAAGCCAAATTTTTCCTCCGCTCTTTTCCCCTGCACTCTAATGTCCTTTGATCCGATTCCCTCATTGCTTTACTTAGTTTACAGGATAATTATAGCCAACATCATCTTGTTCAGAAAATCCATGATCGGTTGCACTCTCTCTACTTTGATGGCTTTTGGGTGGTCTTTGTCTGGGTTCCTGGGCATCGTGACATTGTAGCAAATGAACCGGCAGATCAGGCCGCAATGGCTGCAGTTCTACACCCTAATGAACGGTTTCTTCGCTGACTTTGTACCGATTTGAAAGTTTTTTTGCGCCGTCGGATACTCTCTTAATGGCATGCGGAGTGGCACATACATTTACCGTAAAACTGCGTGATGTCAAGGTTACAACGCTTCCTTGTCGTTGTTCTTCACGTCTCTCACGTCGCGAGGAGACCGTGCTTGCTCGGCTTCGTATTGTCATTGTTATTTTAGTCAGGGCTACCTACTTAGGAGAGAGAGAAATAGGTTCGACGTTCAATCCACGAAACAACTGCCGAAAACGCACTCCTCGGGGAAGAAGTGCCAAGGAGCGAGACCCATACAGACGATCTAGAGAATCATAAAAAAATACCCATGCGTTGGGTGTTTCGTCGCGCCAGAGAAGCGGCAAGCATAGCTGCAAATAAGGTCGTCACGCATATAAGACAACGCAGTTGCGGCAGTTTCAGCACAAACACTCAATACAGGGTGGTGTGAAATGCACCTGTGGATAGCCGAATACCAAGATGGGAGTGGCGTTTAGGCTACGTAAGATGGAGGGTCGCGCAGAACCATACACAATACATCCGTAGTCCAGTCGATAAAGACATACAAGAACGGTCCGATCCGGTCCTTCATAAACTGCCGAATGAAGATAGGGAGAGGAATGGATCAGTCAGCGGCGGCCAGTACCACTGAAGTAAGCTCAATAGTTGGAAATTCGCAGGTAGAGAAGCAAGCAAGACGTGAATAAAGGTCCCAGTCTGCCCTATTGAATTGAAACTAAGAAATACCAGTGGAAGATACAGTAGCCGAAAGTAAAAAGATGATGCACGGGATATGATCGCTAGAATGCGTATCGGAAATAATGTTGCATACCAAACGACTAGCAAGTTGTGCAGAACAAAGCCTCAAATCTAGATAGGAAAGAGTCCCAGATGCGTCAGAGAGAAATGCTGGTTCTCCAGTGTTCAGGACGCAAAAACTAAAGTGATTAATGAGGTCAGAAATAAGGCCTCCCCTCGCGCATGTCCTAGAAGAGTCCAAAGAGGATGATGAGCATTGAAGTCCCCAATAATACGTAAGATGAAGGAAGTTGCGACGCTAGATGAAGGAGATCAGTCAATGCGAGGGAAGATGAAGGCGGAACATAAATGTTGCAAATGGAAAAACCGAAGCCAGAAACAGAAACATGCACAGCAACAGCTTGCAAGGGAGTGTTGAGCGGAAGAGGTTCATAAAACACATCGTCGCGAATCAAGCTGGAAACTCCGCCGTGAGCAGGAGAACCCATATCCGGGGCTAGATCGTAGCGCACCTCTGAGAATCTGTGCAAAACAAAAGCATCGTGAGGACGAAGTTTGTCTCCGGCAAGCAACAGTTAAGTGGGGAATGACGACGTAATGGAACCTCTAGTTCAGCTCGTTGTACCCTTATACCACATATATTCCAATGGAGGAGTGCCATCACAAAGACGAGAAAGCAGGTGGGTAAAGAAGGCGTATGCGGCAAAAAGACACTTATGAAGTACCTTTGGGTATAACGATGCGGTTTAACCTGAGTTTTTTCTGCGCGGAGGACTGCGGCTCGGTCTGGTACGACCTAAAACCTGGAAGCTATCCGCGTCACCGTCGCTAGTACCTGTGTTAGAGCATGTCGTCCGAGTATGAGAGCGGGAGTGACACTTGGGACGACGTGTGGGAGATTTGCGGTTAGTTCGATCAGAAACGGTGCTAGTGGTAGTAGCTGCAATGAACGGCATGGAAGAGGCCTGTGGATACGTGGTTGGAGAAAGAACTAAATGGGAAGCGGTGTAGGTTTGGATGCCTATGGAGGCGGGAGAGGTCTGCGCCACGGCATTCTGCTTCCGAACGCCCTCGCGGAAGGCAGCGGTATATTCAGGGAGGTAGACGGGTGCAGTTTGCGGTAACGCTTCCGCGCTTTAGGAAACGTTAATTGTTCCTTGGTGCGTAGTTCTTGGATACCACCTTCCTCTAAAAACCGTGTACACTCTTTGAAGCTGGATGGATGAGCACCACCATAGTTAACACAAGTGGGGTCTTCAGCGCACATCGAGCTGTCATGCGTGGCTCTTCCATAGCGGGGACAAATAGACGAGCTGGAACAGCGCTGCTGGGTGTGCCCGAATTTCTGGCAACGGAAGCAGCGCATTGGATTTGGTATATAAGGTTGGACAGGTGCTCTCTCATAGACGCAGATGATGTAGTTGGGCAATTCGGTCCATTCGAAGGTCAGAAACACTGTGCGGAGAGGAAACGGCATGTCATCCCTCTTTCCAATGAGGCGATAGGAGGCATTAACCCCCTGATCAACCAGGCAATTCATAATTTCCTCATTGGAAAGGCCGTCTAAGCTGGCGGTTGTTACCACACCTCGGCTGCTGTTGATTGATCGGTATTTTTCCACCTTAATGGGGTAGGATCCAAGGAGAGTTGCCTTTAATAACTTTGCCGGTTCTACATCGTGTAACACTTCTATTAGAAGCGTGGCAGCGGTACAACGCGTTGCGTTTCTCACTTTTCCACAGATACGATCAACTTCTTTCTGTATATAAAATGGACTGACATCCTGCATCGTCTTGCCTTAACAATTAAGCGCATAAATAAAAAACGAGGTGTTGAGGAGGGTAAGTGCAAAGAGGCCATCATGGGAAGAACCCCCTTTCGGAACCGTCGGCGTCAGCCTACCCTAAATCTTCCGGTCTGTGCCGTCCTGTAACACCCGCTCCAGGTCGGATCTCAAAGAATACTTCAGAGGAGTTACCCTCCGACTCCACTACTTACCGGTATACGACAGTTTCACCACAGGCAGGCCCGACTTTATGTCCCTACCACTTGAATAACCGCCAGTGGCCCCCTACTTTAGGCCACGCTGCCTCAACGGAGTCAACGCGGATTCAGGGGATTTGTGGTTGATTACATCGGGACCCAGACAGTGGTAACACGTAGAGTCCCCCCGGTCAATCCAGCCACGCGCGGCCACCTAACCGCCCATGGGGACGCGGCCCCTTAGGGACTACGTGGGTGTACGTGACGTATAACAATTGGGGGGCTTAACAGTCTCGCCAGCACAAAATATGAATAAAAAAGCACGATTTTATGCGGACTTTTACACTGCAGGTGATTGGTACCTTATTCTTCACTTCTCAATATAGCACATTCGTCGTACGTGCACGATAAGGCATTGCGTACTTTGAGTTAAATTTTCAGCTTTTGTTATAGTATCACATTTTTGTAGGTTATTTGTTATAACTGCACGTGTGATAAACACTGACAGTCATTCTTTTGCTTCCAGCTGTAAAATGGATAGCTGTAATAGCGTTTATGGTCATGAAAACGCCTTTTATAAAATTAATTGAATTGTTGGATTTGCCAACTGATAGTGGAACTGAAACAGAAATTGAATAAGATTTCAGTGATTATGAAATTGAAGGTGGTGGTAATAAACAGCAGACAATAAAGGTTATAATGGCTTTGACAAAATGTTTGAGTAACAGTTGAATGAAATTCAAGATCTGCTGCTTTCAACTTCTATCTACCTGAGTAGATAGAAAAGGATGTCCCTCTTGAACTACAGCCAAACAGGACCATCTAAAAGGAAACCAAAATTTGTAAAGGTCAACAGAAAATGGAAAAAAATATGATGTGTTACACTCACATGACTTTCTCTACTCTTGTACAAACTATTTTTACAAACGCTTATTCTCCATATGCTTCATGTTAATGGAGATATCAAGATGTCAATCTTATTGATAATTTTCTTGTAGATGCAAGGGGAATATGGTAGCTTTTAAGCGACAGTCAAATATTTTATCGCTGGTTGCTATGTGGCGCATTCCATTCTCTTTGCATGTCCAGGACATAAAAAAATCTGATGTGTTACACTCACATAACTTTCTCTACTCTTGTACAACCTAATTTTACAAACGCCTATTCTCCATATGCTTCATGTTAATCGAGATATCGAGATGTCAATCTTATTGGTAATTTTCTTATAGATGCAAGGAAAATATGGTAGCTTTTAAGCGATAGTCAAATATTTTAACGCTGGTTGCTATGTGACGCATTCCATTCTCTTTGCATGTCCAGGACATAAAAAAAATGAATAACGCATATGAGAAAAAGTATAAGTATTGGAAAATTTAAGGAAATAACAAGCAATATCTCGAAAACGGTTCACTCAACAAAAGAAATGTACAGGACATAAGTTGTGTATTTTAACGCGGTCTACATTTTTTGTGTAGTAAAATTTTGTCTATCTCTTATGGTTTACCAGTTATGCAAAAGTCGTTCACAATGAAGAATACTTTTGGAGACATTCCCAGAAAATTCGAGATATACATTTCATTTCTCATGACATTACCCTAAACATATGATATTTTCATCAAAATCGTTAGAGCCATTTTTGAGAAAATTAAAATTTTCCAAAAATCTTCCATGTAAAGGGTAGTCTGGGGTGGGGGGATTTTCTTGAAAACCTTCGTGTCGCATCTCTGGAAGATACTGAACCTAAATACCAAGTTTGGTGCTTATCCGATTGTTCGTTTTTGAGTTATGCTGTTCACAGACACACACAGACACACACACACACAGACACACACACGGACATGTTTCCAAAAATGCTTTTTTTGGATTCAGGAGGTCTCAAAACGTGTATTTCCGGTGAAATCTCGGTATCGAATTTTTGGGTGGAATGCAATACTTCCCCTACTTACTATACGTAGTAGAGAAAGTAAAAATGAATAACGAATTTGAGAAAAAGTATAAGTATTGGAAAATTTAAGGAAATAACAAGCAATATCTCGAAAACGGTTCACTCAACAAAAGAAATGTACAGGACATAAGTTGTGTATTTTAACGCGATCTACATTTTTTGTGTAGTAAAATTTTGTCTATCTCTTATGGTTTACCAGTTATGCAAAAGTCGTTCACAATGAAGAATACTTTTGGAGACATTCCCAGAAATTTCGAGATATACATTTCATTTCTCATGACATTATCTTAAACATATGATATTTTCATCAAAATCGTTAGAGCCATTTTTGAGGAAATCAAAATTTTTGAAAAATGTTCCATGTAAAGGGTAGTCTGGGGTGGGGGGATTTTCTTGAAAATCTTCGTGTCGCACCTCTGGAAGATACTGAACGTAAATACCAAGCTTGGTGTTTATCCGACTGTTAGTTTTTGAGTTATGCTGTTCACAGACACACACACAGACACACACACACACGGACATGTTTCCAAAAATGCTTTTTTTGGATTCAGGAGGTCTCAAAACATGTATTTCCGGTGAAATCTCGGTATCGAATTTTTGGGTGGAATGCAATACTTCCCCTACTTACTATACGTAGTAGAGAAAGTAAAAAAATCTGATGTGTTACACTCACATAACTTTCTCTACTCTTGTACAACCTAATTTTACAAACGCCTATTCTCCATATGCTTCATGTTAATCGAGATATCGAGATGTCAATCTTATTGGTAATTTTCTTGTAGATGCAAGGAAAATATGGTAGCTTTTAAGCGATAGTCAAATATTTTAACGCTGGTTGCTATGTGACGCATTCCATTCTCTTTGCATGTCCAGGACATAAAAAAATGAATAACGCATATGAGAAAAAGTATAAGTATTGGAAAATTTAAGGAAATAACAAGCAATATCTCGAAAACGGTTCACTCAACAAAAGAAATGTACATGACATAAGTTGTGTATTTTAACGCGATCTACATTTTTTGTGTAGTAAAATTTTGTCTATCTCTTATGGTTTACCAGTTATGCAAAAGTCGTTCACAATGAAGAATACTTTTGGAGACATTCCCAGAAAATTCGAGATATACATTTCATTTCTCATGACATTACCCTAAACATATGATATTTTCATCAAAATCGTTAGAGCCATTTTTGAGAAAATTAAAATTTTCGAAAAATCTTCCATGTAAAGGGTAGTCTGGGGTGGGGGGATTTTCTTGGAAACCTTCGTGTCGCATCTCTGGAAGATACTGAACCTAAATACCAAGTTTGGTGCTTATCCGATTGTTCGTTTTTGAGTTATGCTGTTCACAGACACACAGACAGACAGACACACAGACAGACATACACACGGAGATGTTTCCAAAAATGCTTTTTTTGGATTCAGAAGGTCTCAAAACATGTATTTCCGGTGAAATCTCGGTATCGAATTTTTGGGTGGAATGCAATACTTCCCCTACTTACTATACGTAGTAGAGAAAGTAATAGATGCTGCTACAGAAATATCAGAACACAATTATCCGGAAGGTATATAAATGTTTATATATAAGCCAATTTCCCAACTGTTATAATTTCTGACATAAGCATGCCTATGTAGAAATGCTTTTATGTAATGTAGTGTTTTACAAGAGCGTTTGAAGACATGTTTGTAGCGTGTGATTCACTAACCGATGTCTTCTGTGTTTTGCTGTATCCTGTGACAAGTTATGTAGCACATCAGAGCAACTTGTTTGCGACACAGACGAATAACACACCCTGTCTTGAAAAATGAGCGGCTGTGCTTCATTGGTATCAAATTTTATGAGGTACAATTCATTTCCATCATGGAAAGACTTCTGGGCCACATCCGCTAAACTAGGACACCCTTTATTAAAGGAATTCATGAGCAGAAATCGCTTTGATACCATTGCTTGCAAAGTTGCATGTTAACGATAACCAGGCAAGACCTGAATAATGTGAAGATAAGTTATATAAATTGCATCCCATCATTGAAAATTTAAATAATAACTTCAAACAGATATACCGAGAGAGAGAGAGAGAGTCAAAAATTACGAACCGGCTGCGCGGTGTTTTTCCTGTCCGCGTCCTCGGCGCTCCTTGCCGTCTGCCGTATCACAGAAAGGCGCGGATGAATTCATACAATATTTTTAAAACTTCTTTTAAAATTACTTACCAACTTTACGAAAGGAGATGCTTAAACTGGCCACCGTCGTTGTTCATGCATTTTTGGCACCTCTTTAGGAAACTATCCTTCACTCGCCGTAGTTTACGTTGATAAATGCTGGCAATTTCCTGGTGGATATTTTGTTTTAATTTTTCAAGGGTGTGTGAGTTTGTCTTGTACACTTTAAGTTACACCAAAGAAAGAAATCATAAGAGGTTAGATCGGGGGACCGAGGGGACGACAAATCTCTACTAATAATCCTGTCCTCAAACAAACTTTCAATTGTTCTCGTCGAAATATTGGCCGTATGAGCTGTTGCAGAGTCTTGTGAAAAAAGACAAAATCACTCTCCCTGTCCATTAATTCTCTAAAAATAGGGGGGGCTAATTTGTATTCACGTATGTAAGGGCGTCAACTGTGAGTCGAAAAAATTGGCTTATAACTCTTTCTCCGCAATTTGGTAGCTTTCACGCAGAGCCATAAGAAATGCCTGTCTGTTGTGAAAGGACACCTAAGTTATTTTGGGGGGGAATTCTTCAAACGATGACCATGTCATCTAATGTTTCTTCGGTAAGAATCGTGCGCCATATTTTAGATTTCTTAGCCTGAACACTTCCTGTGGCCTGAAATTTATTGCAAAGTTCATCGATTGTTGTACGGCCTGGAACTTTTACACCTGGAAGTCTTTCTGCAAATAGGTACTTTTACTTGGCGAGCTGACTGTGTTAACACATACGAATTATAAATAAATACGCGATGTGCGGTAGAAAACATACTGGGCCATAATATACTTTATGACTAAAGTACAGGACAAAATAATAAATAGCTCGTAATAACTGACTTACATCACATCACCTCAACTCAATACTGCGCTTCACACTGCAGAGCAAAACCATGTCAACAGCGTGTCCTTGTTTATGATAGCAGTGCGTTATCATGTTTCCACATGTCTAATGGAAAACACCGCTCAGTCGGTTCATAGTTTCTTGGCTCTCCCGTTACAATACAACAAGATGTATGAGCGTAGATGAGAGTATGGTACTATTCAAGGTCGCAACACCATGGAGCAGTATGATGTGCTGAAACCATTAAACGTGGTTTAAAGATAATAGGACAAAGAATTTAAATTTAATACCAACGAAATCCTTTCAGGAGTATTTTAAAATGCTTTTAACAATATCGAGAAAAGAATTTACGGCTTAATTTAAAGGGTAATGGAAAGGGTAATTTAATGGAACCTATAAGGGAAGATGTGGTAAGAAATTTTTTAGAGTAACAAAAAACGGGGTAAGCCGCGGGCCCGGAAAGAATAACAACGGAGCTAATTAAATATAGTGGTCCAGAAATTATACGATTTATAACTAAACTTTTTAAACAAGTGGGTGAAGGAGATCCTATCCCGGACGAACGGAAGCTATCATATATCAGTGTAATATATAAAAATAAAGGGAGTAAACGAGATCCAGGAAACTATAGAGGGATTAGTGTTGCGGCAGTAATTAATAGCATTTTAGGCACAATTATTAAAGTTAGATTGGAGGAGCTAATACGACACAAAATATCCGAAGAACAGGCAAGCTTACGGAGTCATATCATGGATAATAAATTTGTGATTACACAAGGTAGGTACAGAAAAAATGTTTGCTAAGGGGAAAGAAGTGCATATGACATTTATTTATCTTGAAAAAACACATGACCCTGTGCCTATAAATAGACTATAGGCGGCAATGGACAATTTTGGAATACCTAAACCCCGTATACATTTTATAAAAGGATTGTATGAATTTAAGGCAAGTGTTTAAGATTGGAAATCGGGTATCACCAAAATTTCCCATAACAAAGGGGTTAAGACAAGGATGTGGGATGTCACTAACATGTTCCAGAAGAGGTATTGACAAAGTGGAATAAGTCATGTAGGGGAATGTGTCTAAATGTAAATGGCCCTTTACTGTACGATTTACTCTTTGAAGATGACCAGATTATAATAGTACAGGAAAAAGATGATATAGACATATGATCAAGAAATTAATAGTTGCATTTGAAGTAGGCGGATTAAAAATAAACGCCATTAAAACAGAATATATGTTAATTGTCTTGGAAGGTTTACAAATAAATAATGTGGTGATTAAATGTGTGGTGCAATTTTAGTATCTAGGATGCATAATAGATAAATCTGGCACTTCTGAAAAAGTATTAATAATAGAGTAAATTGTGCAAGAAAGACGATTAAATCCCTGAGTAGTCTTTAATGGAATCTTAATTTAACCAGAAATACCAAACAACAAATTTTGCATGTAATAATAGAAAGCATGATTAAATATGGGTCAGAAAGTTGGACATTGAAGGAAAGGATGCAGAAAATAAATTTAGCGACAGAAATGGACGGGCTTCGAAGAAGTATGAGAATATCCAAATTGCTATGTGATAGGAACATCTACATCAGACAAGAAATGGATGCACAAGAAACTGTTATAGACAGAATATAAAAAAGAGCTCTACAATAGTACGGACATGTTCAACGGCTGTCGGAAGAACGGTGGCCTAAACGAATCTTAAATTACAAGGTTTCAGATAGAGGAAAGCGGGGAAGAGCAAGAAGAATGCGCTATAAAATTAAATGCAGTTTTATTTATGGACGCTCTTTATCTGTTGTGGTCCTTAGCGTCCTATTCCGTACTGAGCGTGAAAAACCGATAACTTTGCTTAGAGTCGTTTTATCAGGCTTGAGGTTCTTTTACGTACCGTAAATGTACGACACGGGACCACCGGCTTTACTTCCCTTCCGAAGGAAGCCATGCTAAGGATTTTTACGCCCGAAAAAAAAAACATCGCCCTCCGCCGGGTTTGAACCCGCGACCTCTAGAACTAGAGTCTAGCATGGTAACCACTACATCATGGAGGACAAGGACATGGTATGAAGGAATATACGGTGACATCATGAAGATAAGTATGGAAGAGGGACATTGGGAAGATGATGAAGTGGGGTTTAAGGGCGCAAAACCAGGGAGGTCATTAGCGCCCGTCAAAGATAAAATCGAGGTAAAACAATAGTTTAAAACAAAGGCCACCATAACATCATACTAAAAGCAAAACGAAAAAAAAAGAACTAAAAGGCCATAATAAAATCAGCTAAAAGAATGAAACAGGACAGTGTCAGAGGCCGCAGAACGAGGAGCTGAAACATGGGGCTAGAACTAATGGTCGAAAACACACTAAAACTAGAAAAGCGCTCAGGGACACGTCAAACGCGGTTCTGTACATGGCCGCGGCGAATAAAAGTTAAAACACGTTCTACACCTAGTACGTCATCAGCTAAAATGGCAAGCAGTGTGGCGCCCCTCTGCAGGGATGAGCGAAGGACAGCAAAGGACTGACACTGCTCTAAAACATGCCGCACTGTCAACGGCGCACCGCAACGACCGCAAACGGGAGCAGACTCACGGCGCAAAAAGTGACAGTGGCTAAAACGACAGTGCCCGATGTGAAGTCTACATAAAATTACCTCCTCCCGCCGGAAGGAACGCGAAGAAGTTGTTCAGGTTGAGGATACAGGTTTAATCTTCCGCAATTTGTTATCCTGGATGGAGGACCACGCACCAAACCAGCACGAGAGAATAGAGCTCCGTAACAAATGGCTAAAATCATTTAGAGGAAGAGAAGAGCTAAAATAACTGGGAGAGAAAACAGCACGCTTGGCAGCGGCATCCGCACGCTCGTTACCCTGAATGCCGACGTGACAAGGAACCCATACAAACGAAAGGCTCACACCATCGGTGGTAAGCTGGCGGTAGTTATCCTGGAGGCGCTGCACGATGGGATGGCGAGCGTACTGCGCACGAAGGCTAGACAGGGTACTTAGGGTGTCCGTGCATAAAACACAACGCAGTAGACCTCGCTGACGGATAAAAGAAAGAGCTTGCTCCAGAGCAAAATTTCAGCAGTAAAAATCCAGCACTGATCTGGGAGACGAAAGCTAGAATGTTCTACACAAACACAAAGACACATCCAACTCCACGATCATCCTTTGAGCCATCGGTATAAATAAAAGAATGGTTGCCGAAGCGTGAATGAACTTCGGCAAAAGCCGAACGGATGGCCGGACCAGGGGTTATGGACTTTGACATGAACGCCAAATCAGGATAGTACGAGACGTCTGGAGGTAGCCAAGGGGAGAAACGTGTTTGGCCTCTTGGGAGTATAACCTGCAAGACGATGTCCAAAGTCCGAAGGAGTTGTCGGAAACGAACTCCTGGTGAGAGCAAGGCAAGCGGCCGAGATGCATAGTGCGGATCCAGCGAGTCCGCAAAGAACGACGATGAAGTGGTGAGCCACACTGGATAACCGGCAAGCATAGCTGCAAAGAAGAACGTCGCGACGATAAAAAAGCGGAGGTTCGGCAGCTTCTGCACAAAGACTCAAAACAGGACTGGTGCGAAAGGCACGTGCAGCTAGCCGGATACCCTGGCGGAGAATTGTGTCCAAGCGACGCAAAATGGAAGGCCGCGCAGCGGAATACACAATACACCCGTAGTCAATCTTTGAGTGAACTAGTGAGCGATAAAGTCTCAAGAGGACTGTACGAAGTGCACCCCATGGTGTGCCAGATAAAACGCGTAAAACAGAAAGAAAACCTTCACAACTCACTAAAACATAGGCTATATGTGACGATCAACACAATTCCTATCAAGGATTAACTCGAGGAATTTCGTTTCGTCCGCAAACGGGAGGAGTGCTGCACCGAGCCGGAGAGAAGGTGCAGGGAACTCCTTCCGGCGCCGGAAGTTAACGCAGACTGTCTTCTCGGCAGAAAATTGAAAGACATTTGCAATACTCCAGGAGTGAAGGGAGTTGAGACACTGCTGCAGTCGGCGTTCCGAGATACAGGTAAGGCGAGAAGTAAGGTAGACGCGAAGTCGTCAACAAAAAGCGACGAGGAAATTCCGTGTAGAACACAGTCATTTATAAGGTTAATCGCAATAGCAAATAGCGTGACGCTGAGTACCAATCCTTGAGGAACCCCGTTCTCGAGTAAAAAAAGAAGATAAAATCGATCCCACACGCACACGAAACACCCGGTCCTTCATGAACTCGCGAATGAAGACAGGAAGATGGCCACGAAAACCCCACTGATGTAAGGTAAGAAGAATACCGGTTCTTCAACAAGTGTCATAGGCCTTCTCCAGATCAAAACGGACAGCTACTGTTTGGCAGCCCCTCAGGAAACCGTTGAAAATTTGTGTTGAGAGATTGACAAGATGATCAACAGTAGAACGGTGCCGACGGAAGCACATTGCACGTTCTCAAGAAGGTCCCGAGATTCTAGCCACCATGTCAACCGCCCGTTGATCATGCGTTCGTTAACCTTGCAGACGCAGCTGGTTAGGGAAATCGGGCGGTAACTGGAAGGTAGATGGCGGCCCTTGCCAAGTTTCAATATCGAGACAATGGTGGCTTCGCGCCAAACCCTAGGAAAGATGCCAGTTTCTCAGATATGATTGTACACTGGAAGGAGAAAGCGCTTACCATCTTCCGAGAGATTCTGAAGGAGCAAAACGTGTACAGTATTAGGACCGGGAGCAGTATGTCCAGAGGACGCCAAAGCAGACTGCAGTTCGCGCAAAGAAAAAGGAAAGTTATACTCTTCGCGGTTACTGGAGCGAAACGAGATCTCTTGGGCTTCCACCGCAGCCTTCCGAGCAAGAAAGGCGGGTGATAATGGGCAGAGCTGAAAATTGCCTCGAAAGTCATGGCCCAAAGTATCGGCGAGAGCATGGGTATCAGTATTCATACAATGGCCAATGCGGAGACCGGTGACATACGAATGAGTAGCCTTACCGGTGACGCGCCTAAGCTTTTTCCAAACCACAGTGTCGGTCGTTGAATTACGGAAACCGTCCACGAAGCGTGCCCAAGAGCCACGCTTACTTTTGCGAATAACCCGACGAGCTGAGGCACGCAGGTGTTTATAGCGCACCAAATTATACAACGTAGGGCGACGCCTAAATACCCTGAGAGCACGCCGGCGCTCACGAGCGACTTTGGCGCATTCCTCGGTCCACCAAGGGACCGGTAAACGTTTAGGGTTGGTAGACGTACAAGGAATGCAACGGTGAGCAGCAGAGAGAATCACGGAGATAAGATGCTTCACCAATACATATACACTGGAAAAGTGGCAGGAAGAAAAGTGAGCGAGACGGGAAAAAAGCGACCAGTCGACTTTAGTAAACTGCCATTTGGGAATTGCTCTGGAATATACGGTTGAAAAAGAAGACTAATGAGACACGGAAAATGATCACTTGAGTGCGTGTCCGTTATAACGTTTCACTCCAAACGGTGGGCAAGCTGCGCTGAGCAGAAACTTAAATCCAAACGTAAAAGATTTCCAGTGAAATCAGAAAGAAAAGTTGATTCGCCAGTATTAAGGACAGACAAGTGAAGTGGATCGAGGTCGGCGAGTAAGACTCCCCTTGCGCAAAACCCGGGAGACGCCCAAAGGGGGTGATGGGCATTGAGATCCCCAACCAACAAATAAGGTTTGGGGAGCTGTGACACTAAGTAAAGCAAGTCAGCGGAAGCAAGGGAGGAACAAGGAGGAACATAGATGCTGTGGAGAGAAAAAGAAAAGCCAGGAAGTGCAATATGAATGGCAAAAGCTTGCAAGGGAGTATTGAGACGGATAGGATTCTTACACACGGTGTTACAAACAAAGATCATCGCACCACCTTGCGCAGGAGAGCCCTCCTCCGGTGGAAGATCAAATCGCTCCACGGAGTATCCCCGGATAGTAAAGGAATCTTGGGGCGATGCTTTGTCTCCTATAAGCAATCGACAAGCGGCACATGCGAACACAACAATAGCTCGAGCTCAGTGCGTTGTGAGCGTAAACCACGTATATTCCACTGCAGAATAGCCATCACAAAGGCGATAAAACGGCTAAAGGAAGGCGCGCGCTGTTAAGAAAGTTGATCACCTGGTCGCGGCTGGGGGCCGGTTAAGTTTCAACTTCTTCTTCCGTGAAGGGCTGCGTCCCTGTCTAGTGCGTCTGACACTTCAAAACCATCCTCATCACCCTCGCTGCTACCAGTATCAGAGCACGTCGTACGAGTACGGGAACAAGATCGAGAGCGATCGGAGGGATGACGATGGGGTGATGTGCGAGGCATCCGGTCAGTAGAACGGACAGACGTTGAAACCGAAGCTGTAGAGACGGTGAAAAAGAGGAAGTCTTAGGTAACGGAAATGAAACAAGGTCGGATGTCTCATTAGTTTGCGTACCAATAGATACCCGAGGAAGAGAAGCAGGGACAGTCTGAACCACAGCATTCTGTGCCCGCACAGGTTGCAGACGGCGTTTGCATACTTCAAGGTGGTGACTGGATGGAGATCCCTAAAACGCTTTCTGGCCGCGGAAAATGTTAACCGCTCCTTAACTTTGATTTCCTGTATCGCTCCTTCTTCCAGGAACCTGGGCCACTCCTTAAAGCTGGTAGAATGCGCACCTCCACAGTTGATGCAGGTGGGGGTGGAAGCACACACCGACCCATCATGGGCGACGCGGCCGCAACGAGGTAAACAGGCAACCCAGAACAACGTTGCTGCGTATACCCGAATTTTTGGCAACGGAAGCATTGCATGGGATTGGGCACATAGAGACGAACGGGAGCTCTCTCATAACCACAGAATATGTAAAACGGCTAGCTTCGAGCTCTCAAAAGTCAAGAAGATCGTTCTAAGTGGAAACGGCTTGCCGTCCCTTGTCCCAATTAAACGGTACGCACTGATAACACCTTGGTCTGATAAACAATTCGCTATGTCGTCATTTGAAAGGCCATCCAAACTAGGGGTCGTCACCACACCACGACTACGGTTGAGCGACGCGTGTTGTTCATCTTTAACGGGGTAAGAACCCAAAAGACTCGCCTTTAATAATTTCGCCGGCTGGTCGGCAGTGGCCACTTCAATTAACAAAGTACCATCTCTACAGCGAGTGGCATTCTTTACAGGGCCATAGATGCTGTCTAGCCCTTTCTATATGTAAAATGGGCTGATATCCTGCATGGTCTTGGTCTCCGCAAGAAGCCGCATAACAAAAAATCGGGTGTTGAAAGGGTGGAGCGCGGAGGAGCCATGGTGATAGGGCCCCCCTTCCAGAACAATCGGCGTCAGCCTGCCATCCGGGGGATAAAAGAAAAGACACCGAACTCTTCCGGTCTATGTCGTCCTGGAGCACCCACTTCAGGCCCGATCTCGAGGAATACATCAGAGAAGTTACCCGACACCTACCACTACTGACCAGTATGCGACACTTTCAACACAGGCAGGCCCGACTTTATGCCCCTACCACCGGCATAATCACCGATGGCTGCCCACTATAGGCCACGCCGCCTCAACGGAGTCAACGTGAATTCAGGGACTTGTGGTTGATTACGTCGGGTCCTCCGGTACATCCCAGCGACACGCGGCCGCTGAGGTGGCCGAGAGGACCCGGCCCCTCAGGAGCTACGTACATGACTGCGGAACGGCTTGGCACCTAATGTCGCAAAAAAGGGGCAGTGGGGCGGGTCCACCCAACCTTCCTGCCTGAGATCTCCGGAGAGCACACAAGTAGGAAGCTGCGCCGAAACCGTGGGACAGAACCACGGAGACAGTAAAGATCCCTGCTGGTGAGACAGGAAGTTATAAATCCAAACAACTAAGGCTACCATAAAAGAAATAAGCCTAGAAGAGGAAGACTTATATGGTAAGGATGATGACGTGGCAAAAACAAACGGCGGTGGAGGGATGAGGATGAGTGGCTCGGGAACCCGGGCGCGCCAAACCCGTACTCATACAAAGTGAGCCCCTGGGGGCAATGGGAAGATAGGAATCTCTGAAAAGCGGGTATCGAAAGAGAGCTGCTGTAAAGTGGAAACCCTGTAAACTAATATAATAGCAATTATGTTTCTTGTCTCTATATGTTTCCCTCCGCTTGCTCCCCATTTTAACTGTAACGAAGCCCTGCGTTAATGACCGGCTAGCAATGCCTTGTTACTACTGCACACGCTAATGACCGGCTATGCAATGCCTTGTTACTACTGCACAAGGATAGACAACAACTAAGGGCCGGTTTCACTAACAGACGCTAAATTTTAACACAATGTTAAACCGACTTAACACTGAAGTTAACACAAATTTTGTTTCATCAAACAATGTTAACTTTAACAATGTGTTAAAGTCGGTGTTAAGTTACATCGCGATACCCCTGTGTTAAGGCGTTTAACAAATGTTAGAAGTTGGAAAATGCCTGCCGCAAACCAAGCTGTTGATGCGAGTTTGCTACAATTAACATTTTTAATGCCATTCCTAATGGAAGAGTAGTGCGTCATAATGAATTTGAAATCCTGCAAAAAAAAAAAGAGGAATTTTTGAAGGAATATAAACTGTTCAAGGGGTCAGGAGCATGGTTTTATGGGAAATACTAGAGGTTAGAATACTACGAACAGAAGCATGCCTCTTTCTCCTAAGCTACAAGTGTTATATTAGGTACTTAGATTTTATGCTACTAACATTTTTCGTTTACTTGGTGGGTGATAATGTTGGTATTTCCAAAGTTAGCGTTTGTGGTTTATGCGGAAGTTTTCCAAATGAATTGCTTCGAGAATCAAACACTTTTTGGGGGTCGGCTTGATTAATCACCGATAACACATTTACTTCCATTTTAATTTCAATGCAGTGTCTATTACCAGTTTTAAACCGTTTTAAGCGCTCTTTACACCTAAAGCTTCTGGTGCAGCGCTTTATGTTAGCATAAAATTGCAGCAGTTGCTTACTGGTTTTAAGAGAAACGCGTTCATTCCAATTAAATTATTCGTGAATTTTGTACCAGGCTGCAATTTTATCCGTTGATGTAAGACCGTTAGCTTTCTCGCAGCTGATAATACATCTATACTTATTAACCAGGTGTTGATTAACGCGTTTTAATGGTGAAACGTTTATTTCAGTGACATCGCTACTTTTACCTCAAACAATCGGGAATATCACATGGTAATTGCATAGTATGTAAACAGTTGTCTGCTAATGGCACAGAGAGCGCAGCGAAACGTAGAAAAAAGTGCATCGGAGCACGTTCAGCAGCAGTGTAGTTCGGCCACCGCCTTTTCGAAAGCTAGCGTTCGCAGTTGTCTTTGACGTAAACAGTATGTTAGCTAACAATTTGCTGCAAGAGCTTGATGAAACGCAAAAGTTTTACCTTACGTTAAACTTTGGCACCGTCTTAACAAACAAGATGTTAGTGCATTTTTAACATCAGTTGGTGAAACCGGCCCTAAGGGCGACAAATCCACCCCTTGAACGCTTCATTTAGTATCATGTCTCCAGGTGTACGATGATTTATTGTGCCTTGCCTGCATGTACGATCTAGTGTTATTTGTAGTTTATACATGTTATCCTTGATTTGTAGGCAGCTCCCAAAGATATTTATATAATTCGCAGTTCAATATTCATATTTTCTATATCATTACTTGCTGATAACCTATGTTTTCGCTGGCTGGTAAGTATGACGCAAAATTATACATATATCGCAAGTATACGAACATTTTTTGCATGTCCTTTAACCTGGCACACTAAGCATGCAAGCATTAAAGAAAATTATTTAATAGTTACTTTATATTTGGATGTGGATAAAATAAACATAAATGGTTTATATTAAATTATAAATAAAATATATTAAAAGAAACTACACTTAAATACAGATAAACATGATATTTTCTTACCGTCAAAGAGCCATTGAATGTAAAAAAATGTATTATAATTTGGTTAATTAACCTAGGCAAAATGCTTTAACAGATTTAATAAAAAAAATTTACATTTCCACAATACTTAATGTAGATAAATGAATCTTAAGCAATGAATGTAATCTAAGCAAGAAATTCTTCTGTGACGAAATACAAATATGTTTTGACGAGGTGTGTGTTCAAAAATAATGACAGAAATTATACCTACGACGAAAAAGGATATAAATATAGAAATTCTTCGTTTGTGATGAAATATTCCATGAATAAGAATTAAATGAAATGCTACGACGAAATAAACACATTTGAGAAGCGAGATAACGAAATACATAAAAATAATGTTTAAAATGATATTCTCCCGGGACTAATATAACAGTATTAATAACTTGGAGTTATTAAAATAATTAATGTGGAAAACATTGAGAATGGCACTTAAGGTAAAAGTAGTCAATGCCAAAGGGTTAATCGAATACTTACAGAAAGCTTGGAATATTAGTGAATCAATAAGTTCTGATTGGAAGCTTACGCGTATTAAGAAGCGGATAATAAAAACTAAAAGGTTGGATTTCGTACAACAGGTTATTTCAGACACGATAAATCAGAAATTTCACCAATTACTATCTACGTGTTGTATATCAATATCAATTTATTGTCATTAAACAGTTATATAATTGCAATGGACATTGTCAGTACATACAATAAAATACAAATCAATAATACAACATAAACTACACCTTGAACAACTTTTACAGCAAAAAAGTAACAATTAAGTATCAATATCAGATACATTATTATCAATAAATTCATTAATAGAATAAAATGGACTATCCACAAGCTAAGAATGTAATCGCTTACAAAATATTTTATAAGGCAAATCATTTACAGCTTGAGGTAGCTAATTAAAATGGTTAATACCAATATAGGAGTAACTTTGAGACGTTTTCTTAAGTCTATTTTGAGGTATATCAATCATTTGACCATTTCGGGTATTATAATTATGAATGTTGGATCTCGTGTCATCCATATGTTGATGCTGCTTCATAAAACCCAATACAGTATATCAAATTTATAACAGTTAAAATATTATATATTTTAAAATAGGGTTTACAATGTGTTCTAGTAGTTATCTTAGCCATAATTCTTATAGCTTTCTTTTAAACAAGTAATATATCTTGGATGCATGAGCTATTACCCCAAAGTAAAATACCATAATTAATAATATTGTGAAAGTATGCAAAATATGAGACACATGAATGTATTCAAAGGGTACACAATTGACTAAACTCCTCAACAAGAATACAACCCTTGACAACTTCCTGCATAAATATGTAATATGTGGCTCCCAGGTTAAAAATCTATCAATAAAAATGCCTAAAAACTTTACATGAGTACAAAACTTCGGGACAACAGCATTATTTAAAATAAAAATTATATTTTTAGTTTTAGAATCATTAAGTCAAACATTATTTGCTTGAAACCATTGTGATGTATACATTATGTTATTTTGAACCTCAGTTACTGTATATTTGCGTTATTATGAATAAAAGTTGTGTCATCGGCAAATAATATGGTTTTAAATTCAGTATTGAATGGTAAATCATTAATCATACCGGGAAAAACACGAATCAACTGGAGAATTTAGTGTCGTACTGGCATGTTACCATGGTAGCTCATTGGTTAGAGCAACCGGGTGGAGACCGGGAGATCCGTGGTTCAAATCCCGGCTATGACATTGAATTTTTCAGTCTCTGCTTCTACCTTTCCATAATAAGGAATAGCAGAGGACCTAGGACAGAGCCCTGAGGAACACCGCACATTACTGAAGCCATATCCGAAACCTTATCATTAATCTGAACAACTTGTTTGCGGTTAGAGAAGTAAGAAGAGAGCAATTTATTAGGCGTACCACAAATACCATAATGTGCTAATTTATCTAACAGTATACAATGATCCACACAATCAAAGGCCTTGCTTAAGTAACAACATGTGATCCAAGCAAAGTTCTTTGATTCAAAGGTATTCGTTATATTATCAATAAGTAATCGAACTGCATCAATAGTAGATTTACCAGCCCTAAATCCAAATTGATCGATAGAAAATACCTTATTTTGTTCAAAATAATAATACGTTGGTTGTAGATTAATACCTCAAATGTTTTAGAAAATACTGGCACCAGAGATGTCGGTCTATAATTTTCCAATAATGATTTATTACCTTTTTTATAAACCGGTATTACTTTTGCTAATTTAAGTTTACTTGGAAATATGCCCTCATTGAAGCATTTATTTATACAGATAGTAAATGGCTAAACAATATAACCAAGTATTTTATTTAGCAAATTATTTGAAATATCATAAATATATCTGGAATCAGAATTATGCAATTATGCATACGTAATATGAGGAATTAAACAACGACAATATGATTATATCCAATATAACCCTCAAGCCGAACCAATTTCAATATCTGAAAAAATGCCATAATGGAACATGGAATAATAACATATCACAAACAACATGTACACATAATTGGGTAGGAATAATGACAGTGTGATATTTATTTGCAAAACGAAAGGAATTATTCCTTAAATTAAAATATTAAAATCTATAATAACGTGATGAGAAAACAAATTCAATTTAAGGAACAAAAGACAGTTGAAACGGTTATAATGCCTAATGGAGAATTTACCTGATATGTTATATGTCAACATATTTTCTGGTGGATGTTGGGCTTTTTCGGGCGTAAAAATCCTTAGCATGGCTTCCTTCGGAAGGGAAGTAAAGCCGGTGGTCCCGTAGATTTACAGCACGTAAAAGAACTTCAAGCCTGATAAAGTGGCCTCTGAGCAAAATTACCAGTCTTTCACGCCTAATATAGAATGGTACGCTAAGGACTACAGTAGTTAAAGGGCGTCCATAAATAAAAAAACCATATTTATTAATGACTTGTATTCATTAATTAATGCAATTACAATATTTCTTTATATGCTCATATGATAATTACGTTTATTTTAATGTGTATAAATGTCTGTATAGTGAGGAAAGAGAAAAATATCAAAATTTATAAAAGCTGCAGGCCAACCGTGTTGGGATGTGTCAATAACGAAAATATTATGTAATTTTTTAATAACCATAGAAAAATAAGAAACAAGAATTATTTTTTATTTTATTTGTGGACGCTCTTTAACCGCTATAGTCCTGAGTGTCCCATTCTGCATTGGGCGTGAAAGACCGACAATTTTGCCCAGAGGCCTTTTTATCATGTTTGAGGTCCTTTTACGTACCGTAAATCTACGACACGGGACCACCAGCTTTACTTCCCTTCTGAAGGAAGCCATGCTAAGGACTTTTACGCCCGAAAAATCCTTCGCCCTCCACCGGGTTTAAACGCGCGACCTCGGAAACTAGAGGCTGGCATGGTAACCACTACACCACGGAGGACGACACAAAAAAGAATGGTTATTGACGTGGAGATGAAGCCACATATATAAGCTTATCTTGAGTGTAGGAGCCAACTTTTTTAAATTAAATTTAGAATGTTAAAATTAATAATAATGTGATGAGAAAACTATTTCAATTTAAGGACTAAGCGACTAGATTCGATCTGTTGTTGTTGCATGGGAGCCCTTCAGTCCGTAATAAATAAATCAGTTACTTGGATAACGTTCCTTTCTGGGGCTTTGCTTATTCAGGAAAACGAATGTCGGATAACTTTAAACTCTATGGACCCTGGGTCCATTTGAGCATCATTTTCACCCATTTCATTCATATTACGATATGACCTACCAGGTTTAAGGTCATTAAATAAAAAACTGTATCCCAGGTGCAATAGCGGCACCCGCACACCTTTCTCTCTGTCCCAGTTCCCTCTTTATATAGTAACCAAGAGGAGCGGGGTAATCTTTCCTGGTTTATCGCCACTGGCAGGGGGTGAGTTTGGACCGCCCCCTTCAAGGGGAATTAGACATAGAACGGGAACAAGGTCCCAGAAGAAGCCCACGACGAGATGAGTGAAACTTCAAATAACTGCCAGATTATGCGGCCTTCTCCGGAAGTTGAGAATTCGCACATTCACAAAATGTTTTGTCAAAACGTTATACATTCATTAGGAGCGGCGTCTTTGGTGTGCCGCAGGGTTTTGCAACCTCCAGAATTAACTTAAGACATACTTATTACATATTCTATTTTGATTTAATTTACAACACATCTGTTATGAGGTTCAAATCTCAGTTCACAAATATGTACTGTGTAGATGAGGAAATATTACTCTGTGGGACATAGCTTTAATATATGCGCACGTATCCCTTTTACCGGGCGTACATTATTTGGTACCTCCCTCTGCCAAATAAAAGTTGCAGCGAGAAAGGAAACGTTCAGTATGTGAGGTAAGGTTGTAATTCTCTGTGATTTGCAATATTCCTACTCCAAATACATGAAAAACGAATTCTGTAAGTAGTTCGCAATCTAATTCATTTCCAGCTCTTCTCAATTTAAGAAAAGCTGATAAAGGAACAGATAGACAGATGACCATGTTACATAATATAGTGCAGTTACTGTATAGTAAAACTTGAGCATTTACCAGAACTTTCAAGCATGGTGTAATGGTAAGCTGTTATGTGTCTATGATGACAGAATGCTTTAATTTTATTCAATTTCTTCATATTAGTGGTAAAGATCATACTAAAATGGAGTTACAGATCCAAGTAATTTGTTGGATAAAGTGAAAAAACATGAAAATTCGAAAACTGAAATGCGTTGAATCTGGTTTCTTGGGAACAGAAAATGCGGACAGCAATTATATAGTGAGTACGGAAAGAAAATTGTGCTGCTGAATGAGTAATCTGAAAAATAGATAGGTATTATATCATAACTGACTGTAAGCGAAAATGCGCTGCTTCCGAACTAACATTACGTCATAAAGAATCAGAGTCGCTTTTAAATCCTTTTATTTTTTATAAAGGAATTACATTCCTCATAAAAACAACACTTTTAAAAAGCTACTGTATTGAAGGGGGCCTCTTTTGAAGATTATTATCCTACAGGCGTGCCAAGAATAAATTAAGAAGGAATTTCAAGGCGTTGATATCACATCTACAATTACACACGAAACAAGTGATTTTTTTTTTATGAATTTCAAATTGTTGTGGTGCTAAGATTTTCTGTCCAGTATTTAACAACACAAATTGCAAGTATTACGGAGAGGCCAAAGATGGCGTTTTGATATAGGAAACCTATGCTACCTTTTGTAAACTTTAAAAGTTATGACGCGTTTTCGTAAACGGGTATCCGAGCTGCCATTGCAGTATAATGTGATTCTGTGTATTAGGATTTTATTCAGAATGCGTAAGTCTTGCCTAGATGGCAAGAAGATGGTATTAATATAGAGTACACTGAAAGCTAAAAATTAATAGCTTTGCTACTTCGATAATAATGTTCCCTCTGCAAGGGTATGCATGCCTCTGATAACTGTTGAGTTGATAAAAGACCACAGGTGCACGGATATGATGTCGGAACAAGACAATGGCGTCGTACTCTATCCTTTGAAGAAGGGGTGCTTACCAGGTTTTGGGAGGAATCTTATATCACCACCTAAGTAATTGCAATGGTTATGGATAGAAACTAGTTCAGTGTTTATCGGGTCCTACAAGAAGAACACTACTCCTACCATCTGCTTTAGGTGCAATCACTGGGGTCAGGAGACTTCGGTCTCAGACTATAAACTCTTCAGGTGGACATTGGAACGACAAAGGAACAGTCTGACTTCTTCGCCTTGGTTCTCTCCAACGACGATGCCATGTTTGAAAAGATGGGCTAAATCTGAACCACGGGAACATTCATGTGTAGGGCTTTGAGCAACCAAATGCAGTGGTAGAGGCTGGTTATCAGCACAGATAGTCATCAATTGTGGGCAGGATCGTGTCCAATCAAATAATTAAACTGTATCTACTTTCTACGGGCTAAATGGGTACTTTATCTTCAGTTCCTTACATATGATTTGCCCGTGTCTTTGGAAGATGTCTCTCTGAACCTCCGACGTCAGATGTGGTTGCCCATTTCAGCGTGGAAGTACAAGATTATCTCAATGGCGTACTTCCTGGGCAGTGGACTGGAAGAAGTTGTGATGAAAATCGGCCACCCCGTTCTCCAGCCCTCAATCTTCTAGATTATTTTGTGGGGACATCTTAAGAGTCTCGTGTACGACTCCTCAGTTGATACTGATGAGCACTTACCGGCAGAGCCTTTGCTGCTTGTGATGAGGTTCGCAACATCGCAGACCTTTTTGAGAGAGTGCGAGGATTGTTTTTTCGTGGGTGCTCTCTACAAACATGTTGCGGGCCGTCACATTGAACAATTCCTTTGGTGATCTCTCTTTTAGTTTTTGCCCTTTGCTTTTTGTCTTAGTCCTTCAATTTTATTTATTTGTTTTTCACGCAGGGGTGAAACCTAGAATATAGTTTACTTAATGTTTCTTAATTGCTTTCATTCAGATATGTTTTTCCTTTGCTCTGAAGAGTCATTTATTTTTTCCATTTATTTCTACCACTATTGGCTAGAGCGGAAGAAACGTCTTATAAATTTTTAAATGTACCTGCACATGCACAGTAGGCACACCGCAGGTCATACTTGAACTACCCATTGTTTAGACGTACTGTTTCGATTGGGTAATGGATTATACGGTTACAAGGTTTGACTTACTTCGTTATTCACAGGCTTAACGATAAACACATTGTACTCTTATTTTGCGTAATTCATTAAAGTGGAGAAGTGATTCTGAGCAACAAAGCTAGTTAAAAAATCACTGCATCATGAAGGAACAAAGAAAGAAAGAAAAGGTAGGAAGGAAAAAGGCGGATGAAGAGATTTGAATCTTCTGCACCATAATCAATATAATCGGTATCTTACGTCGATGTACACTTCCAACCAAAACACTTGTTGCTTTCTAGGTTAGATCAGTAGGGTGCTAACTATTAACAGATTTTATGCTATTGCATAGAATTTAGAAACCAGAGACCATAAGTTCTCTAACTCAAAAAGCTTATCTAAGTCCCTTGGAAATTCTTGCTACTTGTGGGGTTGAATTCTGGGACATTGTCTATATCATGAATGGCAAAACGACGAAAAGATTCTGGGCGCCTCTAAATACTGAAAAGGCGACATGAAATCCCTATTTCATTTATCAATACAGAATTTAAAAGACCTGGACTTCATAAAAAGAAACAGACATTAATATCGCAAATCTATGATGGAGCACCTGTGATGGGAGGCTATAGTAGTGTACAAGCAATTCGAAAACATATTTATTTTAATGTTGGTTATATTCATAGTCATACGCAACAGCTTAGTTTAGTAATGCAAACTACTGCATACATCTACAGGTCGTGCGAATGCTTTTTACTTTCCTACTACCTATAATAAGTAGCGGAAGTATTATATTCCACCCAAAAATTTGGTACCGAGATTTCAACGGAAATACATGTTCTGAGGCCTTCTGAATCCCAAAAAGTCACTTTTAGAATAAGGTCCATGTGTGTGTCTGTGAGCAGCATAACTGAAACGAAAAGTCGGATAAATAACAAACTTTGTATTTAGATTCAGTATCTTTCAAAGATGCGACACGAAGATTTTCAAGAAAATACTCCACCCCAAGCTACCCTTTACATGGAGCATTTTCCGGAAATTTTTATTTTGACAAAAATGGCTCTAACGATTTTGATTAAATAATCATACGTTTAAGATATTTTCGTGACAAATAAAATGCATATCTTGAATTTTTTGGTAGTTCCCAAAGTCCTCTTCTATCCGAATAGCTTTTGCATAACTGGTAAACCGTAAGAGATAAACAAAAGTTCTCCACACAAAGAATGTAGAGCTCGTTAAAACACACAATTTATGTCATGTACGTTTTTTTATTGTGGAGTGAACAATTTCTGAGATGTTCCTTGTTATTTGTTTGAATGTTCCAATATTTATACTTTTTCTTAAATAGGAATTCGTTATTCGTCTTTTTTTTTGTCCTGGACGTGCAAAGAGAATGAAATGCTCCACATAGCAACCAGCTCTTAAAAGATTTGACCATCACTTAAAGCCTACCATATTGCCTTTGTACCTACAAGAAAATTACCAATAAGAAATGTTTATCTCGATTAACATGAAGTATATGGAGAATAAGTGATTGCAAAGATTGGTTCATACAAGAGTAGAAAAAGCCATGTGAGTGTAGCACATCAGACTTTATGCGTATTTACAACTTTCCTGTTACATATTTTCCTACTAGTTAGCAAAGATATGGACTACTAGGTGGAATTGGTGAAAGGCGGCTGTCGTATCCTGTTCCTATAATATGGAACATCAACTCACATAGCGCAAACGTAGTTTGTTAACACAACTATTTGAACAATTCTGTACAGAAATAAAATGACCAATAAAAATAATTTCCCTTGCGCATGGACATACAGAAAAATTCAATGACTGACTTCATGCTTTGGCTATATTTTTTCAAATAGTAGTGCCCCATAATGAGGCAATTTTCACCCAGTTGCCAAGAAGAGACATTGGTGCTTCATTTACAAGGGCATGTATAGATTTCTTCGAGAAACAAATTCAGAGAGTCAGAAACGTAACGATAAAAGCATTCCAGAACTTCATGTTATGATAAGAAAATTTACGCTCTGAACTTATCAGAGAAGTAAAAGAAGTTTGTGATGGTATAATTTCTCAAATTAATCAATTCACCAGATACCTTTCCCACAGCTGTTTTAAAAGGCAAACTTTGAAAGCTATTATTCGCAGATGAAACTTTAAAAATAACTTCTGAATTATACCACTTCCTAATTTCAAATAAGCCGGCATCCGAGGTTCTACCCTTAACAGTATACACGAATTCAGATCTATGGCTACAGTGAGCTTATTGCAATTCATTAATATTCAAGACGCCACGAGTGAGACTGCAAAACTGCTAAATGCTTTAGTCACTACTGACGCTGAACGTTATTTTCCTACCTTGAAAAGGTTAGAGACATTTTTCAGAAATATAGTGATAAAATCATACTTTCTACCTTAGCCACGTTCTTATTGCTGAATTCTGCAATTTTAATGATAATGTAACATACTTGTGGAATTGACTTTTTATTTAAGCAGAAAACCCAAGAGTCATCATATAGTGATGCAAAATTGATGTTATCCTGCTCTATATACCTGTAAAATGTGTAGTTTACCGCTACATGAAAGAAATTATTTGTGAAAGTAGCTTATTTTCTCACGTATAATCATGATTGTGATCAATAGTTGTGTGAATAATGTGACAAGTGAAAACGTTATTATCAGGAGCTTAATATGTGATTATGAGTATTTCATATGCCCATAGGATAGGCTGATTTGTATTGTTTGTTACCATAGATAAGTGGAGAGTTCTAAAAATATTATTTCAATCCATTATATATCTACTGAAATCTACGATGTTACAGGGCGATCTTTGGACTCTGGTGAGTAGTTGCAAAATAATATTGGCAATTGTTTTTATTATTAACGTTAAACACGTTGTTACCGCCATTAGTCCGCTGAGAGCCGTAAAGAGAAGGTCACCGTAGTTAGATTAACCTTGATATTACAAACGCTATCCTGAGGTAATGAGAAACAAAGGAAACAAACGCTAACAAATAGTCTGCAACCTTACCTGAATGATGATAATGGCACTCCAGAACATGTTGAGTCGTTCTCCGTGGTGTAGTGGTTACCATGATAGCTTTTAGTTCCCGAGGTTGCGGGTTCAAACTCGGCGGAAGGCAATGGATTGTTTCTGGTGTAAAAATCCTTAGCATGGCTTCCTTCGGAAGGGGAGTAAGGCCGGTGGTCCCGTGTCGTAGAATTAGGGCACGTAAAAGAACCTCAAGCCTGATAAAGAGGCCTCTGAGCAAAATTACCGGTCTTTCACGCCCGATATAGAATGGGACACTAAGGACCACGGCAGTTAAAGAGCGTCCATAAATAAAACTATTTAATTTTTAATTTTAGAACATGTTAACATACATTATTATACGGCAAAGAAAAAACGAAAGAAAAATATAAAAGCGACGAACCTTTTCAGTTCCAGTTTACTGATAGAGAAATATAGAACCTCCGTGTTCAGTATGCCTAATTACTTCATGAAAAGGCAATTGTGGATAGAAGCTCATCCTCCACAAATATCTTAGCTGAAACCTGCTCGGTAAATTAAGCAAAATAACCAACTTTATGCTTTTACTCAAAGCATCTCAAAATAAAATATTGTTAATGTGAAAAAAACTGAGGACGGAAAATGGCCCCTTGCTCCTCAATTTATGTCTATAATAGTTTAAAGTTCAAGAAACATTTACATTTCTGGAGGTCCCTATACACCATTCACTATTCTATGATGTTTTTCTATTTTTGGAAGTTTAATGAATCAGAAGTCACAAAACATAAAACAGTTGGAGTAGCAAATCTGTCAGGAGAAACGGATCTTCTTTTCTGACAGTTTGAACATGCGCATTAGTATACATATACAAATTATTAAACCTCTGCACACTTGCCTTTAGCAATCTAGACACAATAAAAACGCGGAAATTGTATGTTCTCTAATTAGTGTGCAGTGGTCAGAGGAACGAAATCATTTGCAGTCTCAAAAAGTTAATGATTAATTAACTATGCATTCTGTGGAATGAGCTGCAACAAGTTTTATGATTACGTCACACTGCGGCAAGATCTTCTCTATGGGGTTGATAAGTTAGACAAATATGAGATGCAACCCATCCAGGAGCAGCAAGAGTGAACAGGTATTACGATAACAATTAAGATAATACAAGTAATTACGTTAATACAAGTAATTACGTAATGTTATTATTATTATTATTATTATTATTAAAAGCAATACAATTTTGGGTGAGAGTGTTTGCGCCTACTTGTATTATGGGATATGTCCGAGTTTCTGGGCTATACAATCTGGCTATGTACACGTAAGTCTAACTTAACGTGAAAGATTCAGTATCGGTTCTAGCCCCACTTAACGTGAGCGGATGAACTTATTTTATTAAACCTTATATTTATATTCGGACACTACACTGAGCTTAAAATACTAGTTCGACGGAGTTCCGTATCCTGCAACTTTCTAAATAATATTTAAAATCATGAAAACGATAATGGGGAATCAAACCATATTTGTCCTGATGAACCAATCATGTTCAGCTATGTTTAGTGGAACAATATGTCTTGGCTTTACTTCAAACATTTTAAATGGGTATTTTTATGTATACATTTAATATACCGTAAAATAAAATCACATATTTAGGTAGTGATGCAGTCAAATTCTTTCGTACTATGAGGAACTCAAAACTTCTTCGAACATTCATCACTGCTGACCTCTAGTCATTGAAGAAAGATTAGTGGTGAGAAGATACATTGTAAAGCATTCCTTCCAACTTCCTGGTCGGCTGCATTTTTCATTAAAATATGAAGTTATACACTCTAAGGACAGTAACCAATTTACAATGTCTATCTAGATTCTTAAGACCTTTCTGATCCAGCCCTCCCTTTTACTTGTTTTAATTTACTGCTTGTATTCTTACATTGTGTGGTAGTATATAAAAATCACGGCTGTTTTATATAGGTACCGAAAATAATGTTGTGGAAATCAGATTGTACTACAAGCTTGAATGAACGTAACTTAATGGTAGCATATTTAAATCACGGTTATTTTATATGCAGAAAATCATTATGTGGAAAACAGAGTTTAGTGATACAAAATATCGGTGTATTACTTTTTAAGAAGTTAATTCATATGAGTTCTACAGCGCACATCTGTGAATTTGGATCTAAAAATCGTAGAAAACTACTTTTTATCATTTTCTTCCACGCTATCAAACACGTTTCTCTGCAGCTTGTTCTCTGTATTTAATGTTTCGTTCGAAGCAGCATTAACGGAACATTTCTCATTTTGAATTAAGGCGTCATTTAAGCCGTTGTGCTGATCAGAAATTAAATTCAAACATGTTGTCATTTCCTCTTTGCAGGCTTCACCATACAAACCTAGGCTGTAGTCTTCATCGGTGTTGCAGTTCATGTCACAGAGGTTCATCGGAATCTTTCCTGAGTATGATGAAAAATAGGAATCACTTTTCCATATCTTCTGCCCTGTTGATTCTGCAGAAGAAAGCTTCCATTCTGAAGCCACCTTGTTTAATGGCTCTAACATAGATGTATTTTGCTGTATCCTTGAGAGTTCTACGTTACACAACTGTTCTATTTCTAGCAGCTTTTTCTTATAAGCATGTGCAGCAAGCTGGCGTTTCATGTTTTGATGTTTCTCAAACTGTGCCAGCGTTAGTGCTTCTTGATAACACTTTAGTTTTCTTTCATAATCCATTGATTCTTTATTATCTAAGGCAAAATTAAAAACACTATTTGCTCTGGGTGACTCTAAAAGCTGAGCATGAACATCCATTGATATGGCATTTTTCGGTGAACTACAGTAATCTAAGTAATCAGGGCTGTAGTCAAGCACTTTCATCTTTAAATCAGCTATTTGTGTATCCCACCACTCTTTTTCTTCTTTTAATTTTTGTCGAACGTTGAAGATTAGATCTTGCAAATTTGTTATTCGTTGCTTATACTGTTCATGATTAACAGCTGTTATTAAATATTTGTCTGTGCTCTTTAAGTCATCACATTCTTTCCTAAAGGGAATGCTTGCTTTGTCCAAGTCATAGGAATTTGGATCATTCTCTTGCGCTTGAGTTTCTAAATGCTGAATAACTTCTGTTTCTTCATGCTGTGTTTCAGATGGTTGGTTTTCCTCCTGGCTCTGCATCGTAAATCCAAAACTTGTAAAACTCTTACATCAAAGACAAAATTATTCAGTTTAACATGAAGTTTCCAGTCATACCAATAAAACGTTAGCTAACGTAAGGACAAAATTAAGGGACATGTGTTTAAAAATGTTGGCACACTATGGAGGCAAGAGTGCCAAAGTAATTCAGTGAAGTTTTGAAACAATTTCTAATAGAATCATCAACAGTGAAATAGAAAGAATGTGATTGTTTAGTTGTGTATGGCTGTTAATACAGTTTTTGCTGTGGACACGGAAAGAAATGTAAATGCGACTTTGTGATTTGCTGCCTTTGACAGCACTAGAGTAAAGTGAGGTTATAAGCGAATGTAAGAGTGAATGAATATGTTTGGTTCGGTAATATCATGGATTTATTGGTATGTTAGGCCACTCGTCAAGTGGTTTCTTAGGAAGACTACGCGACTATGCGAGCTACAGAGAATATGTTACGGTGAAAAAGTTGGTGCTCCTAGGTCTATGGATGTCGAACAGTCGTTGCATTTATCCAGGTCTCCAGACATTAAATTGCTTTTAAAATTCCTGGATAAAGTGAGTGATGAAAGAAAGCTGACAGAAAACAGGGAATATAATGTGTTTCAGTATGGGGTTCATGTGGTGTTGCGGGTTAAAAGAATAAACCCACAAATTCATCCTCAGTTTGGAATATCATTCGCTAAATGTCTGGAGCATATTTGGGGGTATCGGCAGCTTATACAGGAAGTAGAAGTATTACGTACTACACATTATGATTCTTCGGACAGTGAGCATGAGCGTAAATTGCTAACTTTATGGGATCTTCTAATGGCTTCAGTGCCTTTGGAATCACGTGTGACCAAACAGTGGCAGGATATAGGATTTCAGGGAGATGATCCCAAAACCGACTTTAGAGGAATGGGTTTGCTGGGCTTGGAAAATCTGTTGTATTTTGCTCAGGAATATGCAGGACCAGCAAGTCATGTGCTGTCTCATTCTCATCATCCTCAGTATGGCTATGCATTTGCAATAGTTGGCATCAATCTCACTAGCATGGCATATCATATGCTTAAAGATGGCTCAGCTAAGACACATGTCTACAATGTTTCTCGTGGAATGCCATCAATGAAGGTCTTCCATCAGTTTTATTGTTACTTATTCTATGAATTTGACAGATTTTGGATAGAAGCAAAACCACGAAATGTGATGGACTTCTCATTCATCAGGGAGAAGTTTGAAAACAGAATCCGATTAGCTCTTAACAACCCAGATTCTGCTTTTAGAATAAATATTTCTATTGACAATATATGAGTCTATTTTGTAAAAGCTAGTTACCCAACATCATTCCATTGTTGTAATTTAAAGTGTTAGAAACATATTTATATAGTAAATGTTGTGAAGTGCTATTTGGTCCTTGTGGAGCTATTGGACCATTCCATTGTCACAGGTGGGACATTTGCAGTGTTATTATTTTGATTGCTATGATGAAAATTTTGAGGATAATAATAATAAAGATAAAATAAAACTGCATGCTTAGCAATCTCTTAGTTAAAACCTTTCAATATCTGTCATTGCTTAAGAAATATTTGTGTTGATTATAATATTGTTTGATGTAGAAATCATGTCATGTGTTGGATAAAAAATGGACACCAAGTAATTTTATTAAAATTATCTGAAATACCTATTTTGCAAAAACAAGCCCAAAATTTGTTTAATAGTTCCAAGAATAATTGTACCTTACTATGTTTTTGAAACAAAACAAAATTAATTATGTAATTTTTTTAATGATGATAGAGTATGTTATCAATCAGTGGGACATGATGTGGAATTGCACAATAAAACCAAAATATTACATGTAATTGACAGGAACTGTCCCATAATAAACAATTGGTTAAAGTTGTGATTAAACTTACAAATAGGGCTAAGCTTATAAGCACATTGATTATTTCTTAATTCAGCATATGCCCTTTCATGTGTGTCCATAGGTTCATTGAATTCATAGAAAATGCCAATTCTCGCATGGTTTATGACTGGTTGGGAAAGAAGAGCAAGAATTTGTTCAAGTTTCACATATGATTCATCAGATTCATAAGTTTTAAACACTTTTCATGAATCATCAACAGTTCGCATATACATTATTTTTGCTTCACCATCCATCACCTTCTACATTGATTTGGCAGATGGCAGCATATCTGTACTGGGATTCAGTTTTTTTGGTGACACTGACAAATTCTACTAACAGAAATGATCATGGTTGAATGCTAAGAGCTGTTGGTTCTGAAATTCCAATAGTATGTTTGGAAAATGTTCTGCCCACACCTCCCTCATCGCCTCTATCAGAGTAAACTTCAAGATAATTCAGTTTAAACACTTTGTATTTCATAATTTGAAGTGTATGTGATGCCAATAATCAAATTATAACAGACATATCCCTTAAAATAGTGTTTGATTGCAAATTTTGAATTGATTTGACATCTACCCAGCATTGATTCAATACTTTTTTGCATTTCTTAATTTCTTCATCATCCAAGAAGATCACATCTATACCAGGAACTTCTGCATTTACACAATCAACAAAATCTGAAGCCCAATCTAGCGTGACCTTTCTCTGTTTCACTTGGTTCCAAACAGCACGTTTTATGATACCTCCAATACCATCCACAACTCCTTTGCCTGTGATGTGGCAAAGAAGAACCACTCTCCATCTAAACCAGAATTTTGAGGCATAAAGCATAAATTCTACAGCATAATTTGTCTTTAGATTTGACTGCACACACATAAGACAAAATCTCTACAATTTTCAGATTGTGAAATTCTTCTTATAGTTTATTAATCCGCAAATGCAGAATACTTGTTCTGATTAGCTCATCTGTTATAACAGTTATGACTTCACATTTTTATGCAATAAACGAGCAATGTAGACTGTTACTTGTTTGTGGTTCCAGTCAGCACTTTGAATCTCATCTTGAGAGGTTGCTGAATAATTCTCTGCATAATCCACTTGTAAAACCACTTCTTTATCATCTGATCCAGCCTTTTATATCTTTGAAGATTTCCGATTGTACTGTTTTCATAGAAATACCTCTTGAACTCTGAATGCAAGTAGGTCTGAAATTCATTTATGGTATCTTCAATTGAACCTTCATTAAGAATTACTTTTGGTTGTAATCCTATATCTTTCCATTGTTAACATGTACTGTAGATGTCCACTGATTCACCAACCAATGTGAGAAGTTCAGTCATGCATTTGCTCCAGGTACTGATTGTGCATTTTTCACTTTTAAATCGCAGAAATGACCTCCAGAAATCTGTACTGAAGGAAACGAAGCTTGGGACTTTCTCCTTAATGACTTTCATAAGGAAACTAAAATTCTCATGGTATATACATATACACTGTGTAGCATTTCACTGGAAAGGAGAATATATTGTGGTCAAGGTGATAGGATTTCAATAATGTAATTTTGAGTGATGAATGTCTCAAGAGAAACAGTCATGTGGTGCTTTTGAAGCAGCATTTGCTTCCCATTTTAGTATTCTTCACAGATTTGACATCTTTAATGCAAGGAGCTTGGCAGCTGATATCTAGAGCAAAATCCTGTTTAGTGTTTTGGATTGTTAATTCAAGTATTAACAGCAGTTTTTTATTTTTTCTTTCCTTTCCCTCAGGCATGCTTTCAAAGTTTTCTAAAAGCTGATTTTTTCCTTGCTCTGTGAGGCAGGACCTTCTTAACCTTATTTATGGTGTTTCCAAACGCTTGTGTTGCATAGTACCGTAATTTGGAACAGGGTTCTATTTCTATTTCTTAGTTGCTGATATTTCCTTTTTCTTTAGCTTCTTTACGCCTATTTTTGTTAAAAGCCTTTTTTGATAATTTGCTTATATGTGATATGTAGTTTCTTGTTTTCCCTTCTTGCACCTATTTTCATTAAAAGCCCTCTTTTTTTTTTTTTTTTTTTTTGCTTTCTTTCTTTCTTTCTTTCTTTCTTTTTTTTTTCTTTTTTTTTTTTTGGATAATTTGCTTTTATCTGATATGTGATTTCTTTTTTCCCCTTCTTGAACCTCTTCCTTTCCCTTTCTTTGTGACTTTCATACTACCCTTTATCTTCTTTTAATCCTGCACGTAGTTTTCGCATCCATTCAGCTGATGAAGTTTTAGCCAGAAGTGGCCATAAAAATTACTAAGTATTCAGATCTTTTAATTTTTATCAAACTGATTGCCTTGAAACAAAAATAAAAATTAATTTACATCTGAATATTGAAACATGTTAGAGTTTCGTATTTTTCTTCTAATAAAAGGTAATAAATTAATTAAATAAGGAACAAAGGATGTACCTTAAGTATTAATTGTAGGATACATAGCAACTAACTAACACTGGACTCTTATTATGACAAAATATATTGTCCTAGATAGCTGTTACAGTTGGGACAAATAATAATTATAAAATATTTTCAAAGCAAATATTTGTACTAATCTCAAGCAGTGGATTAGGACTCTAAGTTAATATGTCTTAACTTCAACATGCATTCAGCCTCAATCTCAAATTTGTTTTCCAGAGAAACAAACTTTCAGATGTGTTTCTGTCATGGGTGGGACATTAATACAAGGTCTATGTCATGCATTCACTGTATGGAATTGACTTAGCTCAGAGAATTAATTCTTATTGCAGCTGTAGAAGTCAATTTATCTTCTCTCATAAAACAAAAGAACTGGAAATTTCTTACAGTGGTACTAACTCCCCATAAAAAATATAATCAAAGACTGAAAATGCTCATCAACCTCTTTGACTTAAAATTCATTAATAAATAATTAGTTTTTCTCAATATTTAATCTTGCAGATGAAACTTTTGTGAAATTTTCTAAAGTTTCCGGAAATCTCAATTTTTAATTCTTACTTTCTCTACCAGTACATAGTAAAGAAGGTATTGCATTCCATTCCACAAATTTGATACCAAGATTTCACTACAAATACATAGTTTTGTGGCCTCATGAATAAAAACAAGAACATTTTTAGGAAGACTTTCGTGTGTGTGTCTGTGAACAGCATAACCTAAAAACGAAAAGTCGGATAAGTACTAAACTTAGAATTTAAGTTCAATATCTTCCAAGCATGCAACACAGAGATTTTCAAGAATATGCTATCACCCCCCAACTACCCTTTACATGTTATGTGGAATATTTTTGTCATCCTCTGTGATCTAGGGTTACCTTGCTATACCTTTTTCATTATAAGCTGAAAGGAGAAGTAAACAAAACTTAAATGTATCACTCCGCTGAGCACATGGCAGCACCACGTGGAGGATGACGGGAACTAAGTACCCGTGAGAGGAAATTGCTTCAAATAGAATGCGAATACAGTATATTGCACAACTTGGGGATCATTAGCTTTTAAACATTGTATGTCTTATTCCTATATTTTGCCTTATAACACAATACTAAGAGTAGACAAAAGTTGTACCTGAACAGTTTGGCATCTGTGATTAAAGGTACTGGATTAAACTGTTCTTAACTTCAGGCTTTAGAAATCATTCATTTAATGACTAAGTATACCATCTTTGCTTTAACCTTTTATGAGACAAGTTAAATGATGATTAGCACTATAGGTTAAAACACAACAGAAAACAAACGTGACCCAAGCTATCCGAGCAACAATTTTGGATCACTAACAAAGAAGTTCAATTATTGCTAAACAATGGCCAACCATATTCATTGTTGATTAAAGGTCGGTACTTTTCATAGAATTTGTTAAAAGCATTTAACACAATTGTCTTCTATCCGTTTCCTGCATTTATGTTTTCCACAGTAGCAGAAGATTCTCAGCCGGAAATCGGAAATGAACTGCAGCACCTACGCATAGCCTCTTAAACCCTCTGCTATAACGGTTCATTTAGTTATAGGTGAATCGAACAAACACATTTGGTTTCATAAATTGAACTGTTACAATAATGAGTTTTTTAAATTTCTCTCCACGAGAATAACCACAAAATGTTACGATCTGAACTGAACTGTTTTTTTGTAGAGGAAGAGACGACATACTAAGCAGGAAAGATTGTAGTTTGTCCACCAGCCAGTGAGGTGCTGTCTTGTCATGTGATTTTGTTTACTTCTCCTTTCAGCTTATAGTGAAGAAGGTTTAGGCTCTAGTTCCCAAGGTCGTGGGTTCAAACCCGGCAGAGGACAACAAATGTTTTTCGGGCTTAAAATCCTTAGAATGGTTTTCTTCGGAAGGGAAGTAAAGCCAGTGGTCCAATGTCATAGATTTATGCAGTAAAAGAACCTCAAGCCTGATAAAGAGGCCTCTGAGCAAAATTTCCAGTCTTTCATGCCCGATATACAATGAGATGCTAAGAACCATAGAATATCCATAAATAAAACTTTTTATCATGGAACATTTTTCAAAAATTTTGAATTTCTAAAAAATGGCTCTGACAATTTGCATTAAAATACCATATATTAAAGATATTTACATCACAAATAAAATGTACATCTTGAATGTTCTGGGAGTTCCTTTGAAATCCTTTTCATTCAGAAGGAATTTTGTTTAATCTTGTATAACTGGTAAATGTTAAGCGATGGGCAAAAACTTACTACACAAAACATGTAGATCTCCTTAAAACACACAATTTATTTTCAAATAAGTTTTTTTGTGGCATAAACCATTCCTGAGATATCTGTTATTAATGGTATGAATTGTTCATTACTTGATCATTCTCTTAAAGTCCTGTCGACATTCATTGTTTCTGGCGATTGCATGGAAGCTTTTAAGGCCAGCATAGTGTTCAGTTCTTAAACATCGCTGTCTCCTTTGTATCTGTAACGAAATGTGTAATGTAGCTATTTCTGCAAAGGTTTATTTGAATAAAAATGTAGTAGATAGAAAAATAAGCTTTAGTAAGAATGGTTTGTATACCTACTAATAAATGATAGACGTTAGAGAAAGTCATATGAATGTATCATCAGATTTTTTTTGTTTGGGTTGACGACCCTATTATGGCCTTTGTAACATCCTATGGTTGCTGAAGTTGAGCATTTAATTTTGTTTTTAATGTGCCACCTGGTAGGTATATGGTCTATTGACAGTTCAGTGTTAAAAAAAAAAAAATTCTAGCAACAACAAAAACTGCTCTACCATCAACATAAATCTGTTCTCATTCCAGTCATCTGCAAAAGCAGTAACATAAGAATGGCAGCAGAAAAGTGAAATAAATTTTCTTCAAACACACATCTAAAAATACATTGTTCAATGATTACACTATATAAATTTACAGAAGAGGCTTCTACATTTAATCAAGGGTGTACAAAGACTTTCTGTGATAGAGAAATGAAAAGACGAAAAGAAAAAAATATTGTTGAAAAGTCAGAAAAACCAGAAAAGTTTTATTTCTTACACCCCAAAAAATTCCATTTGAGCTGATAATAACTGCCATCAAAATTTGTTTTTTTAGTTTAGTGTCCTATAACTGCTTAGGCCATATCATATGATGGCTGAATAATCATGGTAAAATTATCATTTGAGCCTGGGATCCATAAAACTTAAAGTTACCAGATATTCATCTTTTAGGATAAGGGAAATCCCAGAAATAAACCTTACCCAGGTGACTCACCTTAACTGAGTTTTGAACTCGGAGATCTCTTGAATGTGAAGCAGACATGCTACCCTCATGTCACGGAGGTGGACTGTCACCAACATTTATTTATGTCAATATGCAAAAGAGTCAAATGGGGATTCAAATGCCCTCGTTTATCCAGCCCTTACTAACCCAGATTAATTTTTGCTTACTTTTTGACCACGAAAATATGTGCACCTTTGATAAATACATACGAATATATATATGCTTGTAATGTTGGTACTGTTGGTAGCGTAGAGATCGCCGTCGATTCCATACCTCAAGCTAACAGTAAGTATCGTTACCATGGTCACTCACAGAACAACAAAACTAAGGCGTGTGCAATGTTTCATTCATTTTCAGATGGTTCTGATGGCGATCATAGATGTCTCATCTGGAAGATTTTTAATTATTTTTTCTTTTGCTTTTGCAGTGATGCATATTTCACTATCATACATCAAAGTTTGTACTCATTTAATAGTTTGTTTCTCGATTATCCAGATTACCTCCAGTCCCAGATGAACAATGTTCTTGTGTATGCTCAGTATTCTTAACCACTAATTTTCTGCTAAGCACTAGCAAAGAGACTGAATGTTCAGGCACTAAAAAAGGGTAGAAAAAGCCACCTAAAATAAGTAGTATAGGTTGTAAAAAAAAAGGGGCATTTATATTTTTAAAAAGCAACATTATTTAGAAAGAAAATGAAACAAACAAAAAACAATACTAGACCCACCCTTTTAGTGGTGTGTATTATTTGTTGCACATAACTACCAGATTTTTCTTCAGATTATCAACACAGAAATTTTGCCATCTGTTTACTAATATATTTTTCAAAACAGAAAAAGAATATTCAATGTCAACTGTGGTAATTGGAGCACACTTAAAAGCAAGCACTGTGCAATGGTCCATTTTACAGAATCAACATTTTCATCACCAAGAATCTTGCCTACGGTTTGCATTGTTCCTAGGTCTGCAAGTGATAAATATTTAAGTTTTTAAATAGCAGTCTACAACTTTCTCCTAATGAGGCATTCATGATGATTTTTATAGCCCTCTTTTGTAATTTAACTATCTTTATACTATTTACAGAATTTTCCATACTGTTATACGAGGGTGGTTTGATAAGTTCTTGGAACGGAGTAGAAAAAAAGTACTTACATCACTGAAACTTTTTTTATTTTTCAATGTAGTCTCCTTGTAGATTAATGCACTTGGTCCAACGATGTTCCAGTGCCTTGATCCCATAGTTGTCAACTCCGGCTATCAATTCTTCATTTGAAGTGAATCTTTGTCCACCAAGAAAAATTTTCAGTTGTGGGAAGAGATGGAAGTCTGAGGAAGCCATATCAGGTGAACAAGGTGGATGTGGCAACAATTCATACCTTAGTGTGTAATTTTGCCATGGCGACGGCATATGTGTGCGGGCGCGCATTGTCTTGATGGAAGATGACTTTCTTCCTTTCTAAACCTGGCCTTTTTTCGCGTATCTTTTGTTGCAATTTGTCCAGGAGGTTAGCATAGTATTCTCCAGTAATTGTTCGCCTAGTGGGGAGATAATCTACAAACAGAATCCCCTTCACATCCCAGAATAATGATGCCATGACCTTTCCAGCCGAATGAATTGTCTTTGCTTTCTTTGGTGATGGAGAATCAGCATGTTTCCACTGCTTTGACTGTTGTTTTGTTTCTGGATTACAGTAGTGCACCCAAGTTTCATCTGTGGTCACAAACCGGCACAAAAAATCTTGTTCGTTTCTCCTAAAATGGGCCAAACATTGTTCCGATATTTCCATTCTCATGCGTTTTTGATCCAGCATCAAGAGTCGCGGCACCCATCTCACAGATAATTTTTTCATCTTTAATTCTTCAGTTAAAATGTGATATACCCTTTCAGATAACATCTGGCAAGCATGAGCAATTTCACCCACTTTCAATCGGCGATCCTCCATGATCATTTTGTGCTCTTTTGCAATGATTTCTGGAGTAGTGACACACATTGGCTGACCACTGCGTGGATCATCATCTAAGCTCTCCCGGCCAAATTTAGATTCATTTGTCCACTTGGCAACAGTTGAATATGAAGGAGCAGAGTCCCCAGTGTATTCTGGAAGTAGGCATGAATGTCCTTTTCTTTCATACCTTTTTTTACGAAGTACTTAATCACTGCTCGAATCTCAGTTTTTTTTCCATCTTTGTAAATCACTACGCAGGAACAACAACAAAGCTATGTCACCACCAGAGCTTTCTTCCAAGAGCACTGACGTGGCACGTGTTTACAGGCAACAGTCCAATGAATATCACGTGAACAACTCGTTGCACTAGTGCTGACCCATCATGGTGATTTCGAGAACTTATCAAACCACCGTCGTACCATACAACAGATGTGAATAACATATTTTGAGCATTTCAGATGTTATCCTGGTCCTTAGTTGGTAAAGAACAAAACATATCCTACTGAGTTTCAGGGACAATTTTTCAACATGAGCATCTCAGCACAGATTTTAATGAACCCATACTTCTAAGAACTTTGTATTATCTACATATTCAACTGCAATGTTCCCAATTTTGACCAAAGGATTCAGAGATTTTTTCCCATTTTTATGCTGAAACTTTGATGTGACTGTTTTTAGTTTCACTCATTACTAACTTGTTGGCTTGAAACCAATTCAATATTAAATTTATTGCTAAGCCTATGTCTGCTTCCAAAGTATTTCTATCTTTTCCTTTCATAAATAGGTTTGTGTCATCGACAAAAAGTGTGACAATGTTGGACATGTTTTTAAATAATAAGGGAAGATCATTTAAATGCAAAATAAAAAGAAGAGGACTCAAAACAGATCCTCAAGGGAGTCCTGAAGCTGAGATTCTTTCTTTAGAGATAACTTTACTGAATTTTCTCTCTTGCTTTTCTATAAAACCAAATTCCTTTATTTGTTTTCTTTTCCCTAAATAAGTTTTGAACCAGTTTTGTGCACACCCTCTTATTCCTCTATTATACAGTTTAACAGAATTTTGTGGTCAACCATGTTGAATGCCTTTGACAAATCTAGAAATAAACCTCTACCTATTTCATTAAGGTTTACAGAGTTGTACGCACTTTCTATAAAGATTATTATTGCCAGGTTGATGGATTTTGCTTATTGAAATCCATACTATTATCTAAAACAATTATTGATTCCATATTGCCAAATAAAAACAGCAGTGAAATATTCATATTGTAAGAAAGAAAGAAAAAAAACATCTGGTGTGTTGCACTCACATGATTTTTCTCTACTAACTCTTCTACAAACTATTCTTACAAAATATTATTCTTGTAACTACAGCTTTTTAATCCACATAAACTTTCAATTCAATTTACACATTTCAGCGTATGATACACTAGGCAAAGACATTTTTAAAGAGCTGGTCACTATGTGGTGGCTTTGAAATTCCAAGCTGTTTGCATGACGACGAGAAAAACAAATGACTTCCCATTTAGGAAAAATATAAGTATTTGAAAATTCAAACTGATAAAAATGAATATCTTGGAAATGGTTAACTCCACATAATAAACTTTACATAAATTGTGTGCTTTAACAAGATCTACATTTTTTGTGTTGTAAGATTTTGTTTAGCTTTTAGAGTTTACCAGTTATGCAAAAGTCATTCAGAATGAAGAGGTCTTCACAGGCTATTTCCAAACAATTCAAGATATACATTTCATTTGTCATGAAAATATCATAAACATATAGATTTTAATCAAAAACGTTTCATTTTTGAGAAAATCAAACTTTTCAAAAATTTTCCATGTAAAGGGTAGTTTGACGTTGGGGGAGTTTCTTGAAAATCCTCGGGTCACATCTTTGGAAGATGCCAAATTTAAATACCAAGTTTGGTATTTAATCAACTTTTCGCTTTTGAGCTATATTGTTCACACACACACTTGCACAGATTTTTATAAAAATGCTTCTTTGTTTTTGTGTTCAAGGTGCTTCAAAACATGTATTTCAAGTGAAAACTCTGTATCAGATTTTTGGGTGGATTACAATACTCCCTCTACTTACTGTTAGCACATAGTAGAGAAAGTTTAAAAATATGATGTGATATATTCACATTACTTTCTCTACCCTGTATCGTCTATTAGTGCGTATACAAACTATTCTTACTAAAGCTTATTTTTCTGTCTACTGCATTTTAATCCAAATAAGCCTTTGCAGAAATAGCTACATTACACACTTTGTTATAGATACTAAAGGAACAGTGATAGTCAAATGTTTTAGAACTAGATGCTATATGCTGGCCTTAAAATTCCATGCTGTTTCCATGCAATTGCGACAAACAACTGAATGTTGACAGGACTAAGACAGTGACCAAGAAATGAACAATTTGAACCATTAATGGATATCTCAGAAATGGCTTATGCCACAAAAAACTTATTGTTTGTTTTAAAGAGACCTATATTTTGTGTGTAATACGTTTTTGTCTATCACTTAACCTTTACCAGTTATACAAAATTTCTTCCAAATGAAGTGGACTTCACAGGCTATTCCCAGAAAATTCAAATATCATTTTATTTTTAGTGTAAATATCTTTAATATATGCTATTTTAATCAAAATCATTATGCCATTTTTTATAAAATAAAAATTTTTTAAAACTCTTGCATGTAAAGGGTAGTCTGGGATGGGAGGATTTTCTTGAAAATCTTCATGTCACATCTTTAGAAGGTGTGAACCTAAGTACCAAGTTTGGTATTTATCTGACTTTTTGTTTTTGAGTCATGCTGCTCACACACACCCCCACCCCCTCCCACAGACCTTTTTCTAAAAATTATTTTTTTTTATCCCAGGGGCCTCAAGACATGTATTTCTGGTGAAATCTCAATATCAAATTTTTGGGTGGAACATAATTCTTCCCCTAGTTTCTATAGATAGGTAGGCAGTAGGGAAAGTAATAAGACATACAGCCAGTTGTAGAGTTGCACTAAAATAAATTACTCAGAACAGTGGTAGAAGTCATATAAATAAAGATATATCAGAACTTGGGAAATTATGCAGGGGAAAAAATGAACTAAAAGTTATATAGGGATATTAAGATTGGTTTATATGAGAATAATTATGTGGACTTCATGTAGAAAGTGTTGTCTGGAACAATGTGCCTTTTGTAGAGCTATTACTTTCTGTTTATTGCCAGGTATACCAAAACATATATTTTATCCTTAATGCAAAAGGATCACAATTAAAACTGACTGCTTTTGCAGGATAGGTTTCAAAGATTTCAATGACGCATATAAAATCATAATTAAAGACAGATGTCATAAAAACAAAGGCAAGATTTTTATGTGAAAGCTGTAAGTCCATTTAACTTTTTCTTACTTAGTGCCTATACATGGCTAATGGCAAAAGCAATTATCAATTTGCATCTGTGCTAACTTAAAAGGTTTTGTTACCAATATTCTTGGCCTGCAAGTCTTTGACGAAAGTTGTTTCAGAGACTTATAGCAATTTTTTTTAGATAATAATGCAATCATATTAGACATTTAACATGGGTAGGGGTAATGAAATTACTTTGACTTCCCATGTTGAATTATATATAAAAAAGTAGACCTTTATATAGGTGCTAATAATGTGAATTATGTAAGCATTCTAATATAGGATCTGAAAGAAAGACATATGGTGCTTTTGTAAAGTATATGCAGCCTGAGATGACAAGAATGTGCTACATAAACATCCTATTTCTTCAAGCAAACACAATACACACAGTCAGAATTGCCAACCAAATAAATTAGAGGTCTGCATTTACACACAAACATAATACAAGCAGATAAACTAGTCTTGATTTATTAGCCATAGTGGAATTTTGCTATGGTTGCTAACATGGTGTGCAGTAGGAAACAAGTACCAACGTGTGGAGCTAAATAAACTCTGCTGGCCCCTCACTTTGGAGTAGCATTCTTCTGATCTGTGAACTGTAAATGCCCCCCCTATCAGAAGCTGGCAATAGATTTTTCTCTCAGTATGGCTTAATAGCAAGGGGTGGAAGGAAATTGTGAAAAATAAAAACATCACAGCTTGTAGGTTGTAATTTTTCAATATTTATCTGCCTGATACTGATATGATGTCAAATAAATGTTGCAGTTTAATGATAGGATTGTGGATATCAGTATTAACCTAATTAATATTCATTAGCTTTAATTTCAGTCATTAGTTTTAGCTTAAAGTTCACATAAAATGAAAGTGCATAGCATGTTTCAATTCAAAGCACTACCGATTAAAGTTAATGTACATTTTTAAAATAATTATCACCATAAATGCCTCTCTTTGTCCATAAGCATAAGTAAGTGTGCCATTTAGCAGAATTTTGTGATAAAATTATGGCCACCTTGCTATTTTAATTTAGAGAAACTCCATTGATTAATTTATGTGGACATTTAATTTTTCCTGAGTTTTCTGCAATATGTTAATTTTCTTTCACATTTTGAATTGCATGGTACATTGATAATGCTAGAGCAATGTGATCCCAATTTTTTGCATTTCATATATGGTTCATTATATTAAATTCATACATGTAATGCAGAATTACAATGTTGTTTTACACAGACAGTTGAAGTATGAACATAATCTGATGGTGGTGATTGAAGAGTTCTCTTCAATAGAAATTAATCTACTTTGATTAGAAGCAAGCTGCCAAATTACAAATTTTGAGATGGTCATGTTGATATTCATTGCTGTAAGCATGTTAACATCCTTTAACTTGGTAGGCATATTGGACGATGAATGAAATAGGTGAAATGATGCTCAAAGGAACCATGGATCCCTAGAGCTTAGAGTTACCCGATAAGTGTCTTCTCAGGATAAGGGAAAACCGTGGAAAAATCTTATCTGGGTAACTCACTGTAATTGAGATTCCAACCCGGGATCTCTTGAATGCGAGGCAGATACACTATCCCCACATCATGGAGGTGTGCCCTAGTATGTTGTGTTACAGCAGAAATTTGCTTGCAATTAAGAGTTGCTTCTAGTTCTGCATTGGATTACGGTTGAAAAGAAAGGAAATCTGATGTGTAACAATTGGATGACTGTCATTTATTTTCATATCTGTTTTACAAATTAAGTCCTACAGAAGGTTATTTTTTTACCTACTTCCTGTTAATAATGATAAATAATCACTAGCAATAGCTCTGTCACATGTTGTTTTAGATATACAAGAACATAACAGGAGACTGATATGAAAATCAGCTCTTTAAAAAGCCTTTTAATTAAATTGCTCTCTGCATGGACACATGAGAAGCAATAAAATGGACACTTTTAAAATGTACTGTTTAAAATATTGAGACATTCAAACAGACAATAGCTAATATCTCAGAAATGGTTAATGTCACGAAAAAGTAATATGGCATAAGTTGCGTCTTTTAATAACCTCTAAAGTTTTCAAACAGTAAACCTTTTTGTATCTCATATGGTTTTCCAATGACATGAAGTTGAGTAAGAATGCTGATGACTTCACAGTAATGCAGAGAAAATAAACAATGTATTTTTTGTTTGTCATGCCAGTTATCTCAAATTTATGACATTCTCAATTTTTAGGACCATTTTCAGGATGATAATAAGTAACAAAAACTTTTCCAAGTAAAATGTTACCTCAGGTAGGGAAAAGTGTTTGAAAATCTTAGCTTTACAACCTTAAATGAGTTGAGAATGATATTTTTTATTTATCCAACTTGGTTTTGAATTGTTCTCTACAATGTTCCCTCTCCCTCCCCCTTCTTCCTACCTGCTCTCTCTTTCCCTCTCCCTTACACAGCTTTTGGATTCAAGAGACCTTAAAACATGAATTTTCAGTGAAATATTGTTCTTGAATTTTTGGGTCAAATGTAGTACTTCCTTTACTATAAGTTAGTAGTAGAGAAAGAAATAAAGCACTGAAAGGTAATTATGATTACCAATGTACAGTTTTTTAAAATTTTCTTTTAATAGTTTGTAATACTACTAAGTGCATAAGAAAGGTGTAAGTATGAAACCACTCTTACAGTGTTAGCAGCACAGTATATGTGATGTTAGACAAAATGCTTTGTGCTATTACAATGTCATCAGCTGCTGATAGTAGTTTGACACAATTTTCCATTTACGTACTTAAGTGATAACATACCTGTTCATGATAGTGAGATACATTGTGGGTATTGTGAGAAAAATCTGCTTTTTGTGTTTGAATGTATCCTTCAGAGTTGTAATGAAAGCAATATTTGTAGAATGTTAAAATAATTAGCTAGCTGTACTGCATTGATTGTGCTCAAAGAAGTTACGGAGCAATTGCAATGTTTCTAAATAATTTTGCCAACTTACCAGCTACAAAAGCTTTGGATGACTTCAGTGACTGCCCTTATCAGTCACATGTGTAACATTAATAGCTTAGAGTGAAAAACATGGAGTTAATTTGTTTTCAGAATTTCTCACCCATGCTTTTGCATAGCACGAGGTTCATAGCTAGTTTGCGTTGCTGTATAAGATGTAGGAGAAGTGGTTAGCAGATAAGATTGCTGATGCTGTTACCTTTTGGAAAAAATGAATGCTATTTGCTCTTGCACCTATAGAAATATATTTCTCTATCTTGTAAACGTATCATTCAGCAGTTAATGAGACAAGGAAAGGCTAATGTCAATTCACTGATGTTGAAATGCATTTATGTGTTTAACTTTAAGGCAGACATATGTAATTCTGTAACAGGAGCTGGCTTAGATTGTTAATTTTGCAACATGGACAATTTTAAATAATAAAAAGACAGTCACAGGCAAAATGGCAAAACCTATCCTTATATAGTGATGCAGCGGCTATGGCCCAAGGTTATTGGGAGGTCGGCATCAGGCAGTCTGAATGAACTAGATAACTGATGCTCGCCAGAGTGAACACTGGCGCGCTGTCGGCAGATAACTTGAGGTTTCTTCTCCCTCCCCTCCTCCAGAAAGTGTGTCGAAATAGTTTTAGAATGTTCGAGAATCTTGTAGAAAGATGCCATTGACTATATAAGTGAGAGCTCTCGCCTAAGAGCAGCCAATTGCGAGTTGAGTTGAGTCATTCAATGAGTTAGTGAGCGCGTATCTGGTGAGACATCAAGAGCGATTCTCCAAGCGAGTTGGTGATGACCGCTGTAACGTGCAGTGAGTGCTGCTGCAGGAGAGATTGAAGTCTTCTGTTCGGCTCCCCAGCGAGTGAACCGTCCAGAAGAAAAGACTACGTCACGATGGAAATGAAGTGACGCGGAATTGATCTAGTCCACCTTAGTGAAGTGGCAGTGAAAATTGAACTAGATAAAAACAGTGACAGTGAGAACTGAGAAAAGTGACAGTTGAAAGGCTGAAAAAAGTCACACTGGTGTCAGGAGTGGGATAAAAGGCTACCATGGAGGCAATGATTAAAGAATAGTTTGTTAAAATGAAGACCATGAAATCTGGAATGGCAGAGATTGGGAACATGGAATCCGGAATGGACAAGATGGGACAGAAATGAAGACTGAAATGCAGGAAATGAAATTGAAATGGAGGAGAGAAGTGAAAGGAAGATTTTGAAAACAGAAATGAAGACTGAAATAGAGAAAATGAAATCCCAACCAGATTTTGTCATCGACACTAAGATCTGAGATAAAGGCAACGGTGAAAGCCTTGAAGGATGACGTTGCAAAGGAGTGTAAAGGAACTAAATCTGACATGGAAGACAACAATGCGATGGAAGAGCGTCTAGATCAGCAAGGAAAATGGTAGACAAAAGAAAACAAGAATATGATAGAGGCGCAATGGACGAGCATCTGGCCCAGCAGGTGACGGAGTGTGCTGTAGCCCTATTTCCAGTCACAGTACAACTTGCTTTCGGTTGGAGCGTGAACACTTGAGGAGGAAGCAACCGGAGGATCGAGACATAGGGGCGATCCTGAAGGATAAAGAACTTTGGCTTACCTCCCGCATGGGTGTTTTCTCCAGAGGCCTGAGCTATGAAAGCTGTTAGACGCGGTGGGACTCCCAGTTGATTGGGAATGGTGTATCGAAGAGAGTATGGGAGTTCACAGTCAGAAGGACTAGGGTGGAACAGCTGATGCTTCCGAAGAAAACCTTGAAGAAAGTCCTTGATGAAACCCATGCCAACACTACCGGGGCACCTGGGTGCGAAAAATACCTTGAATGTACGTCCTGATTCTATTGATTGCATCTTCGAAGTGACGTGGAGAAGTGCCAGAAATGCAATGAGCGTGCCACGGGTCCTGAGCTCCTGTCACACATTTGATCTCAACCCCAAGGGAAGCTGATGGCAGTCCATTGTGATCGCACTATTACAGTTTGTGGAGCTATTCGGGATGAACAACTCTGAGGAGGGAGCCGTGTGACGCAGTGGTTATGGCCCAAGGTTATCGGAATGTCGGCGCCAGCAATTGGAATAAACAACAATAACTGCCGCTCGCTAGCGCAAAGACCAGACACACTCTTTGCAGTTAACTAGAGCCTTCTGGAAGCTTCTTTTCCTACCCTCCAGAGAGTATGTCAGTTCTAAGAGTTGGAGAACTTGTGGAAAGATTCCACTGATTATTTAAGTGAATGCTCTTGTGAGAGAGCAGTTACAAATTGAGTGCTAGTTGAATTGAGTCAGTTAATGAGTGAACAAGCTAGCAAGTGCATCTCTGGTGTGACATCAAGAGTGATCCTCCGAGCGAGATGATGATGACTGATGCAATGTGCAGTGAGTGCTGCTACTGCAGGAGAGATTGTAGCTCCCCAGTGAGTGAACCATCCGGAAGAAAAGGCTACATCACGAAGGAAAGGAAGTGACTGTGAACAAAATTAATTCTCAAAGAAAGCTGAACTAGATTAAAAACAAAACAGTGACAGTTGAAAAACTGGACAATCACTATATATATATTGCTTTAGCCTACTGTGTCTTTTCTATACCTATAGTGAAATGTGTAAATGTTTACTGAAAGCTTATCCCGGTTAACAAGAATTGGGGAGAAATAAATGGATTTTGCAACAATAGTTTAGAAGAGTGAGTGGAGAAAGTCATAAGAAAACTATACATCAAATTTATTACTTTCTCTATCGTGTACCTAGTAGTTAGAGAAGGTATTGCATTCCATATCAGGATTTCATTGGAAATACATATTTTGAAGCCACCAAATGCCAAAAAAGCATTGTTGTGCGTGCGCTCTCTCTTTTTCTTCTTTTTTTTCTGTAAAGAGCATAACCCAAAAACCAAATTACGGATAAATACTTAACTTGATTATAGGTTTAGCATCTTCCAAATATGCAATATGAGGATTTTCAAGAAAATCTCCCCTGCTTAAACTACCCTTTACATGGAGGATTTTTCGAAACAATTTTCTCAAAAATGGCTGAAATGATTTTGATTAAAGTATAATAAATTCAAGATATTTACATGTCAAATACTATATATATTCAATCTTCTAGGAATGGTATGTGAAGTTCTCTTCATTCTGAAACAATTTTGTATAAGTGGTAAACCATAAGAGATAGATAAAAACTTATTAAACAAAAAATTAAGATCTTATAAAACACAATTTATTTGAGATTTATTTATGACAATTTATTTGAAATAACATTTTTGTGATATCAGGCATTTACTAGATATTATTGTTATTGGTTTGAATTTATCAATACGTAGTTATATTTTTTAAAGTACTTGTATGCATATGCATGAAACACTGTCATATTTCATGGTTGGTTTTTTCCATTATGATATATGTGTGCTCTGGGATATACTGTCTCTTTAAATGATGTGTGTATGACAGATGATCTGGATCACAATTTTTATTTTGGAATTAAGTATGAATTTAGTTTCACTATTTGTACTGAGAAGTGTCAATGCTTATTCACATTTTATAAGATATTACTTGTCTCTTTATGTCTGATAAGTAGCTCTGGTAAAAACTGTATCCAAACATTTCACACTAACTGAGATATGAACTCAGGCCTAGGATTGCTGAACGGACATGCTACCCATTACACCATGGAAGAGGGCTTGTTCCATATGTTGGAGTGGGGCTCAACATGTGACTTTCTAGTGAAATCTCAGTATCACATTTTTGGGTCAAATGCAATACTTCCATATAATAGGTAATGTGCAAAGAAAGTAAACAGAGCATCTCTCTTATAGTTGTATAGTGTAAGCTAGTGTTGCTTGTGTATAAACTACCAGATTTTTGCCTTTTTTCTTTCTCATTGTGTTCTCTGCAGAAATCTACATAAGTTACAACCCCATATGTGAAAGCAGAGATTAGAAAGCCTTGTTTGTGTATGATAAAGGGATGGATAAGCAAGAGATATGCTGTACATGATGGACTTTGTGCTCTATACAATGCAAGAAAGAGAGCTAATGAATTCTGTATGTGAAAACGTTGGATAAATTTGATATTGAATTACTTTTAGAGCATCATCTCTCAATCTTATGTAACAATATGAATATGATACTGAAGAAACACAATATTTCTGAGACTATATGATAGAATTCCAATACTGATGTAAATCCTAGGCAAAAATCTAGAATCGGTGTAATTTTAAGCTTTAAATTTCTGTAGAAGTTTCTCATGGAAGTTTTGTTTTTAGCACAGTTTAGAACATAACATTGATAATGCTCACAACACTTTTTGGGCGGCACATACACCTTAATTTTCTCTCTCGCTCTCTCTTTCTGGGTGTATGTGTGTGTGTGTGGGGGGAGGCATGCGTGCGTGTACAGGGGTGTTTAATGCTTGATTTTATTGTTAAGACACTTCAGGTACTGAATTTAGTTTTCAATTCCATTCACTTTTGATGTTAAAGTTGGCATTGGAGTTTACTTGATGTGTTATCGTAATAAGGATTTTAAGCATGTATTATTACACATTAAAAGTGTCAATGTATGAAAAAAATAATCTAAAAATTATATGAATGTACTGCATGAATAGTGTGGCATTTCATTGATAGGCTGGTTATGAGAATCTACGGCACATTATCATTTGTAATACAATGGCTTATATCTACAAAAGTAAACCACTGGCTGATGCTCGATGAGGCATAATATCCTAAGTGATTGCTGTTGCAATTTAGCATCTAAGATAAGGTAACATAGTTTAGTTGGGATTAAATTAGCTCTGTTATCGTTTGAATTAAAAGTGCTTTCAGCTGTATCGTGGTGTAATATAGCAAACCTGATACATTTTGCAGGTTGCAAATACAACTACTTTCAAAACAAATGCTGCAATGTTTTGAGTGGGCCGTGTTGTAGTCAGTGTTGGTAATATCTTGATGGTGAAAATGAATGCAGTGAATTAAATGCACCAAATCATGCTTTCAAGTTTTATCTGTTTTTGGTGGATTATTAATTATGTTTGACATACTAAACTTTATTTAACCACACAAGAAATGTAGTTCTCATTAAAACATAAGATTTCTGTCAAAATTTATTGTGGAATTAACCATTTCCGAAATATATTTTTGTTACTGATTTGAGTTTTCAGTTACTTAATACTCTTTTTAAAACACTAAGTCACTTCATCTTTTTCTCATGGTCATGGAAGGAACGTGAAATTTCAGAGGCATCACATAGCGACCCTTCTAAAAGAATTGGCTATCACTTAGGCTACTTTATCCCTCTTGAACGTACAACAAAATATACAATACAAACATTTCAGCAAACATAGAAAGAGAAAAATAAGCTTTTATAAGAATAGTTTGTAGGGGAGTGGGTGTAAAAATTACACGAATGTAACATCAACTTTTTTGTTAGCAATAAGCTCAAATGAATGAAAAACAAAAGAATTACACCTTTTCAAACATGTTAAAAGTGCACCAAATTCTAACAATGTCTCTGGTGAAACATACATGTAGAGCAAATATTTTGGAAATATCTATGAACAAAGTTATTTGAAACAAAATTACATATTAAATTTTTGTCTGTTTCTTATGATTGCCTAGTTATTTAAAATTCAGTAAGAACGAAGAGAACTTCACAGAAAACTCGCTATAAATATTTTGAACTTTAGGACAGTAACACAGATGCATGGATTTTAATAAACATCTTTAGAACTGTTTTTGAAATAATAATAATAATAATAAATTAACAAATATCTGAAAGATGACAGATTTCAATATGTAGTTAGTCATTTACCTGATGTTCCATTTGCGAGTTTTGGTTTTTACAGTTGCACATACACACATAGACATTTTTAAAATGATCTTTTTTAGGTTCAGGAACAATCCGAACATGCTTTTCTGGTGAACTCTCAGTGTGAAATTTTTGTATTCTTACTTACATGTTATGTAACTGCTGTGTGTGATGTTTTCTTGTGCAGTTCATTGAACTTTCTAGTAATGAAGTTTTCTGGACTATTGCTTTTTTGCAGTAAACTAGCTAATACTTTAACAGCTGTGACAATGCAGGAACACTGCTTAAGAGCCAGTGCTTCAAGGACCCCTTAAATCTTTATCTTGTGTATGAGAATGTGAAAAATATAGTTTTATGCACAAATTTTATGAAAGGAGAATGTATGCAGACTTATTTATTTCATCACTTCTTGGGCAATGCTTTTTCAATTAAAATACATACCTTTCCAAAAAGGATTTGAGAACGATTTTGTGATAGAACTGCAAAGATATTGTTACTATAGAATTGCATTTATTTATTTTCTTAATTGCAAGAGCTTACAATGCATTTATTCTTTTACAAATGTGCTACACCTATTTTTGGGCTGTGAACTGAGCACTTAAGGTAATTGGAGATGCCATAGACTGCCCTTCCTAGAGACTACACCAACATTTATCCTTTATATTTCCGTTTGGAAATTTAATTTTTAAAACTATCACTTGCATGCTTTACTGTTAGTTGCAATGAGTAGGCCTGGATTGTTATGTAATGTTAGCTGGATATGTAGCAATATCTTTATAATATGTTATAAATGTGTAATCAATATGAATTATGTATATGGACAGTGATAATCTTATGAAAAGCATCATCATGCGTTGATTTATGTTTTATTCCATATAAAGATAAATGTGTGTGTATTCAAAACCAACAAAGTAACTCAGGTATTGAAATTGCCATATTTTTATACACACTTCACTGGACAAACGGATCAAGTGATTGGGAAAATATAAATAACAGTGGCAGTGTTTACTATCCTTGCTCTTCTTGGAAATGCAATAATAATCAGTATTGTCAGTGTTGCACATGCTTTCTGATATGCTAGGTTGATCTGTCAAATAATGCAATTTTTAAGAGACAAGGATGGGAATGTGATATTGATCAATATGCTTGGTGAGTCTGTCAGGTTGCACATAGCTGCAAGCTAAATAAACTCAAATTGTTTATTAAATAGTAAACTGACAAAGTTCAGGAAATACCACATGGAAAATTAATACTGGTGTGTTTCTTGGGCATTGTTTACCTGGTTCCATGGCATTTAATGGTCTTAAATCCCATCTCTATTGGCTTTTACCCCATCCCACCTGTAAGTAACAAAACATTATTCTGCTTTCGTATAAATGAAATAATTGATGTCTTTAAGTAAATAAATGGAGAAGTTAGGCACAGTGAAGCATTACTAGCTGGTAACTAGTAGAACTAAGTCAGATATTTATTACATTCACTTACTTTATAAATGCCAGAACTATTTTTGGGAGCATTCAGTTCCATCCTCAGCTGGAGACTGAAGAATTTTTCAACAGAAAGTTCCACCAACAAAGATCCAGTCTTGCAATGGGAAATCCTTTGTTGCCATTCTTAACAGACCAATACATGTGCTTTCTGGGCATCCACATTACCATTGTTTTCCCCTGATGTTCAAAACCTGGATTTGCTATGTTGACGTATTTGTCATAGTCTTGCAGAGAACAAATAATGATGCACTAAAGCTCCTGAACCTACAAGACAACTACAAATTCATACTGAAAGTAGAAGAACATAACCAGTTCCCATTCTTAGACCTGAGGATCATGAAGAATGTTGAGAAACCGGCTTTTGGCATTCACAAGAATCCTTCACATACTGACGATTGTATAAAGTTCAACATCTACAATCTGAAACCACACCTGCTTTCAGTATTCAATGGTTTGACATACATATTGGTTAACATCCCAGTGAGCAAGATCGAGTACACAAAAGAATACCAGCATATAATGTACACCACCACCCAAAATAGATCAACATAGGTACAGTAGAGAAACTTATACTGAAATACAAATGAAATCGGAGAAACCACCACTTCAAACCCTGTAAGAACAGACAATGTATGCAGAAAATTTACATATCATCCAGATTAGATGTTAAGTTCAGAAGACTGTTTAAGCAGTGCCTGCAGTATCAACTTGGCACCTCATAACAAGCCTAGTGTTAAGAATCTACTCAGGAAACCTCTTTCAGATACAGTAGCACTTAACAAGAAATCAGGTATATACAAAATGCACTGTACAAACTGTAGCAAGATTTACTTTGGAAAAGCTAAAGGAATTTGGAAACCAGGACTAAAGAACATTTAGAAATATTAAATACAAGCAAATCCACAAATCAGCAGTTGTAACTAACTTTTGGAAACAACCATGAAAGTAAACCGGAAGCTCAATTAGTACAACAGGCAAAAGGATCTTTGAAATTGACAGCATGGGAGAAAATCTAAATATTCAAGAACAAAAGTCATCTAATGAACTTCAATGCACCCCTCCCCCCACCAGATCACTGTTACAGATTCATTTGGAAGACACCAAGTACCACTAACAGAAGCTACTTTGATGCAGCAGTTCCAGTCGCCAGTTGCTCTCCAGCTGAGGATGAATGTGAATGCTCCTGAAACTAATTCTGGCAAATATAAATTAATGGAGGCAATAAATATCCCACTCACTTCTACTAGTTTAACAGCTGATGGCCTGTCATCCTGTAAGCTCCAGGCTGAGCTCTGAAAAAGAACATAGAGTTTGTACGAGATCTACACAGTTGGCAGAATTTTATTGTTACCTAAACATGGTAAATAAGAACAATAAAGTGTTTTTTGTAAGAATGTTAAATAACGTAAATATGTAGTACTGAGCAAAAATGCAACATAACACTTGAGTGCAAGGATCCTGTTACTGTAAATCATCAATATTTTTGCTTAAGAAAGTGTATATTAAAGAAAAAAGTATGTAATTACATAAGAATCCAGGCTGTAATAATGGAGGTGTTAGATTGCATTCAAGTGTATACATATTATACTTCTGTACAACAGTTGAAACTGTATATTGTTGAAATTGGTGAATAGCAACTGCCTGTTACCTTTTCTTTTATCGGTATATTAATCTCATTAAAAAAATGTAATGCAAAGTACTGGAGATCCAACATATTACGTACTGAAAACAAAAAAAGGATTATGTATACTAATGCTGCATGCATGGTTTTGTTGCAGAAATACAGTAACTAGATGTGACATCACATTTAAGAGCTTGTTTTTGTACATACAGCATTTAAGACTAATGAACTTTCCCTCTCTTGATGCCACTTATGTTCTTGATGAACCAACAGTTCTCCCTTGCACGACAGAGTTACTGCCAGCCATTTGGGGAGGCCACTTCTAAGGCTCGGCTATATAGCCTCGCAGAGATGATTGGCTAAGTAAGGGAAACTGACTTTAACTATCCAGCAGTGTTCACCATCAGAATCTTCCTAATCAAGAAGAAATTTCCATGATAGGTTCAGGAGTTGAACATTTTTATGTGCTGATCAATGCAGCTCATGTGTTTCCGAAGAGAAACAAACCTTGTTGAATTGCTTCAACTTTGAATAAAAAATTTGCTACCGTTACCATTTTTCTACAGGCAAAGCTGCATTTTTATATTTCTGTACCAAAGCCATGCAGCATGTGTTATAATTTTTGATTTGTTCTGTGTGTAAAACTGATACATTTGAGGTTCACAGTTGTGGCACACCCTAAGTATTATAGTGGTTAAGAAATACTGCAGGACTCTAAATATAAGGCGTGCATGCTACTGATTTTGCTGCATTGCTGACTGATAAAGGGCAGAATGGTAAACTGAACTTCCTCCAGAAAAAGTTGCTCAGTTTGTATCCTGATTACTCCTATGTATGTCTTTCATACAAGGTTCTTCTAAAGGATAAGAATAAACTTGTGATTTGTATTGTGTCTTGTTCCCCTCAGTGTACAATAATAAAGGCTGTTCACATCTTATAAAGTATTTAAGATGCAGTGTGCAATGACTCCTATTTATGTTTTTATACAGTGTATAACATTTGTTGAATCACTGCCATATATTGCCCTAATGTTGAGCATTAAATATTTCTAATCACCATTTTAATTATGTTTGTATGAAATGCACAATAATAAATGTTTAAGAAAATGTACTGGTGTAATTGTATTCACTATAATATTAGAAATACCCTGATGTGTGGCATCAGTTGTTGAGAGTATATGAGCACAGAGGCATTAGCAAAATCAAATTAAGGATTTAGTTTTTCATATACTTTAGTTCATCTTAATGAAAGCACCAAGGGCTCATTAAAATTACTTATGAACTTAACCTTGGCACTAATATAAGCATGTAAAGGCTGGCGTTACTGAATTGTACACTTATCAACGTATATTTAAGCACAACTGACTACTAGTTGCAACTGTGTATGGAGTTGAAGCATTATGTATCCACAGTGGAGGAAGCTTTAGCCATTGTAAAGCATTTAATGCTGTTGGCAACATTATAGCAAACTAAGATGCATTACCAATGCATTAGAACAAAGTAAGTACTATTCTTCTTCAATGGTCTACCACCCTCTTTGTAGGACTTCCACCCCAAGGACTTACAAGACAATGGCTTGGGTCAGTAGCCTGTCGAGGAGCAAGCATACTCTGGATCATAGCATATCCAGGATGGGTGATCAGCCCACTATAATGGTGGTGAAGAAGGAAATGAAATGTGATGAAAGGAATGATAGGCAAATTTGTAGATAAAATTATCCAGCCGAACATTTGCCTAGCGATTGAGGAAAACCAGTGAGGTGATAGCCAATTGTTTAAAAATAAGTTGCTATACATATGTTTGCTTTGATACTGTTTACTCTTTGCATGACCTCATGATAAACAAAATAATGGCATCTTAACACTTAAAGTAACATAATAAAATATTGGAAGATGGAAACAACAAGTTACCTTGGAAATGGTTAATGCCACAAAACATCTAAAGCCTGTATTTATGATAAAATGTTTATCAGATTTTTGCATGGAATACAATATGTCCTCTCCTTCCCAGAATTTAAGCGGTAAAGAAGGAAAAAGAAGTCTGATATTTTGAGAGACGAAAGTATTATCAAAAGCAGTTACAGACACCAATAAGCATGGGCTCTGAAATGCATGTTGAGATAGGAAATTAGAAGTTTCTCAAAGACTTAGAATACTTTGTAACCTTTGTCGCAGTAATCTCTCGTGTTATCTTTTTTACTTGGCGCCTGTTATTGTTTTACTATTTGAATTTTGGTTTCTTTGTCCTCTGGTTAGCTATTATTACTCAGTGAGCAAATATCTCCAAACAGGGCGTGTAAACGGAAAGGAGTTGTTACTAAAAGATAACGCTGATAAAAGAATTTGTTATTACACTTATATTGCCGTCACACTTAATAGTTCACATCTGTAATCTTTATACACGCCTGACTGAAACTGTTATATTTCCGAATGTAATTACTGTCGTAATAGTTGTCGCGTACCTACTTCACATTTTGTAACTAACTTTATGACGCGAGAGATTCTGTAGAATTGCGTAATGTGTTCCTCGCGAATGATTCTGTAGAACTGCGCGACGTTTACCTCGTGAATGAGTCTGTAGAACTGCGCGACGTTTACCTCGTGAATGATTCTGTAGAACTGCTTGACGTGTACCTCGCGAGAGAGATTTCTTAGAACTGCGCGATACTTGCTTTTGGCTCAAGAATTTATACTCCCTCACCCCCATATGCCTAAACATAATAATAGAGTTGCTATTGGTTAATAAATCGCGCCAACATTAGCGTCTATTTTGTCAGCCAATCATAATTACAAACACATATGCTCTAGGGAAGATATTCCCTCCATTTCTAAAGAAAGGCACGCTACCCTGACGTCATTTCTTTGTCTCTTCTAAGTGATAAACAACTCACCCCATCGCTTCATTGTTACCCACTCCTATTGCCAGTTTCAGTGGGGCCGTGTAAACTTATTTCCAAACAATGCTTATAGCTAACAAACATCTAAAATCATTGTCATACAATAATGTTAATTTACACTACAATCTCACTGGCATTCAAGTGTTGATATAAAATATTGCCTCACCTTATGTGAGATAAAGTGTGTCATTATTTTATACTTTTTGACACTAATACTTTATTTTACAGCAAAGTTAATGCTATAGGTATGTTAGAAGAAATATTTTGTACATGTTTATACAATAAGGTTGGTGTACACAGAGATGCCCTCTCCCAAAGGGTATGGTGCATTCTCTCCCCAAAGCAATCATTCTTCCGCCCTAAATTTTTCTGAGAGCTAAATTTCAACTCTTTAGTTCCTTGATACATCGCATTACAGCATACAGTATGAATTGCACTTTAAATTACACGCACGCGCGCACACACGTTTAGATTAACAAACTTAGTTAAGGATTACAGTACTCAAAAAGTGTAATAAAGGTGTTTATATTACCCATGTTAATATACTTGAATATTTTTGTATTGCCAAAATGTTACTGATATTGCAACTTGTGGCATAATTTCCCCTCCCGTCCTGGGTGTGTGGTTACCTAAGGGACCTGCTTCAGAGAGTGCTCTCTTAAACTTATATGTTGTTCACCAATGGCACTGGGGATTAATTGATCTGCATCATTTTCCCTCTGGCTTTCCAATATAAAGTCTGTAGGTTATCATTTTTAAGGCCTTTGCATTTGGTGAGATGCTGTTTGTTCAGGGTGACATCTTCACAGAGAGCGCACTTGGGTGTAGGTAGGCATCGTATCTTGTAGAGTTCTTCTGCGAAGCAATCGTGGCCAGTTGCCATCCTAAATAAGGCCACTGCAGTTTTCTTAGGCATTTTTTGTGTATCAACTCTATCTTTAGTATTCTTAATGTTTTAATTTACTTTCTTCATCAAGTCTCTGGTGTCTTTTGAAATGTTATTTAATTGTTTATTTATTTCTATTTGTCCTACATGTTTTATTTGTTGTATTGCAGCTTTCTTTGCTAATTGATTAGCATTTCATTGCCCAAAAGTCCAACATGAGCTGGGATCCATTGTAGAGTGACATGATTTCTGGTTTCAACTGCTTTAATTAGGCTTCTTATTGCTTTTAATATTTCTTGTTGTTTTATTATTGTAATTTACTATCCCATCTATGGATGATTTTGAGTCTGACAAGATGACTATTTTTTGTTTTATGTATGGTCTATATAAAATGTTATGTAATGCTGCTTTTATAGCTGTTAGTTCTCCATCATAACGGTTTTACGTTTCATCTATTAGATACTGTGCAAAATGTTAACAATATACTTCCGCACCAGCAATTATTATTATTATTATTATTATTATTATTATTATTATTATTATTATTGATGAGGGATCCATATGTATGTATTCGGACCCATTCTTTTTCTGGGTAACGTCACAGAACACCAAAGTAACTTATATACCTGCATTACGTTTAGTCTTCAAAAAGACGAAAGTGATATCCTAAATCCCCTACAAATGTCATCCTGTAGCTCTTGCACAATGTGAATAACAAATACTGCCAAATAGAGCTGGGTTGAGCGATTCTTTTGCAGTATTCGATTCATGCGATTCGTTCACGGTTCATGAATCGATTCATACGATTCGTTGACGATTCATGAATCGTCCTCTTGCTACCGGTCTGCTAGTATCTCCTAGCGCATGATTCGTTCATGAATCGTCCGTTTGTCTGCTGGTCTACCGTACTGCACGATTCAATCATGAATCGCACCCTTGTCTCCTGGCCTGCCCTAGTTCATGAATCGTCGCCTTGCCTGCCGTCTATTCTCACTCACGATTCTTATATGAATCGTCCCCGTTTGTACTTTGCAGCCAAAATACGCAATCAGGACTTTTTTTGTTACGATGGAGGCTATGATCTTTTTCTTTGGCATATAAAAGACAATGTATGTAAAAGCACTTTCCGCGTTATTTTGGATAATACACTGGGAGTTTCCTGAATTTGTCATAAAAAATCAACCTGTGTGATTCCACTTAAGTTACGATTACATAAGGTATTATGCAAAGTAACTATGAAGATATTATTATTATTATTATTATTATTATTATTATTATTATTATTATTATTATATTCTTCATTTCGATGATTAGGCATTCCATTCGATTCTTTACTTTACTCCTCTCTTTTCTGGGCTATCCGATGTCTCTTTTTCCCGACGGTTTGTATTTATTAATTAATAGTGGTATTCTTTCCTCAGACGTGTAGTTCGTATCGCTTTCCAATTAAGTTAGTTTTCTTCAATTTTATAATATAATTTATATTCAGTTCTCTAATTTTATCGTTTCATTTCTTATTAGATCTAATCTAGTGCATTCTGAAGTTCTTCGTAAAAATCTCATTTCCGCGTCTGAATTTTACTTTTGTTCAATTTTATTATTATTCGTCACTACCGAAGTTGCACGCGAAAATAAGCTATATAATTTTTATAAATACGTGAAAAGGTATAAACCCGGTATGCAGAGAATAATAATTTTTTACATAAATTTCACATCAGCGTATTTGAGGTGCTTTTAATGCATTAGAATTGGCTTAGTTATATCGATGCATGTTCTTATACTTTTAATGTAGATTTTAGTATACAAATTAATTCTTTTAAATTATATACCTACCTAATTTTAAAAGTTATTCAAACCAAGAATTCAAAAATTCCCTATTTTTCCTTCATTTTGCATATATTCTGGTATTGTATATTATAATACTAACTACACTGTAATCATGCAATACTGTGTATCAGATCTCTCAGTAAAGTACTGAAAATTACTTCTATTGTTTATACTGCAGCCTCCGTTCATCCATTGGCAATGTTTACGATTCATTTTACTGCGCTTTACAGCTATTTACGCAATTTGTTTTTAAGAATTAATCTTTCTCAGCTGAACTCGACACTCCTAGGTTATGCCATCAGCATCTCAAAGAATCGTGTTGATCTACCAATTCACATAAATTCTAACAAATCTTTCAACCTGTGCAATTCACTATTACGAATTGACAGAACTCAGCAAGATATATTATTGCGGTGCTGTTCTGTTTTCGTATACTATGATATAGCATCACAACGGTTGGTAACCTCTCTGCTCAGCATCGTACTCACTCGGCAGCGTTCGTCCGGGCTCGGCTTGGAAGCCAAAGCTAAGAGTGAGTAGTAAACAAAGCGCAAGCGAGAATGAATCGAGAATGTCCTGATCACGATTCTTTTTGAACGACGATTCATGCACGATTCTTGCGATTCTTTTTGAACGATGATTCATGCACGATTCTTGCGATTCTTTTTGAACGACGATTCATGTACGATTCTTACGATTCATTTTGAACCACGATTCATGCACGATTCTTACGATTCATTTTGAACGACAATTCATACACGATTCTTACCGACGATTCATACACGATTCTTACTATTCATTTTGGACGTCGATCATACACGATTCTTACGATTCATTTTGAACGAAGATTCATGCTAAGACTGACACGATTACGATTCTTTCCTTGTAGTCATTCATATGAACGATTCGTTCATGAATCGCCCCATGTCTACTGCCTAAGCCGGTAAGATAACGCCAACGTCGCAGCGTGCGTTGCTAATTACTTTTTATTTTAGGTGTGTGTTTTTACGTTTCTGATTTACGAGAGGTTAAGCTAGGTTTCTTTTTATTTAATTATATAAGCTTAGTTTCTGATTCACGGGAGGTTAAGTTTATTTGGGGGGGCTATATATAAGCTTAAGTTACTGATTCACTGGAGGTTAGGTTAGTTTTTTTTTATCTAAGCTAAGCTTTCTGATTCACGAGAGGTTGGGTTTCTGATTCGCGAAAGGTTGCGTTAGTTTATTATTATTATTATTATTATTATTATTATTATTATTATTATTATTATTATTATATCAGCTTAGGGTTAAAAGCTTACCTTAATTAGCTACCGGTGTTTACACCAAGCACGCGAGCGAAGCGAAGCTTTGATTTTTATTATTATAAAAACTTACGTTAATTACCTACCACCGATTACTGCAAAGCAGCTTCTTTATTAATGTTTAGTATCATGTATATTGTATTTTCACATCCCCCGCAAGCCATTTTGTTTCCTGCAATGCACTGTGCATGCATTTACATCAGCGGCAAAACAAAATGAAGTAGTAGTAGGAACACATTGCTTATTCCGTGGATTTCACTTCTCATTTAGGTTGGAGGTTCCCATTCCGCATGTGTAGTTATCTACGGTCCATTCCAAACCAGAGTTCCCTCTGATGTAAACAGAAGCACGTGCTTCTGCTTGTCACGAACCCAAGAACAGCACTCTTACGCCAGCGTGAATAGTTCCTTAATACATGTATTGTATCATGAAATATTAGGGCAGGAAAGGTATAGAACTGCACATTTTATTGCGGTTATCATAAGAACTTGCTGATAAAGGTAATGGATATATACTAACTGTTAAGAGATTACAAAATATGATTTTCGTCTGCTATTGCGCTAACGCCGAGAGCACCTTGCTTGTTAATACCAACTGTATACATGACTGCCACCCTCTTACAAATACGAGAAATGCAGCAATGAATTCCCAGAGGATCTATCCGAGTACCGAATAAACACTTTGCGTAACACAGGAAATATGATAAGCGAACAGGCATCCATAATACGCTGGCGCACGTTTGCTCAGCTCAGGTTAAATCTTTAGTCAGTTGGTATTTGTGTTTTCATGACAGATGAAGGTGTGTGTAGTGCGAATAAACTGTTCAAACACAAAAGCGGAAAGCAGTTAAAAAGCGGCGAAAAACAAACAACACTTAATATATTTAACTATTAGAAAAATACTTCCATTAGTGTATATTACGAAACTAATATACGATTTTACAGGCGTTTCAGTGAGAAGTGTAACCAAAGCGCGCAGGGAATATAAACAGACATAATAGAACATAGAAGAGGAGAATAAAATGTGGGAGCTTGTTTTGTGCCCGACAGTGCTGTGGAATTGTGGATAAGCTTGTCATTATTTTGAAGAGTAGTTCTGATTCCGATGTGGCAGCTGAGCCATCTTGGAGGATTCGGATTTGGGTGTTGCACATTTGCCCGAGGATTGTGATTAGTGTATGTAAAATGTTCATTTCCGCATACTTATAAAATCGATTGTTACCCAGGTTGCATTTTGAACTATGATTCTCGCAGGGGGGCCTTTTTTTAATTTAAACAACGTTCAAGAAGCACGTGAGAGGTGAACAAGCAGCCATTAGGGGCGGAGATTGCGAACTACTTTCGCGCGGATAATATGAGTTTGTTTACAGTGAGAGGCACTCTGGTTTGGAATGGATAGTAGCCACATTGCCGCATGCGCAATAGCGACAAGAAGGCCACGTTTGTTGTAATTTTGCTATAAAAGTAAAACACCTAAAGCAGGGGAGCACCAGCTATAGAACGAACAACAACTACTCTTAAAACCCACTCTTAAGGTAATTTATTCACTTTCCTTTAGCTTTTATTAATGTTTTCAATGAATACCAAACCAATGCAGAAATAATGCTAAAAATAGCAAGTAATACAGTTATGGTTCTTACCTTTTGCTGTACATATCCATTTCCATGCAACTTTGAAAGTAAGTTTGAGAAAAACTACAAGTATTGGAAAATTTAAGGGAATAACAAACAATATCTCGAAAACGGTTCACTCAACAAAAACAAAGTACGTGACATAAATTGTGTATTTTAACGCGATGTACATTTTTTGTGTAGTAAAATTTTGTCCATCTCTTATGGTTTACCAGTTATGCAAAAGTCGTTCACAATGAAGAATACTTTTGGAGACATTCCCAGAAAATTCGAGATATACATTTCATTTGTCATGACAATATCTTAAACATATGATATTTTAATCAAAATCGTTAGAACCATTTTTGAGAAAATTAAAATTTTCGAAAAATTTTCCATGTAAAGGGTAGTCTGGGGTAGGGGGATTTTCTTGAAAACCTTCGTGTCGCATCTCTGGAAGATACTGAACCTAAATACCAAGTTTGGTGTTTATCCGACTGTTCGTTTCTGAGTTATGCTGTTCACAGACTAGCAGACACAGACACACACACACACACACACACACACACACACACACACAAACACACACACAGACACACACACATGGACATGTTTGCAAAAATGCTTTTTTTGGATTCAGGGTGTCTCAAAACATGTATTTCCGGTGAAATCTCGGTATCGAATTTTTGGGTGGAATACAATACATACTTCCCCTACTTACTATACGTAGTAGAGAAAGTAAAAATGAATAACGAATTTGGAAAATTTAAGGGAATAACAAGAAATATCTCGAAAACGGTTCACTCAACAAAAGAATTGTATATGACATAAATTGTGTATTTTAATGCGATCTACATTTTTTGTGTAGTAAAATTTTGTCTATCTCCTATGGTTTACCAGTTATGCAAAAGTCGTTCACAATGAAGAATACTTTTGGAGACATTACCAGAAAATTCGAGATATACATTTTATTTTTTATGTCAATATCTTAAACATATATTTTAATCAAAATCGTTAGAGCCATTTTTGAGAAAATTAAAATTTTCGAAAACGTTTCCATGTAAAGGGTAGTCTGGGGTGGGGGGATTTTCTTGAAAACCTTCGTGTCGCATCTCTGGAAGATACTGAACCTAAATATCAAGTTTGGTGTTTATCCGACTGTTCGTTTCTGAGTTATGCTGTTTACAGACACACACACGGACACACACACACACACACACACGGACATGTTTCCAAAAATGCTTTTTTTTATTCAGGGGATCTCAAAACATGTATTTCCGGTGAAATCTCGGTATCGAATTTTTGGGTGGAATACAATATTTCCCCTACTTACTATACGTAGTAGGGAAAGTAAAAATGAATAACGAATTCCCATTTGAGAAAAAGTATAATTATTGGAAAATTTAAGGGAATAACAAGCAATATCTCGAAAATGGTTCACTCAACAACAAAAACTGTTTATCACATAAATTGTGTATTTTAACGCCATCTACATTTTTTGTGTAGTAAAAGTTTGTCTATCTCTTATGGTTTACCAGTTATGCAAAAGTCGTTCACAATGAAGAATACTTTTGGAGGCATTCCCAGAAAATTCGACATATACATTTCATATTTCATGAAAATATCGTAAACATATGACATTTTAATCAAAACTTTAGAACCATTTTTGAGAAAATTAAAATTTTCAAAAATGTTCCATGTAAAAGGTAATCTGAGGTGGGGGATTTTCTTGAAAACCTTCGTGTCGAATCTCTGGAAGATACTGAACCTAAATACGAAGTTTGGTGTTTATCCAACTGTTCGTTTCTGAGTTATGCTGTTTACAGACACACACACGGACATGTTTCCCAAAATGCTTTTTTTGGATTCAGGGGGTCTCAAAACATATTTCCGGTGAAATCACGGTATCGAATATTTGGGTGGAATACAATACTTCCCCTACTTATTATACGTAGTAGAGAAAGTAATTAATGAAGAAAAAATCGATTATTTTTATTTTTCTTGCCATGGAATGAACCCGGGACCACCTTGTCGAGAGGCGAGAGGTCTAACCACTCGGCCACGGTGCCGCCCTGTTTTACACCCGTATATTTGCTTCATTTTAATCCAAATTAATTTTCGCACAAATAGCTACATTCCGTGTTTCATGTATATAGGGTGAATCACCTAAAACTTGCAGCGTAAATATTTCGGAAATGGAAAGCGCTATTGATGTGCAGTTTTCTCAACATTGGTTGGTAGTCAGGGACTCGTACATTTAGCCTATAAGCAGATTTTAATAATACTGAGAAAGTGTATTTTTTGAGCAAACATTCCATTTTTTAAATGGAACAATGCTTAGTTACATCAACAGAATAAAGGTAGGGTAAATTAGAATGTCAGTGGTCTTTGTTGCAGGATTCTAGTGCAAGTGGTTTACGAGAGATCGTATTTTGAAAACTTTCCACCCCGACAATTGTTTGTCCCATTCAACCTGCTTAGTCGCTAGGTACGATGTTGCTGTGCTTGTTTGCCGTGTGTTTTCTGTTCATTGATTGAATTGCGACTTTCTGGTCAGTTAGTTTGTGACAGTTCAAGCAGTAAGTCGTGAGTGGTAGATGGGGTTTACTAATGCAGAAAAAGCCGACATACTCATGGTGTATGGAGAGTGTAGGAAGAATGCAGTTCGTTCCTGTACGGTGTATGCGGAAACGTATCCCAATAGACGTCAACCATCTCGGCAATTTCTTATCAACCTCTTCAACCAATTACGTGAAAGTGGCACTGTAACACCTAGAAAACGTAACAGAAACAAACAAGTGACTGGAGAAGAGGTAGAAATTAATATTTTGGCTGCCGTTGCAGTAGATCCACAAATTAGTTCCCGCACAATCGCACGTGGAAGTGGCATAAGTCAGGCAAGTGTACTGCGCATTCTCCTACGACATAGGTTCCATTGCTTTCACATCTCTCTCTATCAAGAACTGCATGGGAACGATTTTGAGAACCGTGTTAACTTTTGTACATGAGCATTAAGACATGATACTCCAGATTCATCATGTATCTTGTTTAGTGATGAGACAACATTTACTAATCATGGCCAGGTAAACCGCAGAAACATGCACTGTTGACAATCCCCGTTGGCTTCGTCAGTTGGAGCGTCAGCGTCCATGGAATTTACACGTGTGGTGTGGGATAGTGAACCATCAGCTCATAGACCCTTTGTTCATAGAAGGAACAATGAACTCGCACAAGTATTGCAGCCTCCTGAGAGACCATCTGCCATAGATGCTAGAAGACGTTCCTTTGTAGACTAGGAGGAACCTATAGTACCAACTGATGGCTGTCCAGTCCATAGTGCACGAAGTACTACAGCTTGTATTAATGGATTGTTTCCAAATCGTTGGATTGGACGAAGAGGACCTGTACCTTGGCCGGCCCGTTCACCGGTTCTGACCCCTTTATACCTTTTTCTGTGTGGAAGGCTGAAAGACACTATCTACAAGGATGTACCAACTACACCAGACGATATGAAACGACGTATTACTGCTGCCTGCTCTGAAGGTTCCGCTGAAATGCAAGGAACGTGTACAGCAGTCTTTCCATAGCAGACTGGAAGCGTGTATTGAAGCTGCCGGTGGTCATTTTGAACACAACCTTTGAAGGTCTATGTGTCTTGTAAGTATCCACAGAAGTACTATAATTCCCTTTTGTTTTTCTTTAGTTTGCGCTACCACAGGTTGTACAAGTGTCGGTGCGTAAAAGTTTCAAAATAAGATTTCTCGTAAACTACTTGCACTAGAATCTTGCAGCAAACACCACTGACATTCTAGTTTACCCTACCTTTATTCTTTTGATGTAACTAGGCATCGTTCCATTTAAAATGGTATGTTTGCTCAAAAAATATACTTTCTCAGTATTATTAAAATCTGTTTATAGGCTAAATGTACAAGCCCATGACTACCAATCAATGCTGTGAAAACTGTACATCAATAGCACCTTCCATTTCCGAAATATTTGCGGTGCAAGTTTTAGGTGATTCACCCTGTATACACACACACACACACACACACACACACACACACACTGGTGTGCAAAACATAAGGACGAGATGGGTAAAGTAACATAACAAATGAACTACTTGGTTGAAGTAGATGAAGGGCGGGAGCATGTTCCAGAGATCTCTCACAAGTACACAAAAAGCTGGACGTCGCATGGCGTGAGTGTAGCGAGCCTATAGTGCCAAATGGGTCTGGTCCCGCAACACGGGGCATTTGACGAAACAGGACAAGACGGTGTGTGGCAATTAGCGAGCTGTCACGTTGCACTGTAGTGGTATTCTTCTTTGCAACATGGCCCGCAGACACCATTTGGAAGTCTTCACACGGGGAAGAATCATCGGGAAACCGGAAGAAGGACGAAGGGTAACGATGTTGCTCAGGAGTTTGGAATTGCTCACAGCATTGTTTCACGTGCATGGGGAACCTTCCAAACCACAGGCACTGCTGTCCCAAGCAGAGGTGATGGTCGACTACGCTCAACTACAGCAACAGATGATCGCTACATTGTACAGCAGGCAAGAAGAGATCCACGCCAAACAGCGGGTGTAATTGCAACTACATTTAACAGGATAGCTATGCATGCAATCTCACGATACACAGTGGCACGGCGACTACGCAGAGGTGGTCTCTTTGCCCGACGACCAATACGTTGTGTTCCATTGACATCCGCACATCGACGGCACCATTTGCGATGGTCCCAAGAGCATCAAAATTGGACCAATGAGAAATGAGGTCGGGTGCTCTTTTCGGATGAGAGCAGATTCAGTCTAAGTAGTGATTCTCGACGTACCCTCATCTGACGAGAGGTAGGAACATGTAATGAACCCAGGAACATCCTTGAACATGGTCGTTTTGGTGGTCCGGGTGTTATGGTTTGGGAAGGCATAATGTTGCATAGGCGCACCGACCTAAAAATCTTTGAACACGGTATGCTCACTGGTCAACGTTATTGTGATACTGTACTCCTTCCCCATGTGCGTCTTTTCAGGGGTGCAGACCACCCTGACTTCATTTTTATGGATAACAATGCTCGACCGCATCGAACAGTGCAGGTGGAGGATCTCTTGGAACGAGAGGATAGTCGGCGAATGGACTGGCCTGCCCTGCCCGTTTCCCCAATTTAAATCCCATCGTACACGTGTGGTATGCTTTGGGGAGACGCATTGCAGCACATCCACATGCACCAACGACCATCCAACCGTTGTCAACAGCTCTGGTGGAGGAATGGAAGGCCCTACCACAAGAACTGTTTTCCAACCTTGTGGCCAGCATGGGAGCACGATGCAGTGCATGCTCTGCTGTCGTGGTGATCATACACCGTTTTAAGCACCATGTATCTGTTTCTGTAAATCTAGAGAGCCATCATATGTCGTATTGACTTTAGTTTAGCTTATGGTCTATGAATAAAAGTGACATTTCTGTTCGTCTCATTGCATATTTCGTTTAGTTGCCCACTGTAGCATACCGTAGCAGCTCCCTCTATGTGTGATTCAAGTTTCATCGAACTATGTTACTTGGCAGTGTCACAGCATGCGAAGATTACTTTCGTCCTTAGGTTTTGCACACAAAGGGAACAGCAAGTCAAATGTTTATTAACTGGGGAGTATAAACGCTGGCCTTAAAATTCCATACTGTTTCAGTGGAATCGCAAGAAACAACTGAATGTTGACAGGACATTAAAGTAATGGCAAGCATTCAACAATTCGAACCATTAATAACGAATATCTCAGAAAGGACTGATGCCACAAAAATTATTTGAAATATATTCTGTGTTTTAAAGAGATCTACATTTCTTGTGTAGCACGTCTTCATCTATTGCTTAACGTTTACCAGTTATACAAGATTATATAAAATTCTTTCCGAATGAAGATTACTTCAAAAGCTATTCCTAGAAAATTCAAGATGTACATTTTATTTCTTATGTACCTAAATGTTTTAAATATTGGTATTTTAATCAATCGTTAGAGCCACTTTTCAGAAAATAAAAAATGTCGAAAAATGTCCCATGTAAAGGGTAGTTTGAGGTACGGGATTTTCTTGAAAATCTTCGTGTCTCATCTTTGGAAGGTACGGAACTTAAACCTAAAACCAGTTTGGTATTGATCCGACTTTTCGCTTTTGAGTTATACTGTTCACAAACAGACACACCTATTTTCTAAACATATTATTTTATTTAGGGGCCTCAAGACATTTATTTCCGGTGAAATATCGTCGAATTTTTGGGTGGAATGCAATACCGTCTCTAGTTACTAGGTAGGTACGTGTTAGAGGAAGTAAAAGTATAATCACCTACTTTAGTCTTAGAATACTGTACCAGTGATTGTGCTCAATCATACATACTAATCATACAAATGTTGCCATTGTTATCCTGTTATTTCTGTTACATGTTCTTGTTTAAGTTTCTTGTTATATATTGAAACAATCATTGTTTTCAGAGAGTGATAGGACAGAGGACCCATAATTTTTATTTACTTTTGCTTCCTTTATTGTCAGCTGTTTCATTGGTTTCCAGTTGTTGCATAAGAGCAGAGCACACTCTTGACCCTTGCGGATTTATTGGTTGGCTTTTCTTTGAATGCTATTAAACGTAACCTATATGCGGCAATTTAAAATCTACGGCATCTAAATCTACCTTAATGAGGTATGGCAACACAGTTGGTAGTGCATCTTGAGTTGTGCACGTTTTAAGGTGCTTCTGCGCAAGCGCAATTGCTATGACGTAATTGCCTCATGGGGCCAAATACATACGGGCAATGCATACGTGAAGAAGTCCACTAACGCGCGAAGCTGTTCCCGCACTCGTTTCCATATTGCCCTAAATTTACGTCAAAGTCACCAGGTGGTAGCAGGGGTGCCCATCCCCCCAAAATCTACGGCGCATATTCCCCCTAAAACAATAATTGTCTCCCCCCAATCATTTAGTTCCAAGATACGCCACATTATACCATACAGTATGAATGGTACTTAAAATTACTTTTTTGTGGCTAAGCACATTTAGATTAACAAACTTAAGATTCACACCGAGTTGGGAATTGTAGTACTCTATCAAAACGTGTAATAAATTTGATTATATTATCTATGTTACCTAATTTACTTCAATAATTTTGTACTCTCCCTCCAAATGTTGCGATGGCACAACTTGCGCCATTATTTACTCTTGTAGCCGACCCTAGGTGGTAGCACTCTGCGGCAGAAGCTGTTACTGTAGCAGAAGCAGGTAACGTGCACAAGTTCGGAAACCTCTTCCTGTTTCCCTATACCATCGATAATCTCAACTACAATTTAATGTATACATTATTTCGTTTATTGCCCTAACACGGTGTACTTAATTATACACACAACAAACATAATAAAAACTTTCTTTCGTCCGACGTGTTATGCATATTATTATTATTATTATTATTATTATTATTATTATTATTATTATTATTATTATTATTATTATTATTATTATTATTATTATTATTATTAGAAGCAGCTGCAGTTGTATCATCGGTCAGTAACCATAACTATTATGCAGCAGATGGCATTTCACATTTTCAGGGTTGTATGACTAAAATTTTATGAACATCCAAAATAATACTCACGAGCCCCTACTATTTCGTTCTACTCTATAGTTGAAGGATCCATTGAAGTACCACTTTTTTACTTTCTCTACCATGCACACTGGCTTCCATTTATACCGACGCAGCAGTTTTGGGAGGCATTCTAGTGACCTTCACAGGTGGTAGCAAGGAGGAGGTGCGTGTATCTGTTTATCTTTTCGCGCATGTAGTGGCTTCCTGGTTTACGTTCACAATTCTAGCTTATTCTGATATGAACACATAACTTTGAGCAATGGCTTCACTCATCATCACTTACATATAATAACCATTTTTAAATATATAACTAAATGAAATCCTATTTTGCACAATTTCTCCATGAAAAAGTGCATATAATGGTAACATAATGTAAAACGAAACACATAGTTTTTACTCTCAATAGGATAGGCCTACTATACGTTATTTTAATAATCCGTTCAATCTCCAATTTTGTCCAGTACCTGATTTCGCCGCCCAGGCACAGAGTCTCTCGTCGCCCTCTGGAAACAGTCATGAAATGTGGGAACACATGCATTTAGAGTCAGAGTTCTTCCAGCTACTAAGCGATTAGTTGAGTAGGTGGCTAAATCAGGTATTGGACAAGAATGGAGAATGGACAGATCATTAAAATAATGTGAAGTAAACGTGTTCTCTTTCAGAGGAAAAAGTATAATTTACTTCATTTTTACATTATATTGTCATTAAAATACTTTTTCGCGGGGAAATTGTGCAAAACAGTGTTTTATTTAGTTGTACATTTAGATTGGACAGATGATTCCTGTAATGTCTAGTAAGTGTGTCCTTTTTGAGAGAAAAAATCTGATGTGTTACACTCACATGACTTTCTCTACTCTTGTACAATCTATTTTTACAAACGCTTATTCTCCATATGTTTCATGTTAATCAAGATATCGAGATGTCAATCTTATTGGTAGTTTTCTTGTAGATGCAAGGGGAATATGGTAGGTTTTAAGCGATAGTCAAATATTTTAACGCTGGTTGCTATGTGGCGCATTCCATTCTCTCTGCATGTCCAGGACATAAAAAAATGAATAACGAATTTGAGAAAAAGTATAAGTATTGGAAAATTTAAGGTAATAACAAGCAATATCTCGCAAACGGTTCACTCAACAAAAGAAATGTATATGACATAAGTTGTGTATTTTAACGCGATCTACATTTTTTGTGTAGTAAAATTTTGTCTATCTCTTATGGTTTACCAGTTATGCAAAAGTCGTTCACAATGAAGAATACTTTTGGTGACATTCCCAGAAAATTCGAGATATACATTTCATTTCTCATGACATTATCTTAAACATATGATATTTTCATCAAAATCTTTAGAGCCATTTTTGAGAGAATTAAAATTTTCGAAAAATGTTCCATGTAAAGGGTAGTCTGGGGTGCGGGGATTTTCTTGAAAACCTTCGTGTTTCATCTCTGGAAGATAGTGAACCTCAATACCAAGTTTGGTATTTATCCGACTGTTCGTTTTTGAGTTATGCTGTTCACAGATACACAGACACACACACAGGACACACACACACACAGACACACACACGGACATGTTTCCAAAAATGCTTTTTTTTGGATTCAGGAGGTATCAAAACATGTATTTCCGGTGAAATCTCGGTATCGAATTTTTGGGTGGAATGCAATACTTCCCCTACTTGCTATACGTAGTAGAGAAAGTAAAAAGTGTGTATTTCAGTTCACCTCCTCCTTGCTATACATACCTGTGAGGGCCAGTAGAACGCCCCTCAATGCTGCGGGTCGGCATAAATGGAAGGCCAGTGTACATAACAGGTAGACAAGGTATTATATATCACCAAAAAATTCGATACGGAGATTTAACCGGAAATACACGTTTTGAGGCTCCCCCGATTTTTTTATTTTCTCTACCACGTACATATCAGGTAGGAAGGCATTTCAAGGTGTTCTCACGTTCATTTTGAGAAAACATACCCCAATGGCGACTTACAATATATTAGGTACTTTAAGTCTCGGGCTTCATAGTTAAACACTATTAGGACAATCAATAATAATTAATTATTCTTCCATATATGACGTGTTAGGCTAAAGTTGGAGAGGTAGAATCAGACTGAAAAATTCAATGCTATAGCCGGGATTTGGACCACGGATCGTGCAGCGGTTTACCGTGCAGCTTAAACCATTTTAACCTACGCACAAAATTCCGCTTCTTAAAATCTAATCGTTATCACATATGATAACCAGTAGGTTCTGTGAAGAAGCAGCTATTTCCATTCACATTCGTGAATAAATGGCGTACCAACGTGTCGGGCTCAAAGCAGGGAATGTCCAAAGAAACTTCTAACGAAGAGAGAAGATGCCAGGAGGCAGATGACAACCCCAAGAAAGTCTAGTTCCCGAGGTCCCGGGTTCAAACCCGGTGGATGGCGATGGATTTTTTCGGGTGTAAAAATCCTTAGCATGGCTTCCTTTGGAGGGGAAGTAAATTCGGTGGTCCCATGTCGTAGATTTATGGCACGTAAAAGAACCTCAAGCTGATAAAGAGGCCTCTGAGCAAAATTTCCGGTCTTTCACGCCCAATATAGAATGGACGCTAAGAACCATAGTAGTTAAAGAGCGTCAGTAAATAAAACTCAATTTCCTTTCAACCACAAGATGATGTATCGAGTTTTTATTTGACAACACATAAACACATTCTTTGCCTTACTCAATACATTATAGGCAACGCCTAACGGCTGATTTAGACATACGGGTCAATAAAAGTTTATCTTCACTGATGGTATGAAATGCATTTGGAATGGACATTCTCAGTTCATCTAAATTTCTTGGCAATACGGAAAATACCATATTTTTCAGAATCCCCCACAGCCTAAAATCACATGGCGTCAAATCACAAGAGCTTAGTGGCCAAACAAAGGTCCCACGGCGTCCAATCCACTCTCTGAACTTGTTATTCAAAAAATTGCGAACGTTCAACCCAAAGTGGGGTGGAGCTCCATTTTGTTGCCAAATAAAGTTCTGAATGTGGCTGTTTTCTAGCTCGTGCACTGCAAAGTTATGCAGCATTTCTAAATAAACTGCTGAAATAGCTGTACCTTAAAAAATAAGGTCCTATTAAACCAAAACTTGAAATTGCTCCCCAGACATTAATACCTGGAACATTGAGCTCTTTCTCCATCATCTCACGGGGATTTGTGTCGGACCATTAAACACAATTATGGCGATTAATAATTTAGTTTGAAGCTTGCCTCATTTGTCCATAAAATTGACCACCAGAAAAACAACTCACAAAACTCAAGTCCTCTGTCATAGTCATCTTCATGTAATGCGTGAAGACATTTTGGGTGAAAAGGCTTGAATTTTACATGTTTAAGGATTCTCTGCAGGTTCCTTCGAGACATGCCCAAATGAGCAGGCACCTACCTAGTTGACGTGTGAGGACTTGCTAAAATGCCTGAGCAAATAACCCGGCATTTTCTTCATTACCGACATTACGTGGCCGACCGGATCTCAAAGTATCTGCAATGTTCCCTGTTGTTTCAGATTTCGTGTGCGTTTCCGCAAACGTTGCCGAATTGATAACGGTGCATCAGGAAACCTTGACGAAAGTCATCTTGAATCCTGGCAATCACTTTGTCGTACTTCAGCCATAATTGAAGCATGCAAATGCGTTGTTCATTAATAAATTTATGTATCATTGCAATGCATGTTACACAACACATTAACAATAACCAAAAAAGCTGACTAACACACAAATGAATGTGTATACCGTGTTGCCAACGATGCCCCATAATTTTATATTCCCACCGACCCTCAAGATTTACCGACAAAAAATTAAAGAGAAACTGACTTATGTGCCACCTTGTACTTTCCGTTGGGTTATGCGAAGGTTCTATGTGCGACTCGAGCGCTCCCCGTCATTAGCTTGTTTTGGTGGTTGTGAGTTCCTATGGCGTACCGAGGGCATGGGCGACAGCGTAGAATTCTCAATGACTTGCTTTCCACGGCTTCGCCGGTGCATACAATGTAACATCTCTGGTGAGTTATCCTGGATTATGTAGCTGTTTATTGGGTATATAAGTGCTGACTTAGTCATTTTCTGATTGCTTCCCTGTTCGGTGTTCCGCATCCTTGTATTCATTACGTAATACTTTTTATTTTTCCCATATGTCACACAAGCGGAGAACATAACTCCCTATACTAAATTTCAGGAGATTTGTATTATTTCATGTAATATTTATTATGATTATTGATCAGGATTTAGCTTTCTTTAATATGTTGTTTTAGTGTGTTTAATAGTTCATGTTAGAGCAATTATTATTGGCAGATTCACAATTCACAATTAACCCATATGCATCCCTTTTGGACAAGGGCTCCTTTCATGTGAAAGGGAGCTGGAATTTTCAGTCCCGGTTAGCTATAGCAGGAAAGATCAGCCTAGTTTATTGTCCTACTGGCTATGCCCACAATTTTTTTCCCAAGTTTCTCTCTTTGGCTATCGTGGTCCACCTGCTGAGAAGGTCCTCCTCAGTTCGCCTGCCCAGCGGGTTTCTGCCTGTCGACGTTCCTCTGACCAATCTTGGGGTCCCAAGAAATCACCTTGTGTGTCCATCTTTTAGGGTGCTGTCTCATAATGTGTGCTACCCATCTCCATTTTAGATATTTCCTTGGTCACGGCGTCCTTTAATGGTGTACTCTTTCGAGCAAATTAGTTAACTGTAATTCCTTGTGGTTTTTTAAACGGGGAAGGATATATGTACATACCTGTCTACAGCATTTAGCCTATAACCTCATCTATAATTCAAACTCCAGTGTGGTGGTGAAAATATTTCAAGATGCAAAGAACATACAAACATAATTTTGTGACGCAAGAGTCGTAAGGTATAATATGTATTGTAATGGCCTTTCCACGTATGTGCTCTGATAAATATTATATATACGAGTATATATATAATATATATAAAATGACGCGCGCGCGGCGCTACTTGCGGGCGGCCGGTAGTGCCTCCCGCCCCGATACCTGGGCGTTGTCTGCGACGGGCCGTCGGAACAATAGCGAGGGTGAAAACAATAGAACAATAGACAGCGTGGAATATAAGCCTCTTTTTGTGCCGCTTACTTGCTCCGGAATCTTGTTTCGGCGTGTTCTAGTAGGATCTTGTTCTCGAAAGTTCCGCTTTGTATGCGAGGCCTATGTAAGAGATTGCTGTCGGTAGTACGAGTCAGTGTTGAGTAGAGCGAAGTGTTAAGTTCAGTTGAGTGCTGTTAGAAGTGACGAATGGAAAAGTGGACAGTGCAGTTTAATTGTGAGTTGTAACTCAGCAGTCAGTTGTGAGTCGTACAGTTCAGCATTTCAGTTGTGATTTATTCAGTTGTGTTGTACTCCGAGTGTGTGCCAAAGTGACTCAAGTATAAGGTTTGTGCTACGTTGAGTGCTTAGTAATAAATAAAGTGTGTTTTTGCAGTAACTGGTGTTCTATGTTTTACTACAAGTATATATCGTTAAATGTCGCTTAATGGGACAATTACTAGTTAGTAAGTTGATCTTGTTGGCCCTTTCCTTTATGGCCTTTCTGAAGGCTCCTTCCATGATCTTATAATCCAGCGAAACTGATAGAAAGGATAAAGGGTGCAGTGCAAGGATCAAGAGAACGTGAACATAATCGTCGCAAACTGATGTAGTCAATAAGAGCGTAAGGCAAGTAATGTAAGTTAAAACAAAACAAAGAACAGGTAAAATATACAAAGAGTAAATTTCCATATGGTGTTAAGAAATACATTACTTACAAAATGGAGGGTAAAAATTAAATGTATGTAGTGAATGATCAAATAGCAGTAGCGAAATGGTAGCAGTAGATACAAAAGGTATGGAGAAGATGCAGAGCAATGTTTGTGATTCAGAGAGTTACATGTAGCGAGTGATAGAAAAGAAGTTTGCGAAGAGTAATAAAAAAATCTGATGTGCTACACTCACATGACTTTCTCTACTCTTGTACAAACTATTTTTACAAACGTTTATTCTCCATATGATTCATGTTAATCGAGATATCGAGATGTCAATCTTATTGCTAATTTTCTTGTAGATGCAAGGGGAACATGGTAGGTTATAAGCGATAGTCAAATCTTTTAAGCGCTGGTTGCTATGTGGCGCATTCTATTCTATTTGCATATCCAGGACATAAAAAATTGAATAACGAATTTGAGAAAAAGTATAAGTATTGGAAAATTTAAGGAAATAACAAGCAATATCTCGAAAATGGTTCACTCAACTAAAAACATGTATATGGCATAAATTGTGTATTTTAACGCGATCTACATTTTTTGTGTAGTAAAATTTTGTCTATCTCTTATGGTTTACCAGTTATGCAAAAGTCGTTCACAATAAAGAATACTTTTGGAGACATTCCCAGGAAATTCAAGATATACATTTTATTTGTCATAAAAATATCTTAAACATATGATATTTTAATCAAAATCGTTAAGAGCCATTTTTGAGAAAATTAAAATTTTCGAAAAATCTTCCATGTAAAGGGTACTCTGGGGTGGGGGGATTTTCTTGAAAACCTTCGTGTCGCATCCTTGGAAGATACTAAACCTAAATACCAAGTTTGGTGTTCATCCGACTGTTCGTTTCTGAGTTATGCTGTTCACAGACAGACACACAGACACACACACACAGACACACACACGGACATGTTTCCAAAAATGCTTTTTTTGGATTCAGGGTGTCTCAAAACATATATTTCCGGTGAAATCTCGGTATCGAATTTTTGGGTGGAATACAATACTTCCCCTACTTACTATACGTAGTAGAGAAAGTAAAAATTAAAGGAAAACAATAAGAAAGCTGGGAAACTAGGGGTTTTCAGTAGTAAAATTATTATAATGAACTATGATGAAAACAATAAGAACTTGGGGAAATTTCAGAAAGCTAATAGCAATTTTGGAAGCAAGTTAAGAAATTACTACCCTTTATCGCTTAGTAGTGGGTATACATACTATTCTTACTAAAGCTTATTTTTCCATCTACTACATTTTAATACAAATAAACCTTTGCTAAAATAGCTACATTACACATATCGTTAGGATACAAAGAAAACAGTGATGTTCAAGTGTTTAAGAACTGGATGCCATACGCTGGCATTAAAATTCCATACTGTTTCCGTGCAATCGCTAGAAACAACTTAAAACGAATGGCTGAACAAGTGGAACCATTAATTATGGATATCTCGGAAATGGCTGATGCACAAAAAAGTTATTTCAAATAAATTGTGTGTTTTAAAGGGACCTACATTTTTTGCGTTGTACGTTTTCGTCTGTCGCTTAACGCTTACCAGTTATACAAGATTATAAAACATTTCTTCTGAATAAAGAGGACATCACAGGCTATTCCCAGAAAATTCAAAATATATATTTTATTTGTCACGTAAGTATCTTTAATATATAGTATTTTAATCAAAATCGTTAGAGTGATTTTTAAAATAGAATTGAGTTTTTATTTATGGACGCTCTTTAAGTACTGTGGTCCTTAGCGTCCCATTCTATACTGGGTGTGAATGACCGGTAATTTTGCTCAGAGGCCTCTTTATCAGGCTTGAGGTTCCTTTACGTGCCGTAAATCTACGACACGGGACCACCGGCTTTACTTCCCTTGCGAAGGAAGCCATGCTAAGGATTCCTACGCCCGCAAAAATCCATCGCCCTCCGCCGTGTTTGAGCCCGCGACCTCGGGTATTAGAGACTAGCATGGTAACACTACACCACGGAGGACGACAGAGTGATTTTATATAAAATAAGAAATTTCGAAAAATGTTCCTTGTAAAGGGTAGTTTAGGACAATTGAATTTTCTTGAAAATCTTCGTATCGCATCTTTGGAAGGTACTGAACCTAAATACCAAGTTTCGTATTTATCCAATATTTCGTTTTTGTGTTTTTATGTTCACAGACACACACACCCTCGTGCCTCGAATCTTTTTCTAAAGATGCTTTTTTGGATTGCGGGGGTCTCAAAACATGTATCTCTGGTAAAATCTCGGTATCGAATTTTTGGGTGGAATGCAACACCTTCTCTATCTACTAGGTACGTGGCAGAGAAAGTAAAAATGAGTCAAATATTAAAGTTTCAATGCTTAGAAAAGAATTGATAGCAGAAGCAAAGATATGCTAGATGTATCACACAGATATCTAAGTATTTAAATAAACAATTACTTTTTGTAATAAATGTAGTTATTACCCTAAATAAAAGTTGGCAATAAATGTACTACTGTAGCTTTAAATTTTAAGTAGGAGAATCAGAATGAGTCTTCCAAGGTTTCGTTACTGAAAATTGTGATATCTAGAAATAACATTAAGTTAAATGTCACATGCGTCATTAATTTCATTACATTTAATGAAATTTCTATCTTTATACCTCCGGTACATGTTATGTATTTTCGTGACAGCCAGCGTGTCCAGATTTTTTACCTAGGTTGTATTACTTTATTACATTAAAGAACATGCCCTGATAATGGCTATAAAATGTGTTGCTCTAGACAAGAAAAAAAGTGCTGTTCTGCTTATCTTTAACGTTTCGCTGCAGCAAGGGGCTTGTAGGAACACGATATACTGCGTTCTACTGAAATTAAGTAGCTGGTTCATATCTAAAGCCTTTAGATTATTGAATGCGCAACGACTGTAGTTGTATGCGTCTCGCAAAAGGAAGATTTTAACGTCAGAGTGCTTCATTGCCGTCAGTGCGTTTATTCCGGGTGCTAAGTGATGGTATTAAGCTGAAGATACTGTTCTTTTGTTAGAATACTTTTATCTTGTTATACTGTAGCTTGATCTATGAATCTGTTCTCATGATAAATTCATATCAAAATGGTTCTAGAAAATTTCCTCTAATGCAACATGTGTTCCAAACATTATAGAGATACATTAACCAGTGTTTAAAACCTTTTATTAATAACCAGAGATTTATTACGAACGTATAACATTAAATTACTGTAACAATATGAAACACTGGATTTGGATGCTTCGATTTCTGCTTTTAGTTCTGCCTTCACACATGGTAAGTTATTATGATTATTATTTAAAGATACAGTGAAAACAACGATTAAGCTTTACCAATAACCTAGCACAAGCTGCGATTACGGTTGTAGGACAGTTGTGTTTCATTATAAAATGGTAGGTACATATGTGATTAATACAGAATGTCTAAAAAACCTTAATCTCTTTTCGGATAAAATGGAAATAGAAGTACTCCTTAACCCTTTAAGGAGATATTTTATAATAAAGATAAGTCAAGTGCGCTTGCTTGTGTCTGTAAAGAGTAAAAAGCTCAAGTAATTAGTTTCCACGTAACCACAATCGTGTCTATGCGAAGCTGCTTTATTAAGACCTTTTCTAGCATTTATAGACTTAATTAGCACTCCTTGCTGAACACCATTTTTAAACGTTAAACATTATATATTTTGTATAAAATTTGGATTTTTAAAGCCCCCAATGAACTCTGACCACAACGTTTGTTAGCGTCCTGCACCATTCAGTGTTTCAAAAACACTAAGGTAATGGTTTCATAGTGATATGGTGCCCCATCCTGCTGAAACATGACATTATAAATGATACCATCCCGATAAAAACCAGCTCAAGACATTTTTGGAGCATATTAAGGAAAACAGTCCTTGTTATTCAGTTTTCCTCTCCGAAAAGGGCCATACAAGGCACTGGTAGTATTGTAATTCCGAGCCACATATTAAACTATGGCAATTTCCTATTCAATGTAACAAATTCTATTTGTTTTTCAGTCACCCATATGAGCCATTTTATCTGTTGACCTTTTCACAAGCGTGGAAAATGGTTCTATTACTATACATAATGAGTTCCATTAACATTTCCTCTTCGATCTGGTCATACAACTGCGTATACATAGCTGTTCAGTTTGGCTAATCTTCATCATGGTCATTTAAGACCTGCATGTGGTAGGACTTCTTCTGTAACAGTGTCTTCAGGATCTTGCGGATAGTTACTTTGGGAATATGTAGCCTCTTGGATTCTCTGCAAAGCGATATGGTAGGTTCTTCTTCAGACGTTCTCGTATTAATTCAACACTTTGGTCCAGTGTACTGGGAAGTCCACATCTTTTCGCAAGAAGAACAGATCCCTTTGCGTAGAATTTACGGAGCAACTCAATATAACCTTAATGGTAAGTCAGGTTTACGCCGCTGAAATCGCTGTTGTATGATAATGCACGTTTGCTCTTGAATAAGATGTTTCACGACAAGAAAAAGCTTTTCTTTATTAATTTTGACCATAATTAATCTACAACATAAATAACACATCAATGAAAATCTGCTGCTATCTTTGATTCCCTCAGTACTGATAAACCCTTATGTGGAGATTGTGCACATTGCTAGGAAACATTTGGAGTATTTTCAGAGTAAATAGTAAGCCATTTGTACATGCATATTTCACAGATTACGCAGACGACAAGATTGTGTACGATGTTTTATTATGAATAGGACAAAGAGGCGAACAAATGCGTTTGTAAAACAACTGGGAATCCTTATTTAGAAACGGAAACTGATTTAATTGCTTATACAATAACGATTACTGTATGCAACATTACTAAACGCTTCCTATGAAGATAGGTGTTATTTGCGCTTAGCAAGTAACAATTACTGCTGATACTTTTTGAGGGAACTCTACAAATTGGTTTAAAGCAAGCAATTAAATTTACTGGTAAAAGCGAAATTGCTATACATTAATCCCCTCCCTTATTTTTACCGTATCCTTTTATCGTCGAGATAGGTATGAAAATAAAGCGGCCTGATGTCGGAGAGATGTATCCTTGTACTGTGCACCAAGGCTTTTTTGGGGAGGGGAGATAGTAGAAAAGTTGGAAAGCAGAAAGTGTTGGCTTATTTCGTCGGGATAAGATAGGTATGGCTAACGGAGAGGAGAGGTAAAGAGTGTGAAGGGTGTAGGAAAAATTGAAAGTAAATGCTAGATTATTGGAATTGATGGAGATGCACATTCGTTAGTCGGTGGGAGATTGGAAGCTATCTGATGACAGGTAACGGGCCAGGATGATAGGTGTAGATTGCAGCCATGGCAGAAGCCCTGGACTACAGCCTAGCAGTTCGGTGGTGATATTGGAAAAGGAAAGGGTGAAGTGTGCTTTATTCTGATTCCCTGAACCTTCGTCTACGCTGGTTCTCGAGGTTGATCACTCGGCATTTCGCGAGGAGACGTTGGTGATCTGGAGAAACTTCAAATGACGGTGGTTGAGCGTGGTCGGTTGTTCTTGCAGTCGGCCTCCAGGATCTGCAGATGAGCTGAGACGTTGTTAAGTCTGGCTGACAAGCCGGCGGTGAAGATCTGCTGCTGTATTTTGGCGGTGGTGATGTTAGCTTGCAGGTCCTAGAGCTTAGCTTTCAGGTTATGAGGCTAATGAGTGCGGCTAAGCGGGCACTAATATTCAGTACCTCTGTGTGGAGGTCCTGTACGGCATCCCGCAGTGCCGCACTGGTTGAATCTCCCGGTGTTGAGGCGTCTATGGTAAAGCTCGGTGATAAATGATTGTCCTGCAGCGTCGGCTTCGGCTGTGGTGATTCCTTGTTCCTCCTAGGGTAGAGAGGACACTGGGTTTGTCCGGTGAACTGGGGTATGTTCCCACAGGTGACAGAGTAGCGACGACGGCGGCGGCGGAGATGATGCCCAGTGCAGTCGACAGTGAAGGCGAAGAGTAGGTGTCTATGCTACGTCCAAATGCACAGCATTTCCTTCGGTTGACTTCAGCGAGCAGGGCAACAAGGGCAACCTCGTCGCCAAGGCAGCCTCAGAGTCCGTCCAACCCAGTAGTTTCATCCTCACTAGCGGCGTAGTCCCCGCTAGGCCATCTGCTGAAAATACAGGTGGCCTCATAAATATTGCTCGTAGCGGTGGAGATATGCCGCGTGGAGAGGTTCTGAGGAATTCTACGCACTGAAGCAAATGCTCCGTATGAGGTTTATTACCATTCGATTCTCCACTTGTGAAGCATGAGGAAAGACACTATGTTTTTTTTTTTTTTTTTTTTTTTGCTGTGGCAGGTTACATAGTGAGTCAGTAGCTATAGACTAATCTACACGTTTAAGTGCAACTTGTTCATTTACATATGAAATATGTCCACCCGTAATGTGTCCTACTTGACCACCTAGCACCAGTGTTCAACCCTATGTCGCGATCGTATTATATGCTTCTGCAATGATGAAATGTTGTGTTCCTTTGAGTGCTACCAAACCAGGAAAACATAAGAGTGTTTCTTTTCAGAATTCCCTTTCATTTAAAAGGAAGAAGGAAGTGGCTAAAGGTTGAGTGCTTATAAACAGATTTAGACACGTACGACGTACGGGAATGACATGTAAAATGCTTTTAGGCAAGGCCATCGCTCAGTCCTAATGATTGAGAGGGGACGCAGCAAAGTGGGAGAATATAAAAATGAGAGCACTTAGTTCATATATGACATTTTAAACAGTTTATATGATTCGGCAATACTATCGAAATCAGCATGAGATTGTCAAACTTCATAAAAACATATTGGGTTCGGCAAAAACCGTTATTGAGAGGTTAACTTTTCGTTAATTTGATAAAAGTAGCTTTTGAATTTAATCAACACACCACTTCTAGTAAAGCACTAGAAATTTCCGACTCAAAAATTTAATTATAAAATTTTAAGAACAACATAAACAATCTGACGTAGAGTAAAGTTTATTAATTTGTACATAAAAAGCATATGCCACTATAACCCTACTCTTCGGAGTTTAAATTAACGGGCACAAAAATATTTAATTAGTCGGTAATTATTTAATTTGTACAAACCGCTGCCCAAATAAGTTTTTTTATTTACCATTAGTGGTGAAATTTTCGGGTAAGTTTTTATGAACATGGCACTGCAAAGAGCACTTTTACTATTAGAGATGCTAAAAAATACTTTTTAGAGAAAACGCTATTTAAAAACTCAACCATTCAAATGAAGTACTTACTTTCATCACTTTAAATAATGCCATTACACCGCAACTATTCCAACAATTAGCACAATAAAAACGCTATGAAACTAGGAGTAAAAGTAATTAAACGTGAAAACTGTTTTAAAACTATGGAAGTGGACCAGGAATTCATGTTTACGTATCAGCTTTCTCATTTTCTGTTGAATGAGTGAGTAACTCCTAATTGTGCTTTTAGTTTTATCATCAATATCCCTTTGTTCTTTCCAGGGCGTATTATTTGTGAGTAACGATCAAGGAAATTTCCTCACAATATCTAATCTTTTGTTTGTCATTTAAATCTCAAAGTTTCCTAAATCCTCCTGGTATTTACAAAAAGATTCAAATATTCCCTTTAATTCTAATATTGCAAAATGCGAGGAAAACGTACATATACTGCATTAACCCCGATCCCCTGCTTATTTTGTAAATTTGGAGGGGCCTTGTAGACCTTTTGCTAAGTTTCAGCGGCGAAGGAAGCATCCACGTTATTCCAGTGGTTTCTTAGTAACTTTCCTGGCTATATACAAATCTGCATTTTGTCTTTAATGATATTTTAGCTGGATACCGTCGTTGCATTGTTTGCTTTTTAAACTCGAAGACGATTTAATTACTTTCATTTACCTCTTCCGTTATTTGTGAATTTTTGTTAATAATTAAAGAAGGGGGAAGGTGAATGAAACTATTGTTAAATGATCTAGAAGATTCTTTTATGATTAATCCTACCCTTTACCCTCATAATTGTAATTTCGTTCAGCCGCAGTTATTCCTAATAACGGATGAAAAATCTCCTGATATTCACGCAAAAGGACGTGAAACATCGGTGGAACGTCTGATTTCCTTAACCTCCTCACGATAGTCTTCCAAGTTCTGGAAATGCTGCCAAGCCGTAAGTATCCTTTGGCGGTTGAACAATCATCAATCGAAATGGTCGAATAACTTGTTACATAAATAAAGTAGATGAAATTTTAAACCTTTGTACCTTCTCTTTGGTACCGTTGTTATTTAATAACATAAAAGGTACACAGTTTTCACATAATACAGAAACCCTTAACATAGCACAACGTAATAGAGATGAAGCTGGTGAGTATGTCGATTTCCCACCCCCAGGCCACCAAGTTAACCTCTTCAGGGATAGCACATAGTCTGTGACCATCGAAAAAAAAATCCTCTCAGTTATAAGTTAAAATTTTAAAAAAAAATAAGACTTCAAATATTAGAGTTTTTTTCTGTATACAATTACGTAATATGTCCTGCTAACGAAGTTGATTGCACCATAAGTACAAAGGAAAGCGAAACTTTCTTACATGAGTTATTAAAATATTTTGGCACTGCATCACGTGCGTATCGTGGCGTTAAAAATAGACTCTATTCTCTTTTGGTTTACTATGTATTAATTGCTAAATTGTGACCATCTAATACAGGGTGGACCATTTAAGTTGAGACTGTACAATATCTCCAAAACTAAGCGTTCTAGAAACAATGTCTTTAATAAAAGTTGCTTGATATTATGGGGGGAAGTAAATGCCATTAGTCGTGTTTTCTTTGGTGGATGTAGTGATGGTCGTTTTAGGGTGAATTTAATTTGGCCCTAATTGTAGGTTCCAATTTTAAAAAATCTGATGTGTTACACTCACATGAATTTCTCTACTCTTGTAGAAACTATTTGTAGAAACGCTTATTCTCCATATGTTTCATGTTAATCGAGATGTCAATCTTATTGCTAATTTTCTTGTAGATGCAAGGGGAATATGGTAGGTTTTAAGCGATAGTCAAATATTTTAAGCGCTGGTTGCTATGTGGCGCATTCCATTCTCTTTGCATGTCCAGGACATAAAAGAAATGAATAACGAATTTGAGAAAAAGTATAATTATTGGAAAATTTAAGGGAATAACAAGCAACATCTTGAAAACGGTTTACTCAACAAAAAAAATGTATATGACATAAATTGTGTATTTTAACGCGATCCACATTTTTTGTGTAGTAAAATTTTGTCTATCTCTTATGGTTTTCCAGTTATGCAAAAGTCGTTCACAATGAAGAATACTTTTGGAGAGATTCCCAGAAAATTTGAGATATACATTTCATTTCTCATGACAATATTTTAAACATATGATATTTTAATCAAAATCGTTAGAGCCATTTTTGAGAAAATTAAAATTTTCGAAAAATGTTCCAAGTAAAGGATAATCTGGGGTGGGGGGATTTTCTTGAAAACCTTCGTGTCGCATCTCTGGAAGATACTGAACCTAAATACCAAGTTTGATGTTTATCCGACTGTTCGTTTCTGAGTTATGCTGTTCACAGACACACAGACACACACATTTGAATTCAGGGGATCTCAAAACATGTATTTCCAGTGAAATCTCGGTATCGAATTTTTGGGTGGAATGTAATACTTACTATACGTAGTAGAGAAAGTAAAAACTTAATTGTCCCTAAAATGACTATCACAACGTGCTCTAAACAAAACACGACTAATAGCATTCACTTTCCCCATAATATCAAGCTACAATCATTTCTTTCTACAACGCTTAGTTTTGGAGATATTGTACAGTTTCAACTTAAGTGGTCCACCCTGTATATTGCTTGGAATGAAATATCTGCGTCATTTGTCTCATTTTACATGCATATACTATGGAGTAACAACAACTTATTTTCTGCTCCATGGCATTCTCAGCTAAGAGTCAAGGTCTTCTTCGCAAGCATGTTCTTTCATAACTCCAATGTGTTCGTATTCAAGTACAAGGGCCTTCAAATCCTCTTTTATCCTTTAGTAATTTATGAAATGAAATTAAATGACGTTTTATAGCCCTATTCCCGTCAGCAAGACTTGGGTTTTTCAATGTGCAAGAATTATCAAAATTGGCTGAGTGGGTTTTGCGATTACCCCTCCTCAGACACACATAATTTTTCTCTCTTTATAATACGAGGGCTGATCAATAAAGACTGAGACTGATTTTTTTCTGTAGTTTTCTTGATAGTTTTATGTCTCTACCACGAATACTTGAAAAGAGTAGGGTTAAATGTATAATGTCCATAAGCGACAGCACTCTCGTAACGGTAGGTTGGTAGTAATGCTGTATATTGTTGACCCTACTTGAATTCCGCATACCACAAAATGGAGGTGACACGAGAGGAGCAATACAGCGCAATAAAATTATATTTTCGTTTAAATTATACAGCCTTGAAACTTTCGAAAAGCTGAGCAAGCATACGGTGAATATGCACTACCTCGTGCAACGGTCTTTAGGTGGTTCAAGGACTTCAAAGAAGGGCGAGTCCTCTGTGCTAAGCAAGGTGGGCCTGGTGTTTCGGAATGGAATGATTTACCAGCATGCAGTTCCCCTCCTCACACTACTCTTACAGCAGCTACTACACGTCAGTATTGGCTACACTGAGGAAGCACATTACAAGGAAACGTCCAGAACATCATCGGAATGGGTGGCGACTTCATCAAGACAACGCGCGGTCTCACGCCGCAAATCAAGTCCAGGAATTTTTGGCTAAATTCAACATTATCTGTGTGCCGCATCCGCCTTAAGGCCCCGGTCTTACCCCCTGTGATTTCTTTTTATTCTCATTACTAAAGGCAAAGCTCCGGGGCATTCGATTTGAGAGCACTGAAGCAGTGCTAAAGAAAAGTGAGGCGATTATCAGAGACCTGACAAAGAATGGCCTGCACCATGTGTTCGAGGACTGGCAGAGACGTTATAAAAAGTACATTCAGTTAGGAGGAGACTACTTTGAAAAAGCTCATGTCAACATTGAAATAGAGTAATAAATGTCTGTGAAAAAAATCAGTCCCAGTCTTAATTGATCAGCCCTCGTATAATACAGATAGAGATTTATACACTGTTTTATTTGGAATAATAAATGATTTTTGCTGATCACTTATTATTATTATTATTATTATATTATTATTATTATTAGGTTTATGAATGCAAGGAAGTAATAATGCTTGTTTTTTAAAGAGGCTATCGCTTCTAATAATGTTGAAATTATTATATTTGGAATTATGAATCATGAACTATCTGTAGCTGATCCCCACCCAGAAAATTAAGTCCGCTGTGAAGTATATTAGGTAACATAAATCATTACTAAACGCTTTTTTAACTGTCTATAGTATTTTATGATACCTTGAAAGACTTCACCGGCTCAAAAATGCCGAATAAGGAAAGCTTGGCTTTCGAAATGTCCTATGAGGTAATATTTAAGCTTTCATTTTCGTTTTCCAAATAATTGTCAAGGTGTACTTATTTCAACACTGCTCTTATAAAAGAGAAGAAAGGCACGTTTTCTAGAAAATTATTGTTTTCTAAAACTGAAGTGGGCTTTAAAGTACCATTTACTTAGTTTTTCTTTCTTTAGTAGGATTTATTTGCTGTAATATTTCATTGAGTCGAGTAAAAGTCTAAGAATGTAAACAATTTCTATTTCAATTTCTTTACCTAATTTTTTTAAGAAAGAAACAACGGAAGAAAATTAAAACACAAAAGACAGCATGGTTCGTCATCTACCTCTTCCCTATAGACACTATGCAAATATAATGATTTATAACCGGAGCGCCCGACATATACGTAAATGACTGGCGGGAGAATGAGGTTGCAGGTGTAAAACATTAGTCGGTGAGAGGTCTTTAATTTCCATAATATGAAATAATGCGTAATGATTGCTATTACTGTCAAGGCTTCCAAAAGCTTCTTGAGACTGCTGACATTTTAATGTTTCCACTTTATGTCAAGGAAAACAATTGTTTGATAGCACTCATATCCTTAAAATGAAAGAGAAGTTATCAGGTTATTTCTTGGGGAGTAAATACTAAGCAATCACCATGTTAGGTGCAGATCAAGGCAAGAATGCCTAACTAGCTTTTGGCTTCCTTTAAATGTGGTTACTGTTGGCCCATTTTCATTGGGGTAATAAAATTGCAATTAAACACTGAACAGTTTACGCGATTTAATACGCTTGTCATTCTCATGCCAGATGTGGGATTTGTTCATTTGGTTCATTTCTTCGACGTGTGTGGCACGAAGCTAGTAGAAATAAGAACTGACTGCGCTATGATGAAATTTGAGCAAACTTTAGTTCTCTTGATTACGCAAAACATAAAATGAATCACTTGGGCACGAAAACGTATGAGTCATACTTCTATCTGTATAGTTTTTCATACTAGCAAAGCGAACTGGCGTATTAGAAAATATGTACAGCAGGAACGATGTTTACGTCATTCACACGTCGAGAAGGAACCTGTCAAGTTGCAGTGCACTCACTGCAGATGCAATAATGGCAACCATGTCACAATGAAGGCAACATATTATTCAACGGCATGCGCAGATATGATATAATAAATAATGTCATAAGGGTTTTGCAACTGAAAAGACTAAAAGAAATGCTGGTGATTACTGGGAAAAGGATGAATTATTGGAACAAAAAGTTGGGTTGTTGATCATTTCAATAGGAGTAGATAGCGATGATAGTGAAACAGTGAGGCACCTTTCAGTGACAATTCAACGAACACTGCTGATTAAATGTTCGACATTATGAGCTTACCACTCGAGTAAATCATCTCTTTAGAAATTATTCCAGGTGTACAAATTGGTCGCACTCCAGAAAATTAGTTATATTATCATGCATTACCTATAGCTACAGAAGCTGTTACCTATTTAACATGAAAAGAATAGTGACTAATATAGCTCCTTATATTTTTCTTTCTTTCTTGTCTCCGTTAAGGAAATTGCAGGAAATAATGTTTACTTAATTATAATATATAATTACATAGGTACCTAATGCATCTACTATTTTTAAAGTAAGACTGAACTAAATTTTTAAAGACCTCTAACAATAAAATAAAAGTAATTTTGTGCACATTGTTAAAAACCGTGTCGTTCTACGACCTCCCTCTTTCATTCTGGAAGCACTTTTATGTTAAATACTCACCTCGCGATCGCATCACGTTACTGAAGTCAGTTCATTAGCCTTCCGTTACATTTAATTCCTGTTGTTATGTTGTAATTGTAGAATAGTTTTTTCCCCAGTGTTCCAAGAGGTGTAAGGTCAAGAATGCTTGCGTGCAATGCTTATGGTTATGTAAATAACTCCGGTGTAAACAGAAATGTTGGTTATTACACATTCCCTGATAGAGATAAGAATGGACATGTGTACAACAAATGGCTTGCACCTCTGAAACGCAAAAACTTTGTGCCAACCCAAAACACTAGAGTATGTGGAATTGATTTCAAGGAAATTGATTTTAATGAGTCTGATGTTATAAAAATCTGATGTGTTACACTCACATGACTTTCTCTACTCTTGTACAAACTATTTTTACAAACGCTTATTCTCCATATGCTTCATGTTAATCGAGATATCGAGATGTCAATCTTATTGGTAATATTCATGTAGATGCAAGGGGAATATGGTAGCTTTTAAGCGATAGTCAAATATTTTAACGCTGGTTGCTATGTGGCGCATTGCATTCTCTTTGCATGTCCAGGACATAAAAAAAATGAATAACGAATTTGAGAAAAAGTATAAGTATTGGAAAATTTAAGGAAATAACAAGCAATATCTCGAAAACGGTTCACTCTACAAAAGAAATGTATATGACATAAGTTGTGTATTTTAACGCGATCTACATTTTTTGTGTAGTAACATTTTGTCTATCTCTTATAGTTTACCAGTTATGCAAAAGTTGTTCACAATGAAGAATACTTTTGGAGACATTCCCAGAAATTTCGAGATATACATTTCATTTCTCATGACATTATCTTAAACATATGATATTTTAATCAAAATCGTTAGAGCCATTTTTGAGAAAATTAAAATTTTCGAAAAATCTTCCATGTAAAGGGTAGTCTGGGGTGGGGCGATTTTCTTGAAAACCTTCGTGTCGCATCTCTGGAAGATACTGAACCTAAATACCAAGTTTGGTGCTTATCTGACTGTTCGTTTTTGAATTATGCTGTTCACAGACACACACAGACACACACACACACACACACACAGACACACACACACACACACAGACACACACACACACACAGACACACACACGGACATGTTTCCAAAAATGCTTTTTTTGGATTCAGGAGGTCTCAAAACATGTATTTCCGGTGAAATCTCGGCATCGAATTTTTGGGTGGAATGCAATACTTCCCCTACTTACTATACGTAGTAGAGAAAGTAAAAAAAATCTGATGTGTTACACTCACATAACTTTCTCTACTCTTGTACAACCTAATTTTACAAACGCCTATTCTCCATATGCTCCATGTTAATCGAGATATCGAGATGTCAATCTTATTGCTAATTTTCTTGTAGATGCAAGGGGAATATGGTAGCTTTTAAGCGATAGTCAAATATTTTAACGCTGGTTGCTATGTGGCGCATTCCATTCTCTTTGCATGTCCGGGACATAAAAAAAATGAATAACGAATTTGAGAAAAAGTATAAGTATTGGAAAATTTAAGGAAATAACAAGCAATATCTCGAAAACGGTTCACTCAACAAAAAAAATGTATATGATATAAGTTGTGTATTTTAACGCGATCTACATTTTTTGTGTAGTAAAATTTTGTCTATCTCTTATGGTTTACCAGTTATGCAAAAGTCGTTCATAATGAAGAATACTTTTGGAGACATTCCCAGAAATTTCGAGATATACATTTCATTTCTCATGACATTAACTTAAACATATGATATTTTCATCAAAATCGTTAGAGCCATTTTTGAGAAAATTAAAATTTTCGAAAAATGTTCCATGTAAAGGGTAGTCTGGGGTGGGGGGATTTTCTTGAAAATCTTCGTGTCGCATCTCTGGAAGATACTGAACGTAAATACCAAGTTTGGTGTTTATCCGACTGTTAGTTTTTGAGTTATGCTGTTCACAGACACACACACACACAGACACACACACAGACACACACACAGACACACACACAGACACACACACGGACATGTTTCCAAAAATGCTTTTTATGGATTCAGGAGGTCTCAAAACATGTATTTCCGGTGAAATCTCGGTATCGAATTTTTGGGTGGAATGCAATACTTCCCCTACTTACTATACGTAGTAGAGAAAGTAAAAATCTGATGTGTTACACTCACATGACTTTCTCTACTCTTGTACAATCTAACTTTACAAACGCCTATTCTCCATATGCTTCATGTTAATCGAGATATCGAGATGTCAATCTTATTGGTGATTTTCTTGTAGATGCAAGGGAAATATGGTAGCTTTTAAGCGATAGTCAAATATTTTAACGCTGGTTGCTATGTGGCGCATTCCATTTTCTTTGCATGTCCAGGACATAAAAAAAATGAATAACGCATTTGAGAAAAAGTATAAGTATTGGAAAATTTAAGGAAATAACAAGCAATATCTCGAAAACGGTTCACTCAACAAAAGAAATGTATATGACATAAGTTGTGTATTTTAACGCGATCTACATTTTTTGTATAGTAAAATTTTGTCTATCTCTTATGGTTTACCAGTTATGCAAAAGTCGTTCACAATGAAGAATACTTTTGGAGACATTCCCAGAAAATTCGAGATATACATTTCATTTCTCATGACATTATCTTAAACACATGATATTTTCATCAAAATCGTTAGAGCCATTTTTGAGAAAATTAAACTTTTCGAAAAATCTTCCATTTAAAGGGTAGTCTGGGGTGGGGGGATTTTCTTGAAAACCTTCGTGTCGCATCTCTAGAAGATACTGAACCTAAATACCAAATTTGGTGCTTATCCGACTGTTCGTTTTTGAGTTATGCTGTTCACAGACACACACACATACAGACACACACACACACACACACACAGACACACACACGGACATGTTTCCAAAAATGCTTTTTTTGGATTCAGGAGGTCTCAAAACATGTATTTCCGGTGAAATCTCGGTATCGAATTTTTGGGTGGAATGCAATACTTCCCCTACTTACTATACGTAGTAGAGAAAGTAAAAATGAATAACGCATTTGAGAAAAAGTATAAGTATTGGAAAATTTAAGGAAATAACAAGCAATATCTCGAAAACGGTTCACTCAACAAAAGAAATGTACATGACATAAGTTGCATATTTTAACGCGCTCTACATTTTTTGTGTAGTAAAATTTTGTCTATCTCTTATGGTTTACCAGTTATGCAAAAGTCGTTCACAATGAATACTTTTGGAGACATTCCCAGAAAATTCGAGATATACATTTCATTTCCCATGACATTACCCTAAACATATGATATTTTCATCAAAATCGTTAGAGCCATTTTTGATAAAATTAAAATTTTCGAAAAATCTTCCATTTAATGGGTAGTCTGTGGTGGGGGGATTTTCTTGAAAACCTTCGTGTCGCATCTCTAGAAGATACTGAACCTAAATACCAAGATTGGTGCTTATTCGATTGTTCGTTTTTGAGTTATGCTGTTCACAGACACACAGACACACAGACAAACACAGACACACACACACACACACACACAGACACACACACGGACATGTTTCCAAAAATGCTTTTTTTGGATTCAGGAGGTCTCAAAACATGTATTTCCGGTGAAATCTCGGTATCGAATTTTTGGGTGGAATGCAATACTTCCCCTACTTACTATACGTAGTAGAGAAAGTAAAAATGAATAACGCATTTGAGAAAAATCTGATGTGTTACACTCACATGACTTTCTCTACTCTTGTACAATCTAATTTTACAAACGCCTATTCTCCATATGCTTCCTGTTAATCGAGATATCGAGATGTCAATCTTATTTGTAATTTTCTTGTAGATGCAAGGGGAATATGGTAGGTTTTAAGCGATAGTCAAATATTTTAACGCTGGTTGCTATGTGGCGCATTCCATTCTCTTTGCATGTCCAGGACAAAAAAAAATTTGATGTGTTACACTCACATAACTTTCTCTACTCTTGTACAACCTATTTTTACAAACGCCTATTCTCCATATGCTTCATGTTAATCGACATATCGAGATGTCAATCTTATTGCTAATTTTCTTGTAGATGCAAGGGGAATATGGTAGGTTTTAAGCGATAGTCAAATATTTTAAGCGCTGGTTGCTATGTGGCGCATTCCATTCTCTTTGCATGTCCAGGACATAAAAACTCTGATGTGTTACACTCACATGACTTTCTCTACTCTTGTACAATCTATTTTTACAAACGCCTATTCTCCATATGCTTTATGTTAATCGAGATATCGAGATGTCAATCTTATTGGTAATTTTCTTGTAGATGCAAGGGGAATATGGTAGCTTTTAAGCGATGGTCAAATATTTTAACGCTGGTTGCTATGCGGCGCATTCCATTCTCTTTGCAAGTCCAGGACATAAAAAAATGAATAACGAACTTGAGAAAAAGTATAAGTATTGGAAAATTTAAGGGAATAACAAGCAATATCTCGAGAAGGGTTCACTCAACAAAAGAAATGTATATGACATAAGTTGTGTATTTTAACGAGATCTACATTTTTTGTGAAGTAAAATTTTGTCTACCTCTTATGGTTTACCAGTTATGCAAAAGTCGTTCACAATGAAGAATACTTTTGGAGACATTCCCAGAAAATTCGAGATATACATTTCATTTCTCATGACATTATCTTAAACATATGATATTTTAATCAAAATCGTTAGAGCCATTTTTGAGAAAATTAAAATTTTCGAAAAATTTTCCATGTAAAGGGTAGTCTGGGGTGGGGGGATTTTCTTGAAAACCTTCGTGTCGCATCTCTGGAAGATACTGAACCTAAATACCAAGTTTGGTGTTTATCCGACTCTTCGTTTTTGAGTTATGCTGTTCACAGACACACACACACACACAGACACACACACACACACACACCCACACACACACAGACACACACACACAGACACACACACGGACATGTTTCCAAAAATGCTTTTTTTGGATTCAGGAGGTCTCAAAACATGTATTTCCGGTGAAATCTCGGTATCGAATTTTTGGGTGGAATGCAATACTTCCCCTACTTACTATACGTAGTAGAGAAAGTAATAAGAATAATGAAGAACGAGAAATTCAAAAGCCCTAGACTATTCAATAATTGTTCACTGAAAGAATATCTAACACACGAGGGGCATTCGTGCGAATTATAACTCATTGTGTGAACGGGCACATTTATGAGTGGTGCTCTGGAGGCGAAAGTGGAACTCTAAAAAGTAATGTGTGCATAGATTTAGTTATGTAGCTTTGCCGAATGACATTTAACTGAGTCTTTGCATTATCAAAAGCAATAACTATATTATTTTTCTGAATCATACTATAGAATTATGTGGAACTGTTACAATTTGTTTTCGCTTTTATACTCAAAGTCTGGTTAAAAGAAAAATTAAGTAATTTTTCAATTGCCATGAAGGATTCGAATTTATGTTTATATGGTGACGGACAAGGACTCCAAAGGATTTTCTGCTAAATATGTGACATATTCTATAATGAATTTGCTAACAAATAAAATATTAGACTTCATAATTGTACAGAGAGGAACTGTAAGTTGTGATATTGAGAAAGCTGCTTGCGAAAATATACTGACCTCTATGAATGAAAACCTTCCATAAAGACATACGCGTATTATAGCTTTGATGAAAAAGAAATTTCCGCATACAGAATGCAACAAAAATGAACAGCACAAATTGCAGGACACATTCCTCACGTGTAGACGAAGAAATTATGTTATATGAACATGGTTCTGGAAACGCTTTGTTACCATGTTACAACTCATTCTCTCCAACTCATTAATCATGGGGAACATACAAGAATAGAACGTACCAGCATACCACATGCAACTCTTTCTCTCAGGAGATGTTCAATATGCCCTCCGTGAGCATTGATGCATGCATCAACCCACCGTCGTAGTGAATCCCGGATGCACTGATGTATCCCTGGAGCATTGCGTATGGTTTCGCAGCCTTCCATAATACGGCACGGAGACTGAACATCTGGTACTGGGGTTCGATACACAAGAGCTTTCAAATGCCCACACAAATAAAAGTCCAGTGGGTTTAGGTCAGGGAGCGCGGAGGCCAAGCAATTGTTCCTCCTCTACCTATCCATCGTCACCAAATCTGTTATTTAGAAGCCGACGGACATTAAAACTAAAATGAGGAGGTACTCCATCGTGCATGAAGTACATGTTTTGTCGCACAGCTAAAGGCTCATCTGCTAATAGACCAGGTAGAACATTCTCTACAAAATTATGGTAACTTTGTCCGTTGAGCTTGGATGGAAAAACGTGAGGTCCTACCAAACAGTCACCAACAATGCCGGCACAAACATTGACAGAAAAGCTTTGTTGATGACTTGCTTCAACAGTTGCGTGAGGATTGACGTCAGCTCATATATGCTGATTGTGATAATTTACAATCTGATCTCGTTGAAACGACGCCTCATCTGTGAACAGCACCGTTGCACTAAAATTAGGGTTGGCACTTTGTTGCATAAACCATTCGCAGAAGCGTACCCGTGCAGGAAAATCAGCTGCTGATAGTGCCTGCACACGCTGTAAATGGTATGGATACAGCCGGACCTCGTGTAACACTAGACAGACAGTCATGTGGTCAACATTCATTGTTGCAGCTACTTGTCGTATACTGGCACTAGGGTCGTCGTCAACTGCCTGAAGAATTGCCGTCTCCCGTTGCGGTGTCAACGTCCTTCTAGGCCTCCCCCGGTCGCGAGTATCAGATTGAAATGTCCCATGTTCCCTAATACGACGATCAATGGCTTCAAACGTTTTCCTGTCGGGGCACCTTCGTCCTGGAAATCTCTCCCGGTACAAATGTTGAGCGCAAGCGCCATTGTTGTCTGCTAATCGATGCATCAAACGGGCATTTGCCATCTCTGCATTTGTGCACACTGCCATTGCACGAGAAAAGTTTGTGATCAGCTCTTCTAATACGCAGTAACCCTGTGCCTGCTGAGGTCGTACTGCTCACTGGAACAGTTGATGTTACCTGTAAACAAGCAATGATGTAAGTCGCATGGCAACAGGGACATTAAAACAAAACCCTGGCGGTGCACCTACGATAATGACAACGTAACCAGACGTAACCAAGAGTGCATGTTCCCCATGATTCTAACGTTCTGTTCATGTGTGTTTCCCATGATGAATGAGTTGGAGAAAATGAGTTGTAACATGGAAACAAAGCGTTTCCAGACCCATGTTCATATAACACAATTTCTTCGTCTACGTATGAGCAATGTGTCCTGCAATTTTTGCCGTACATTTTTGTTACATTCTGTATACACCATGCATTTGATGCATGACGTCTTGCCAAATCACTTATGAAATATTCAAGGCACAAGGCAGTGACTACACATTCCTGTTGAAACTTAACGCTATGACTGATCAGCTGCTCCGGCAGGAGATACTTGCTTCAAGAAACCTCACTAGCAGTATGACGTCACAGCAGTGCGCTGCCGATGTGGAAAAATAGTCGTAGATCCTGAACGGTAAGTCAACATTGTTGCGGTTTTCAACATTATTATGCACCACCCAGGATCTTGTAGAATTAAAAATACGAAAGAACATAGATATGTGAATTTTTAGTTCAGTCCTCGTTTAAGGTTATGTTTTCCTAATATGTAACAGGTAATTACTTTTGCGTATAATTAATCACGTAACCTTATATATCAAGATGCACTGAGCTCTAGAGTGTTCCATTTATGTTCTATTACTTACTGTACGCTGAGTTACTAGTATTTCGCTGCTGTAGTAAACATATACCAAGCAAATGCAGCGCTCTGACGCTCAAGGTCAATACGCCTAGTCCCTTTACCGTGCGGTACATCAGATGCGTTTCCGACATCTGATCATGATAATATAATGATTTTGCAGAGAGTCTATACTCAATTGGCCGTATGAAAAAAGCGAAGCAAAAGCTTTTCCATTTGAAACTTACGCTTGGACTTTATGAATACGATGTGAAGGAAAAGCTATAGCTTGTGATGACGAAGCGAAGGAAGAAGGTTTTCTTTCACCTTGAAGCTCTGGCTTCGGTGTTAGATAAATTGTATGAATGAAGCGAAGCTCTGGCTTCATTTCGGAATTTATTACTTCTAAAATGCGAAGTCTGGTCAACTGTAGACTCACCTTTGCAGACTGCAAATATGGTTCAATAAACGGCGTATATATGCCATAAAAATTGTTACAGATCACGCCGTTATCCACTTGGAGAGCAGTATATCCTTTCAACGAATGTTAAGTGGACTGTAAATCAGTTTCTGCCAGACACAGAGCAAAGAAAAGGTTGAGCACTGTCATCAGAATAGAGCGAGACTTCTCTTCGGTATTTGGCTGATCCGGGATTGCGGAAGAAATAGAATTTATAAAAAATTACAGCGAGTAAAGCAGTAAATTAAAGAAACATTCAAAACTGAACTTGTGGATCAAATTTCTGTTGTCGTCATTTGATGTAACCGTGCCCCCGCCCAAAAAAGATTGAGTAGAAAAATGCAGATTGTAAATATCTGTAAATCCCAAACCTCATGTAGTATGGCGGCGAATATACGTATTAATAGAAATAGTTACGCAAGTATCTATGTGCAGGCTACACGCAAAGGAACAGTTCACAGGTGTGGAGGTTAGCTGGCCTGGATCACTGCAATGACAATTGAATATGCAACAATTCATATGTTAGGGGTGTGCTAGTGGATGTGAACACTATCATTTTGGTTAATGAAGGGTATGGTTTAAAGCGCTGGCTAATTACCCCATCGTAATCCAATAGAGGGCAGTCAAAAGTAGTTTACATAGGATCACTCCAAAAGTTTTGAGAATGAACGCAATAAAATATTAAAAATTTAGATTTGATCATTGCATCTTTTCAAAATATTCTCAATTGCATTCTATGCACCGTCTCATCCGTTCAAACCATTTTTCAAATGCTTAACGCCCTTCTTCTTTGGAGAGAGTGCAATTACATTCCTCGTAAGCAGCTACTGCGGCTTCGGGTGACTCAAATCATTCTTTCATTTTGGGGAATAGAAAAAAGTTGCATAGGGCCAGAATAGGACGCTTTTTTCAGTTCATTGAGCACTTTTGGCAGACATTTTGTGGTGTACCATCTGACAGTAACAGTCTTTTGTCCCTAAAGTGGAATGGTCACAATGTGGCCACTTTCTGAGAACAAGGAACAGATATATTCTTGCAAACACTTCTCGTTTGCTTCATTTTTGTTGTGGGTTCTTCTCCTGGAAAGACCGAGACCAACGACTGTTATTTAGTTTCTGGAATACTGATAAATCCAGCTTTCATCACCTGTTAAATGTTAAATATTTTTTTGGATCTTCCTCTTTTTCATCATTTTCTGGCACCATCGCACACATGCTTGTTTCTGCTCATTTGTGAGCTGGTGGGGGATCCAGCGACTGCAGAGCTTCCTGATGTTAAGTCTTTCTTTCAGGATTGTTTTCACTGCTGCCGACACAATATTTAGGGCTTATTGAATCTGACCATATGTGAAGCGATGATCTTCCCGCAACATGCGCCCTGCGTTCACCACATTTTCATACATTGTTGCTGTAGCCGGCCATCCTCCTCTGTCTTCATCTTCGAGGGAATCCATTCCTCTTCTAAACCATCGATAAATGGTGGATTAGGAAGGGTAAATGTCCCCAAATGCACGTCGCAGACTTTCAAAGCATTCTCTCTCCCCTAAACCGACTTTAAAGTCATAGAAAATCATAGCATGGAAATGCTCTCGCTTGAGATCCTTCCTAGCATATTGCGTAGCAACACCTACATACATACATTACATTACATTACATACATACATACATACATACATACATACATACATACATACATACCCCCTCTCAGACACACATAATTTTTCTCTCTTTATAATACGAGGGCTGATCAATAAAGACTGAGGGTGATTTTTGTCTGTAGTTTTCTTGATAGTTTTATGTCTCTACCACGAATACTTGAAAAGAGTAGGGTTAAATGTATAATGTCCATAAGCGACAGCACTCTCGTAACGGTAGGTTGGTAGTAATGCTGTATATTGTTGACCCTACTTGAATTCCGCATACCACAAAATGGAGGTGACACGAGAGGAGCAATACAGCGGAATAAAATTTTATTTTCGTTTAAATCATACAGCCTTGAAACTTTCGAAAAGCTGAAGCAAGCATGCGGTGAAGATGCACTACCTCGTGCAACGGTGTTTAGGTGGTTCAAGGACTTCAAAGAAGGGCGAGTCCTCTGTGCTAAGCAAGGTGGGCCTGGTGTTTCGGAATGGAATGATTTACCAGCATGCAGTTCCCCCCTCACACTACTGTTACAGCAGCTACTACACGTCAATATTGGCTACACTGAGGAAGCACATTACAAGGAAACGTCCAGAACATCATCGGAATGGGTGGCGACTCATCACGACAACGCGCGGCCTCAAGTCGCAAATCAAGTCCAGGAATTTTTGGCTAAATTCAACATTATCTGTGTGCTGCATCCGCCTTAAGGTCCCGGTCTTACCCCCTGTGATTTCTTTTTATTCTCATTACTAAAGGCAAAGCTCCGGGGCATTCGATTTGAGAGCACTGAAGCAGTGCTAAAGAAAAGTGAGGCGATTCTCAAAGACCTGACAAAGAATGGCCTGCACCATGTGTTCGAGGACTGGTAGAGACGCTATAAAAAGTGCATTCAGTTAGGAGGGGACTACTTTGAAAAAGATCATGTCAGCATTGAAATGGAGTAATAAATATCCGTGAAAAAAAAATCAGTCTGAGTCTTTATTGATCACCCCTCGTATAATACAGATAGAGATTTATACACTGTTTTATTTGGAATAATAAATTATTTTGCTGATCGCTTATTATTATTATTATTATTATTATTATTATTATTATTATTATTATTATTATTATTATTATTATTATTAGGTTTATGAATGCAAGGAAGAAATAACGCTGACGTGGTGCTGACGACGTACATTGTTGGAGCACGTTCAGACTTGCACATGTTGCTAACTAGACTTCAATCTGAAGGTAGGAAAAGCTGCTTTGGCTTTACCACTACTCGTTGTTGCCCATTCTCAAAATTTCAGAGTGACCCTCGTATCAGGCGTTTAAGAAAAGAAGTAATAGAGCGTTGTTTTGGTCAACTAAAGAGGCAGTTTCCTATTTTGCAATATCTCCTTAGAGTTGGCTTATCAAACATTGCAAAAGTGTTGCTTTGTATCGCACAATGTTGCAAAACATCTGCTAGATGAAGATTTTGAAGATACTGCACATGATTTCAATGAGATGGTGATAACGAAGAGGAGCCTGTAACTGAGAGGGAATTCTTAGGAGAGGACATGAAAAAACGACAACAAATTGCAGCTGTAATACAAAATGGGAAATTTTGAATCGCTTTACTTGAGTATAAATACAGAACAATTATCACGTACAAAACTGCTAATCATATGATTTGGACCTACAGCAAGCTACAAGAAACTATGCCGGGTGTATCACCGACTATAGAGCAGCGTGTATGTCAATTTGTGTTCCTATCCATTTTCCTTTCCTGATTTTCATATTACTAACTTTTTAGCAGCTATTTTGCTTCACTCGATGTGCCAAACTTAGTCTCAAATGATTTATGGCTTTGAGTTGTCTCCTCTTTCCTCCCGGAAGCTGGCATTTCTCTAGTATGTCAGGATACGCATAAAGCCTCGGTTAAAACACTATTGTACTTTCTATATAAACAGAAATTTCATCTGAATCGAATGACGACAGTTTTAATAGACAGTTCACGCGGGCTCATTTCAATAAATAAACCGATATGAACCGCCAATACCAACAACAGATCAAATGCCCGTATTTACTCGACACAGTAGCTCATAACGACGACGAAGGAAAAGGTAGGAAGCTTCTACCTTTTACTGGCAAACAAATTCTTTGACTTTCACCTTTTTCTTCCTAGCTTGTGCTTCAGTTTTATTCGTATGACCCAATGTCTACTCTCAGGCATTTTTGTGCATAGTCTCTTAACTGCAACCTGCAAGGGACATTGTACTTGTAGAAGCATTATTAGTGTTTATTTGTAATTTCAATTAAAGTTTAATTGTTTCTTTGTAATTCGATTTAGGAAATGCACTAGTAGACAACAGAAACTTGTAACTTTTGAACGAAATACTTATTAGAGGAATAAAACGATGTGTCATTGTATCAGAGCGGGGTAGGGCCGTTGTAGGTTTTAACAAGTGCTAAAACGTGTTTTACCAATACAACTGTTAAAACATCAAAAATCTTGCGTCGTTCTCGTCTTCGCCGCTACTTCGTAGGGGGTAGTCTTCAGGAATCGATTTCATGATGTCAGCAGGAAGCACGTCGTCGTATCTCAGGGTCATCTGTCGGCGAATCGATCTGAAATTACCTATTGTGATTATGTCAGGGTAGAATACAGAAGTGGTGTTACCAGGATATTGCCTTGAAAGAAACACTGTTTTCGCTTTTCGCACTCCGGCGCGACCTTATGCTAGAAATCCTGCAAGATTTTCTGCTATTTCCCAACACGTGTGATTCTTTAACATTATCTTCCCACTATTGTCTCCTGGTCCGCTAAAGTTTGCTCCGGTTAGTCATTTAATATACTGATGCTCTATCACCGTTCTTTAGATTCGTGCGAACTTGAAGTAGTCACTTGACAAACATTAACTCATTTTGAGCTTGTGTAAGATTATCTCAACAAATACTACAGGCACGTTGACAAATATTCCAAATATATCACTTTATGATTATACAATTACGCGACACTTAGCATATTTTGGAACTTAGTGTCCTTTTCTAACTCCAAGTACTACGTGTTCACTTAACGAAGAATCATGACAGACTGTGTGAAATCCTGCTTAATTTACATATATCAACTTACTACTTGCCTCCGGATTTTTGTACATGCAACCATGTTTTCGTCCCTTCTCATTGGTTCTAACAATTATACTGTATCTTTATTGACTCTCCAGTTGAAAATTCGAAGCTTAAGCGTAAGAAAAGTTCGTTGACTACCGCGTCTACTTTCTCTTAATACTAGGTTTTTACCCTCGAAGTACAAAGAAACGTTGGATTTTTACGGCCCCAAATTCGGAAAAATATAATTAACGTTTTGAAGCGAAGCTGCATTGTTTGGCCTAAATCTTGCAGATTTTCCATCGCAATTATGTTTTTATTTATTGAACAATATTAATGAAACTTAAAACATATACACACTTTTGACGGGCTCTTGATTGGTATAGTTTTTAATCCAATTACTTTTAAATTGTAGAAAATTATCAAATTGCGTGGTAATTAATATTGATAGTTCATAAACTCTAATTATTTAATAATTCCTTTTTGTGTAGGTGTAATCAGGCAGAAGTATGCTACACATATTAACAAATATTCGCTTGGTTACGTAGACACATCAGTTATTCTTACAAACATAAAATGAACTACTTCGGAACTGCAATGCGCGAAACACGCTTTTTTCGGGCTGCATTATTTCTTTATCTTTTTTTTTTACCTCATTCACTTTTCCCAAGTTTAATCTGCAGAAAGATAAAAGCCTCAGGTTTATTCTCGGCCATTTATCGGAATGACTTACAACTGTAATTTATATGTACTGCTGCCCTTATAGAAAAACTATTAGTGTTTGCTTATAATTTTTAGTATTATTGTCGATTTTTTCAAACAGAAGTTTGTAATATTCATTAACTTTACTTGTAATTTGTAGCTTTTCTTCAAGCCACCATGCAACGTATAATTTACAAGTTACACATTACGATAATATTATTACGTAATATTAGCTTGTGGTTTATCATGCAACATGTCTCTAGTTTATAAAAACTCAATGAAATTGAAAACATGAGTTCATCTGCTTAATGCAAAATTTACACGAGTCCCAAAATTGTGGACTCAGATTTTTCTTTGTTGGTGAGATACACCTATCCTATTCATCTCATTTGGACGAAATAAGTCGGCAATGCAGCACGAGCACGCGAACTTTATGCAGAAAGGTACCCTGACAGGCCGTTACCGTGTGCAAGAACATTCGCACGAATTCACCAACGCTTGAGAGAGAATGCCGCATTTGAGAGGAGTACTAGAGATGTTGGGAGACCAAGAGCGGTACGAGACATTGAGGCTTGAAGAACGAGTTCTTCGTGCTGTGGATGCAGATCCATCACAAAGCACAAGACGTAAGGGGAAGAGTTAGTCATATGACAATCTGGAGAATTCTGCATGGAAATGTTCTGTACCCGTATCACCTTCAACGTGTGCAAGGATTAAATGAGGCGGACTTTTCTGTCAACGCATGTTACAGCAGTGCGCTGTGTTCATCAATTTCCTAGCCTCTATCTTATTCACGGATGAGGCTGGCTTTACTCGCGAAGGCATCTTCAATTTTCATAACACTCATAACTGGGCATTTGAAAATCCTAATGAAGTACGACAGGACAACCATCAACACAGGTTCTCTCTCAACGTTTAGGTTCGAATCATTCATGATCACCTTATTGATCCCTACTTCTTCCCTCCGCGTCTAAATGGACAAACCTATCTACAGTTTTTCAAAAATGAGTTGCATCACTTAACTGATAATGTGCCTCTGGACATCATCCAACGAATGTGGTTTTTAATGATGGTGCCCCAGCTCATTTCAGTGTGATAGTTCGTAAGTTTTTGAATGATCGATTTCCGCAAACATAGATAGTCGCGGGGGACCCATTGCATGACCTGCTCGATCGTCTGATTTGAATCCAATGGATTTCTTCGTCCTTGGTTTATGCGACTCCCGTACCTGATGTTGACATTTTGAGGGGACGTATCCAAACTGGATTTGACCAAATACGAAACACACCGGAATTTTCAGCAGAGTACGCCAGAGCATGGAACGTAGGCTTACTGCATGCATCGAAGCAAGAGGAAGCCATTTCGAGCAATTTTTGTAACTTTCGATTTTGTGTTGTAACTCTGAAATAAATGATTTTCAGATCCATGTTCAGATGAACGTTTTTTACTGTTTTGATGTCAGGAACACTTCCCCCAAATATATGACACCAATAAATATACATCCTGTATAAGAAGTGTTGACTTGTGTACTTTAAGTCATAATGGATTCCATTAGTTTATACAATAAGTTTTCAGAAAAATGCATATTCTCGTCGGAGGCTACTCATTTGTGTTTAAGTTATCGCAGGTTAGTAGGAATTGGAAGGGTAATCATAAAGGCACTTTTTCATAAAAAAAACTCATTGTAATATTAAGCTCTGGTGTAGAAAAGCACAGAAAACGAATATAGCAACTGATGTATCGCAGTAATTCAGACAAAAGGCAGCTTCCAGTACAAATGATTATTTAAGCAATGCTATAGATGCATATTCAGTCCGATTTGGAAACGCCCCGACTTTATGAATGTCTTTGCATTATACTGACATCCATTTTTACTTTCTCCACTACGTATATTAAGTAGGGGAAGTATTGCATTCCACCCAAATATTAGATACCGAGATTTCACAGGAAATACATGTTTTGAGGTGCACTAAATCCATATAAAGCATTTTTGGAAACATGTTCGTGTGTGTGTGTGTCTGTCTGTCTGTCTCTGAACAGCATAACTCAGAAACGAATAGTCGGATAAACACCAAACTTGGTATTTAGGTTCAGTATCTTCCAGAAATGCGACACGAAGGTTTTCAAGAAAATTTCCCCACCCCAGATTACCCTTTACATGGAACACTTTTCGAAAATTTTAATTTTCTCAAAAATGCTCTAACGATTTTCATTAAAATATCATATATTTAAGATATTTTCATGACAAATAAAATGTATATCTTGAATTTTCTGGGAATGTCTCCAAAAGTATTCTTCGTTGTAAACTGCATAACTGGTAAACCATAAGAGATACACAAACGTTTACTACACAAAAATGTAGATCGCGTTAAAATACACAATTTATGTAATATACATTTTTTTTGTTGAGTGAACCATTTTCGAGATATTGATTGTTATTCCCTTAAATTTTTCAATACTTATTTTCTCAAATGGGAATTCATTATTCATTGTTTTTGTCCTGGTAATGCAAAGAGAATGGAATACTGCACATAGCAACCAGCTCTTAAAATATTTGACTATCGCTTAAAGCCTACCAATTCCCCTTGCATCTACAAGAAAATTAGCAATAAGATTTACATCTCGATTAACATGAAGCATATGGAGAATACGCGTTTGTAAAAATAGTTTGTACAAGAGTAGAGAAAGTCATGTGAGTGCAACACATCAGATTTGTTTTACTAATGTGAGCTATCTGATTTCTATTTACACATACATAATATAATAACTTATTTATACAATTGATTTTTATTATACTTACTGAAAACTTCGCATAAGTTACGTTACCCTTAATTTTATTGGTGATCTTTAAAAGGCAATTAAAAATAGCTATTTTCGCTTTGACTGTATGTGTATGATATGATCTCTGTTCATAGTAATGCGGACTACTGACTTAGAACATATCTCAAAATCAGTAACATTACCTCTGGTAGCGTTTCATACCTCCCAGGACAAGCATCAGTTAATTGCCTAGATGTCCTTACTGTACCATACCATCTGAGAATGAGTGAATAAAAGAGTTTATTGTAGCAAAAGAGAGCAAGGGTTCACTTAAAGAGTACGGACTGTTGAAAGGCTCAGCCTTTCTACCAGTTTTCCAGTTTTTCTGTTACGATTTGTATTTACAGGTACATGCCGTGTCCTGGAGGGTTGTCGGCGGAACAGAAGCAGTTGCTGGACAGTTTCCTTACATGGCAGTGCTGAAACGTTTTGGCTACTCCTGCTCGGCGACCATCATCTCAGAGAGTTGGGTGCTATCTGCTGCTCACTGCATCGAGATTAGCGAACCGAAACTATACGAAGTGACAGCTGGTATAGTAGATCTAAACAGGGAGTATGACCACGTTCAAAAGAGAAACGTTTCTCGTCTTATACCACACCAAAAATTCATACATTTCCGTAATGCCACTATAGACACTGCGATTTTTGATATCTGCCTTGTTCAGGTGAGCGATATTTTTGAACCAAGAATGCACATTACTATCAATTAGCACTTAAAAGCTCAATATTTTAAAACGCATTAATGTGATTATTAAATTAATTACACCTTTCACAAGTATGTATACGTATCCTTATACATTTGTGTTTTTTTGTTATTTGCAGATTATCTTTAAAACTACTCGGAATTACGATCTTTTTGGGATAAAATAAAAGCATGTTATTATATATATTGAATGTCACTCCCGTGCTTAGAATTACGAAAGCCCGTTCCCCAAATTTTAAAGATGTGTACACTTACAGCCTCTTAAGTTATTACTGCCGCTATTACTCTTGCTGTTTCATTAGAACTATAACTACTGTTAGCACCACCACCACCACCAACACTACAATTGCTGTTGCTTTGCTATTAGTATTACCATTGCCTTTATAACAAAATCAACAATACGAGGGCAGTCCCAGAATTACACGACCTGACGTATACATAGCGGTTGTTTCAAACAAATGACTAGGGTAGAAAGTACCAACATTATAAAGCTTAAGTTTGAAGTTTGACAATGCTACGTTATTTAGTAATTGTTTGGCCGCTATCAATATTGAACGCTCTCAGCAAATTTGTAAACATGGATAAAACTTGTCATCGTTATGTGATACAATACCTTCATTTGAAAGGTCTTAGTCCAACTAATATTAAAGCTGAGCTAGATTCTACTCTGGGGGAGTCTGCTCCTTCGTTTACAACAGTAAAATATTGGGTGGCAGAGTTTAAGCGAGGCCGTACGAGTTGCCAAGACGAACATAGCAGTGGTCGACCAAATGAGGTGACAACGCCAGAAATTGTGAAGAAAATCCACAAAATGGTATTGGATGACCGACTGAAAGTGCGCGAGCTAGCAGACATCGTGGGCATTTCAAAAAGTGCTGTACATCGCAACTGACGAAAATTTAGACATGAGAAACCTGTGCACAAGATGGGTGCCGCGTTTACTCACAATGGAACAAAAACAGCGTCGTGAGTATGTTTCAATCGAGCGTTTGGCGATGTTTCGCTGCAATAAAGCCGAGTTTTTTGCGTCAATCTATAACCATGGATGAAATATGGGTCCATCACTTCACGCCTGAGACGAAGAAACAGTCAAAACAGTGGATTGAAAGGGGAGAATCGGCTCCAAAGAAGGCAAAGACAGTTATCTGCAGGCAAAGTCATGGCGTCAGTTTTTTGGGATGCACGTGGGATAAGTTTCATTGATTATCTTCAAAAAGAAAAAGCAATTAATGGTGACTATTATGCTAACTTATTGCAGCGTTAGAATGATGAAATCAAGCAAAAACGGGCCGCATTTAGCGAAAAAGGAACTTTTGTTTCAAGACAATGCACCAGTTTACACATCCATTATCGCCATGGGCAAAATCAATGAGTTAAAGTTCGAATTGCTTCCCCATGCACCCTATTCTCCAGATTTAGTCCACTCTGATTATTTTATGTTTCCAAAGTTCAAGAAATGGCTTGGTGGTAAAAGATTTGCCAACAATGAAGAGGTTGAGTCTGCAGTTGAAGGCTATTTTGCAGAGCTCGACGGTTCTCACTATAAGCAGGATATCGAAGCGATTGAACATCACTGGGAAAAGTATATCGAGCTGAAAGGAGTCTATGTAGAGAAATAAAGATGTTTTTTCCCAAAATGTTTGTGTTTTCTTTGTTAGCTCGGGTACTTTTGGGACAGCCCTCGTAACTACTACTACTAGGGAAAAAGGGAAAACCCCGGTTTTTAAACAATCAGTAATAAGGTCTTGAATTTCGATTTCTACCGCATTGTATCCTAGCTTACTTATCTGAATCTATGCTAAGAAGAACTGTACAGAGGAAATTAAGTTTTTCCCTTATGAAACGAAAACCTAAACCGCACATGGGGGTAATGCTAGTCAGTATATTGGAACCTGCTATTTAGGTTTAATAGAGAACAACATAATTTTATGTTGGAACTGCTCTGTAAGATGCTTTAATGTGATATAAAAACAATGTGCACGAAACATCTCATTCCTTTAGTTTCTTTATCAGCAACAATTCACCACTTCATTTTCCTCTCTTGACACGAAAGTCACATGGGTAATTATTTATACTCTTCCAGCTACTACATTTTGAATGATCCCGTTCACACAAACTGTGCATCGAAACCACATTTTACCGACTTTACCATAATTACCGCACACATACATGTTTCTTCTTAATATCTTAAAGTCAAAGCCATCATTACCCAAACGTTTCTCATCTACACTTTCCATACCAGATGAAGAAGAATCGAAAATTGTCTACAAGTTTCTTGCACACCGTTTCTTTTCCTTGTTCTTCTTTGTTTTCTTCGTTCTTAGGTTTTTACTTGGAATCTCGCTTTTGTTTTCTAGTGAGGATTATTGAACTTCTGAATCTTACCTACGACTACTTCTTCCTTTTGTTGATCATCGCAGCAGAACCTGGACCTGGCACAGGACATTTCTTCTATGGTACAAAGAAGGTTGCGTCTAGAGGCTGAAGCTTGTGAGACGTGTGTAGAGGAATAGAAGCTACAACGATTCCGTTAGGCACTTTTGAAGATGTTGAAGTTACAATATTAATCTGGCTAGCATTGCTATTAAGCAACAGCAATATGCGATTTTATTTTTCAGGTTTTACATGGTAAACACAATGCTGTAACCAGTCGTGAACAATAACTCATTTGACCATCCATTTTTCGAACATTGGTAAATTAAATCTTGTGGCCCACCTTCTCTCCAAAGCAGGGCTCTCATCATCTGCGTGAAAATGTAAACATGAGTTGAAAGCTATTACATATGCACTTGAAGGACTCGTTTCACATATTACAGTTATGTTCTTGATTCACTCCCAGCTAGCCAATGAACATAGTATTTTCTGCCCCTTTGAAGCTAGAGACTTTCCAGGGTCCCGCATCGTACGTTTCATCTACGTTATAAATGTGTGATGCAGTGAAATAATGATCTGAAATCATGTCTTCGACATTTAAATAGAAACGGCTGGCTCCAGCTCTGCTGAAACCTTTTATCCAGTTCATACTTGTATCCTTTGGTTTCCGAATTGAAATGAAATCCCTTGGCAAAAATTCTTTATGCAAATCTCGCCCTGACATCCTTCTTGAATCCTAATTTATGTTATTTCTATTCCAGCTGATTTCCCTAGATAAGAACGGTTGTTAATTAGCTGTGAACAGTGCCAGTCAGTTGTAGGTAGTTTTATTTTTTAAAACAATTTACACATGTCAAACTAACTCAATGATGGAGTTTTCGAAAAACATTTTGAAGCGAAAGCTGTTACATCAGAAATGAGCGAAACGCAGGTATACTTCCTACCACTCAGAACATATCTAAGGAAATGGCGAACATAAATTAGTGGCTATGTTTCAAAGGCGAATGCACAGAGGGTACATACAAATCAGAACTCCACAGATGAAACAGTAAACCAGATAAGTATGTGACCGCCATTACATAGTGACGGCGCCAACCCCACTTCCTCTATTATTACTTTTACCATTATCACTACTGTTGCTGCTGCTACTAATACTACTCGTATTATTCTTACTGCAGGTAATAATTTTATCGTTACTACTTTTAATAGATATTGCTTAACGCCACTAGCATTACTATTAATACTACGCTACCATTGCTACTACTATGACTACCATTATCACTACCGCTGCACTTACTGCCACTTTCTTATATAATCTTAGTGCCGTTTACAATTATTATTATTACCTATTATAATCATCATTGTTGCTTCTACGACTGTTATTTCTGTTTTACTACTACTACTACTACTACTACTACTACTACTACTACTACTACTACTACTATAGCTGCTCAATGGTGATGGTGATCTTAATAGAGGGTGTGAGCACCGGTAGCAATAATAGTGGTGGGTAATAGGTGAAGCAGAAAGAAAAGTAGGAAGAGGGATTGCAGGAGCAGTGGATGTGTTAGAATTGGGTAATAATACTAGAAATAAAAGTAATAAGAATATGGAGAGTTATAGCATTAGGGCATGCAGCACTGTTGATAGTGATAGCAACCTTAGTGGTGATGAAAATTTTTATAAAAGACGCCAGACTGCAAGTTACATTTTCGCCAATTAAACTCTCCTTACATGTGTTATTTTGGAATCATCGTGTGGTGTTTCTTCAAGAAGATGAGTCGTAGATATTCAGTGGGTTACCCAGTTATCTGCATGCAATTTCCGTATCTTAGTGGTCAAAATCAAAGTCGTCAGCTTGCTGACAACTCCAAGATGGAGAAGAGCATTTTATGAGTTACCTGGTGCCAGGCTTCCATTGTTTTTACAGTTTATTGACAGGATCGCTGATGGACACAACTTTCAAAACAACTTATAACAAGGTTAGTACTCATTTAAATAGTGCATGTTAGTAATACCCATGTGTATGTCATGTGGGAGTTTTAGAATAGAAAACCCCCGTTGTAACAGCGCACAGAGCACGCATGCGCGCGATCAGGGCCGGGCCATAAAACAACCGCTGTAGGATGGAAAGTGAACTATGATCATCCTTTTAAAGTATGGAAGAGCACATTGTTTTGAGTCTTAATAAAGTCTTTCCATAAGGCTTTCCGTTCTTGAGATAATTACTATTTTATTTTGCACAAATTGTAACACAGCAAATTCAACAGCTCCACTTTACATCCAATAGGTTAACTTTTAATTCTTCAGCTTCTGCCGCTATGGCACCCAACAAATAAATATTTATGGAATACAAATAAAAAGAAAAATACACATAATTGTCACGTAACCTTACTATCATTCGGAATATGGAACTGAGGAAGCATTTACAATACTATGCAAAGTATTAAGAGGAATACCTATTTATAAAGGTAAATAAAAGCTTGAGAAACTCAAGTTACAAGATTGTGCTTCCTTTCTTTGTGAATTGTAAAACTCTGTGAATAATAAAAGCAAGGCAAGAAAGAAAATCAACGAGAAGTTCTTTTTAATGTTTAGAGAAATTGTTCAGAATGCGCACCCCTCGCCAACACACATGTTTCACAACGTTTTCTCCAATTCTGCTGCACTCTACGAAATACGCGAGTTTTCATATCGCCCTAGAGAAAAAAACATCCTTTGGATTTAGATCCGGCGGTTTTGGTGACCATCCTATTGGTCCATTTCGAGCGATCCAGCGTTCTACGTAGGTGTTGCGCAGATGGCTGCACATGGCTCTACTTATATGCGGAGGTGTGTCGTTATGTAACAGCCACATATCACTCCAAGGTTCAATTAATGTGTTTCTTATGATTCCCGCCCAAACATTTACAGAAAATCTGTGCTGAAAGCTGTGGTGTGTTATTGTGCGGATTGCCGTAAACCCAGGTGTGTGCATTATGGTAATTAGTTTCTGGTAAACGTTGCTTCATTCAATGCAAGAGTTTTAAGGGGAAAGTCCCCTCCTTGTTGAAAAAAACATTCGGAAAATGCTATCATTGGCGCATAATCTCCTTCAGAAAGACACTGGACGCGCTGAATGTGATAAGGGCGTAGCGCTTCTTTTAATGTCCTCAAAACAGTCCAATGTGATACGCCGATAATGCGAGTTATACCAGGCTGCTGCTTTCAGGATCTTGTTCCCCTAAGTGAAGGATTTGTTCTTCTTGTGCAACATTTCTTTGACTAACTCCTTCAACATGAGGAGATGCGCTTCCTGTATCTAGAACTGTTTGACAGATGAAAATAAATGTCCTCTGATGTGGTGCTCGTCTATTTGGAAAACTTTCTCGATAAATTCCTGCTACATTATGGCATTATCATGTGCTTCACCGTAAACGAGCAGCATTTCAAGATACCCGGCATTAGTAAAGTGAGCATTTTGTAACTGATGATTCGCTATTTCGAAAACAAGCCATAAACGCATTAAAGAAAATCTGAAGTGTGTTTCTTTCGATCTTACAGTGTTGCCATGTAGTGTAGTCATGGGTAACGATGTAGACTCAACTTAGACAAATTTCGAAAGCTTATAATAATTAATAGTAAGAGTGTAAATGTTTTAATCCAAAATATGTAGAAATGTAGAAAATATTTATTTTTCAATCTCCTCTAAGAAATATACAAAGAAGTATTTAAATTTCGCAAAAGCTTAGATTAAAATAACTAATATGAAGCAGTTTTCGCTTTTTCCCCTAAAAAACTACTTTAAAATAACAAAACTGCAATAAGATGTTTTGTTGTCTTCTTTACATAGAGTCATCCTTTCAAGGATGATCATAGACCACTTTCCATCTTGACCACTTCTCGCCTTGACCCCAGAAGACGTACTCCGTGGTGTAGTGGTTACCATGCTAACCTCTAGTTCCCGTGGTCCCGGGTTCAAACCCGGCGGAGGGCGATGCATTTTTTTCGGGCGTAAAACTCCTTAGCATGGCTTCCTTCGGAAATGAAGTAAAGCTGGTGATTCCGTGTCGTAGATTTAAGCCATGTAAAAGAACGTCAAGCCTGATAAAGAGGCCTGTGAGCAAAATTACCGGTCTTTCACGCCCAATATAGAATGGGACACTAAGGACAACAGGAGTTAAAGAGCGTCCATAATTAAAACTCAATTTAATTTAATTTTAGACCCCGGAAGTCTCAGGTTCAACGTTCTGCCTGCTGCTGTTTTGTAATTAAAGATACTGTAATCAAATCTATCCCTAACGCCCCTTTTCTCAGGAGTGGGTGAGAGCAATAATACCACGAGTTTGGATAATACCTGGATTTTATTCCAGATAAAAAGTATGGTAACGGATGGCCAAATTATTTCCCTTAATTGGATGTTTTGCGATTTTTTTCCCATATTCCTACTTCCTTCCCGTTACCCTTATTTATAATAATGTTAATGGGGAGCGAAACTCATTATGGTCTCAAGTTATCTCCGCCACCCTTCTTCAAACAACTCATCGTGGATTCAGCCTCTGGCTTCTAAGAAATCAGTGTGAGTTCCTTGGAAAACGTTACCCTTTATACGTGAATGCAATGGCGCGTACTTAGGCGTCAGTAATAATTGTAGCATCAATTCTTATTGGTGCTTTACTTAGCGTTTGTATGAAATATCTTTAGCCATCACGCTTCTAATAATATATCTGGGAATTCCTACATATCTCTGTCTCCTCCCATCGCCCCCCCCTCTTTCTCCCTCACACAAGCTGTTACTTTCAAGTTCCTTGTGCTGCTAATCATTTCTGAAAATTCCTATATATCCCTGTTTCTTTCTTTCATCAGTCCTCTCCTCATTAAAACGATATTACTTTTTTCAACTCCCTATGCTGCTGAAGTCCAATTTGCTAATTGTTCAACTGGCTAGCATGCTTTTCTGCACGTCTTTTTACAAATATTCCTTTTTATATACATAATACTATAACATTTTATATTACATGTTATTTGCGATATTTCTACTATTTGAGTCTGATCCCCTTTCTTACTTATTTCCCTTTTAATATATTTTCGCTGCTATTGCTGTCCCTATCCTTTATTTACATATGTGTTCATCTTTATGCTAACTTGTGCATATGAATTATGGGGTCGATGTTCCGCTACACTTTGGAGTGGGGAAGCTTCATTTTCACCAGCTTTACCCCTATTTCGTTGTATATGTTAAGGTCTTCTGTATTATGAGAAAACCATATAGCTTTTATATTATTAAATAACCATGGAACCAAAGAGAAACGGTTTAAAATTTCACCTATGATTCTATAAAAATTACTCGACTATTGTGAACGATTATTGTTCCACCGCCGAAGGATAGATACTCAGACTATGCAGCATTTACAGAATTTAATAGATTATCGGGGAGAGGTTAAGGAAGTGAGACGTTCTGCCGAAGTTTCGCATTGCTTTTTGCATGAATTTTAGGGAATTTAAAATATTAGAAATAGCCGGCACTAAATTACAGTTATAACGGGTAAAGGGGAGCATTCACCATAAAATCTTCTAGATATTACTAAAATAATATTAAAAAGAATGGAGGAAGGTAAATTAAAATAATTAAATTGCCAAGGAAACAACAAGGAGTTACGTTTACTCTTAGAAGAATGTCTTCTTTCCCTCTGAGTTTGAATGCCTAACAAGCGATTAAAACTTTGAAACAGAGTTTTACACAAGTGTCTTGTCATCAATAATGCACAAGAAATAACAGAACGATAATGAAACAAAACCAGCAATGACACTTCGAAAAGTCGCGAACGTTTATCTATTTATTTTATTATTATTAATCTATTTTACGTCGGTTTAACTACACGGTCATATCGCGACGGATCTATTAGTTTTAACTCCTGGATCGATGTGTGGTGGACAGTTAGCCTTCTAGATCTTATCTCTGTAACCATACCATCTTGCTTCGTCACGTGTCCACAGAGATCTTAATGGCTTAATGCATAGCAACTGTATCTCTAGTTCTGTGACGGGCAGATGGCTGCTTTGACACGTGTCCACAGAGACCTTAGTGCATAGCAACTGTATCTTCTGCTTCATGTCTGTAGATGGCACTAGAGTGCCGTCCCGTCCCGTCTACCTGCTTTCATTATGTGTGGATAGATGACACAGCATACGCTATAGCGTCTATTTTTCATTGTTACTATTACTGTTTACTTAAGGTGGTACTTTGGGCCGTGGTATTAAATATCCAATCCGGTATTTACCTTGGCGAATGAGGGAAACTACGAAAAAAACCACGGGATATGAACCCGGGACCTCCCGAATGCGCCATCCCGCTCGGCTCTATTTATTTTGTTTGCTGTTAATAATTCGGGTAAAGCAGTTACAAATGAAGTTGTACGTTCGTAGAGCGGCTACTACTAGAGAATTAATGTTGAAAATGCCACTAACACGTGGGAGTGTGGAGAGCACAATCGCTTGTAGGCAGTAAGGTCTGGAAGAGAACAATATTTTATGTTTTAGGGTGTATACTGACATGCATAAAAAGTGACCCATAATAGAACGCAGCTGTTTATGTTCATGCTGACAAACCTAGCCCCACTTTCAGCCAGCGTAACCTCCTCTGTTCCTCGAGCGATTCTTGCCACTGGATTGATAGGGCACTTTACCTCCCTCAAAATATGGCCAAACTACCTAAGGGTAACATTACAAGCTAGTTCGCCATGTTCTCACTAGCAGAGTGCCGTAAGGCAATGCTTCATTGACTTTCGGCGCAAAAATAAAATATAGTATTGCCATGGTTCGGCCCCGGCGTCATTCCTACTTGTCACGGGGACGGCTCTAGACGCCGGTGCCTCCGTACACATGCCATGGACATCCCCTAGGGGTGTCTCGTGCGCTCGGGATCTTAATCATTGGTCACAGTTACTCGCTAGGCGTGTATCCACCCCTTACATGTGGTAGACTACCGGAAGGTTAACGTAAGGAGAGTTGAGCGTCCAGAGTGTCTTAGACTACGCAAGGCATTGCGAGAGGGAGTGCGGATATGATCAGGAGTGTTTCAAACACCAACATACTAGCCCAGATTAAATTAATAGGATTTAATAGGTTCCCGTTCTATGATTGAAATACAATAATTAAGGCAACAGTGAGCTTACCTGAACATAAGATGATGTTGGCCTATGCAAGGCCATACACTTCAAAGTGATACCTCCTTTTGCGCGCGGAATTTCAAAATGGCGACCGAAAGAGGTTCTGGTAGCACCTTCCAAAGTTTCGGTTCCAAGACTGAAAACTCAGACTATTTAACGTAAATCCCTGGCAGATCTCAGCACTACGTCACAACCTAGGGAACTGGCTGCATGTTATTCAGTAGAAAGACGGGCACTGCCTCGAAGGTAATTGTACTCTGACCGTTAGCTGTTTCGACTTTCTGTACTCACAACTAACATGTAAAATCCTTGAGGTCCACCTTTTGCGGAAACTTACAATATTACTAATAATACCTAGCATGATTGCCAGTGCATCGCAACATCGCAATAAAAACGTAGAAATAAAGACGAAAGTTAAGAATGTTTTTCTTTTAATGCACTTAAAGCTCGTATGTTCATGTAAACCAGCGTTCTCTTAATATCGCTTTTCTTATTGCCGTTCGCTGGTGACCATAACTTTAACCTTCTTCTCTATGTCGCTGATGAAAGCTCTCATATAAACGACATAGCTGTCATTCACTTTAAAGACACATGCAAATAATTCTTCGTCCCTTCCTCTAGAAGGACGAATTATGTTGTATTGGTCTAGGCTTTCGTTGTGTACCAATGATAACGAAACATTTTCACAAAGGCGATATCCGAGCCACCCCTTCATTTCACATCGACTGTAACATCATTCATTGGTTAGTTTCTGTGGCTCGGAATTGTTTTTCCCTTAAGTAGGGAAAACCACTGTTACGATCTAAGTGAATTGACCACTTTTTATGCACGTCACTGTACATATTGCTCTACGAAAGCCAATTAAATAATTATAAAGGAGAGTTTGTTTCTCACAGGCAGGAGGGCGACTGTGTAGCTTAACGGATTTGAGGGTGTATCCAGACTTTCTTTAACACCGTAATATATTTGAAGAACATTGAAGAGATCGCTAGAGAGGAGAAGTTTAATTTTCATTTTGTTTACCTGAAATTGTTCCAGGTGGAGAAACCCTTTGTGTGGAATCAGTACGTGAAACCCATAGATCTCGCCTGTGCCTCTGTATTACATATGCCAGTAGAATGTATGGGTTTGGGATTTGGCCTGAGAAACGTAACGGAACATAGGAGGAAATCACTGGTGCCTCCTAAAAGCCATGGAGGTTACAGAAGGCTTAAATCCCCAGGTACAATATTTACAATATTTTATATTGTAAGAGATAGCAGCAAATTGCTTTCAAATGATGTGAAAATTAAGGATCTTAATTTTGTGAAAATTAAAACTGTTTTAGGACACATGGTTTCTTCATTTCTAGATCAGAAATGTAAAATAGTCAGTTGGCGTTTTGACGTATTGTTTGTTCAGAATCTTTTGAGACAGTGGAAGGGGGAGATAAGGACGTCGCGCGGCCAGTGCGGCAGCTATCACAAAGAGCCGCCACACTAGCCGACCTGGGCACGAGCAACCGGTTTTCTATCTTCCCATATCCATTGTCTCAAAAGACTGAACAAATTATATTTTACTCCCCAGCTAACGCTAAGTCCTTAACCAGTACAAAATAATGAAAACTCACCTGACAGAAAGGTACAAAGCGGTGAACAGTGCACCCTATCATAGGTGAGGAAGCAGTACTTTCAGTAAAGTTATTCAGCATTGAGAAATTTTACATTGCTTAATTAAAGTAGTGGGATACCCAGTGTAAAAAATCATAAACTATACAAAAACTTTAATTCGCCGTGATTTATGTGGCAATATTCATTACAATTGTCTGAAGGAAATACCGATTAGAGAAGCATTTTTTATGATTTTTTTTCAGATTTGGAAATAGAAGTATTATCGAAAATCATTTGCTAAAATTAAGAATAGCCTAGCAACATGTCAAGGTTTTACTTTTTCTCCAAATTAGAAAACATGGGCGATTATTTTGTTTAATTGGCTGGAATTCACACTTCTCCACCAGGCTTGCATACAATCACTTCATGTAAAACTTGTTTCATGTGTTAATATCTCCTCATACATATATACCTATATTAAAGATAGTGGACAGATTAAATCCAACAATGCAGGCTTATAATGAATTGTGGCATTAAAATCATTATAGGAAATGAACTATGTAAGCTCAGTTCAATGATTAGTACCTATGTCTGTCATTAATATTTCGCAAATATATCGAAGAAGTGCAAAAACACAGTTTAGTGTTACAAATAGGTATTTTTATTTAAATTAATACACAGATGAATAGAATTTTTAATTTATATAGAAATGGCTAAATATATGTTGTGTAATAGAATTAATTATAACGTCGTGTCTTTATTCGTTTGTATAATAAATGTAGTTCACATTTAACGGTTATGAATTAGGCTTGGTTATAATCAGAGACCGAAACTTAGGCAGAATGCCTTTTCAAATGCGTCAAATCTATCTTCAATTTGAAAGTGAATCTGTACGAATTATACCTTTGTGATTGAAATGCCACAGTTTTATGTTGCCTTTTTCTGCCTTTTTAAACATAAAGGCCCATTTTACGAAATAAATGCTTTTTGTTGCCTTTATTTCATTATTTATCTATTGTTTATTCATTATTAAACATTTCCTTCAGGTACGTTTTATTCCAATAACCGTTGAAGCAGTATTGTTCTTCAACTTGTTTACTTATTTATTTTCGTTAGTCCGTGACAATTAAAGTTAGTTCGCCGAATGTATATCATAGTCTTTAAGTTGCAGACAACATAGGCGTCCTTCATTCTGTTCATTATTTTCTTTGCAATAATGAGTGCTGCATCGCAAATAAATTTAAAATGATTAGAATAAAATATCAGTCACAGGATTGATGATAGGAGCTAGAGGGACCATACCCAAAAATCTACACATGTTTTGGGTAGATTATGGCCTAGATAAACGCCTACTTTATCAACTGGCAATCATGGCTATTAGAGGATCAATTCTCATCCTCAGAAATCATTTGCATTCAATATAATATCGATACACACTTTACAAATCATAGAAATTATTATGTATTTATATATGTATTTATTTTAACTACATAATAGGATTATTTTATACTACCTTTCTGTCCCGATCTAAATTCATTTGTATTTCAAGTTGATTTTCATTATTTTGATATGTTAACTATAAATCGTCATTATTGTTAATTTAAATATAAATTTATTAATTGTATAAGTATACTTTGTCTATATGGCAGCCCTTAATTGAGGGAAGTGTTATAATAAAATAAATAACAGAAAGTGTTTGAATTACCGTTTGTGTTTATTTTAAAAGGCAATAATGACTGTGGGTCTAACTTTGTTTTTCTTTCAGTTTTCATTACGACGTTGTTGTAGCTAACAGCAGGATGCCGAAATTCTTGTTTCTTTACGCAGTAAATTACACAGTTACGTTAATACTTTTGGATCCGACGTATTTTGTACCGACGGTAAAGTACTCACATGCAAAATATGCGAGCAGTCAGTGAACTACGAAAAGAAGTATTTTATATCACAGCATATCGGCACAATCATACACAAAAATGTACTTTCCAAGGCTACTGCGAAGAAGATTTCTTTGCTTCCAACTTTGCATTCGACTTGTGTAAAGCTTTCCTCAGCGCCCGAATCCCTTTGTGGAAATTACAGAAGCCTACATTATCACAGTTTTTGGAGAAGTATACTAACCAAACTGTATCTAGCGAGTCAAGTGTGCGAAAATGTTACTTAACCGAATGTTACGATGACACAATGAAAATCATTAAAGATAAATTGAAAAATAAGAAGATATGGATTTCTGTCGACGAGTCACTGATACCATGAGTCGTTTCATTGTCAATGTTGTTGTTGGACCACTGGATCCTACAGAAGATGAATCAATGAAACCGTTCCTGCTTACAACAGAGTGTCTTGAGGAAGTTAACAATTCAACCATCGCGCAGTTATTCACCAGTTCATTAAAGTTGCTATGGCCTGAAGAGATTCAATACGACAACGTCAGTGACGCTGCACCATATATGAAAAAGGCTGGAATAGCATTAAAAGTGCTATTTCCAAACATGCTTCACGTAACCTGCGTAGTACATGGCTTTCACAGGTTGTCAGAAGAGATACGATGCTTGTTTTCGGATGTTGACAAATTGATTTCCAGTATTAAGAAGATCTTTGTGAAAGCCCCATCAAGAATTCTGACATTTAAATCCATTGCACCAGATGCACCTCTGCCCCACCAACAACGAGATGGGGGACATGGATTTCAGCAGCACTTTACTACGCTTCAAATTTCCAGAGTATAACTGAGGTGGTGAACACTCTGGAGGATGAAGCATCTTCAACTCTTCGGAAGTGAAAAATGACTTAACTTTCATTGCGGCCGAGTTTGGGTTCCTGCCACAAGTGATCTGCCAGCTTAAGAAAGAGAACAACCTTTAACGAAGTCAGTGAAAATTGTGGATGATGCAGTGCAAAGACTAGACAGTGTACCAGGGAAACGCGGTTCATTAGTTAGCAAAAAATATAAAAAAGTGTTATTGAAAAATTGTGATATGGATAAACTTAGAAACATTTAAAAAAATTCTACAAGGTGACAATTCTGTTGCAGTTGAAATGGATCCTATAATGATACTACGTTTTAGATTTGCTCCAATAACCTCTGTCGATGTTGAGAGGTCATTTTCTCATATGAAAAATGTGTTATCTGACAGGAGACTCAACATAACCCCAGAGAACTTAAAAAAGCATTTGGTTGTCATGAGCAACGAATAAGGCATTGCAATCCGCAGGCCTTTTTAAAAAATCTGATGTGTTACACTCACATGACTTTCTCTACTCTTGTACAAACTACTTTTACAAACGCTTATTCTCCATATGCTTCATGTTAATCGAGATATCGATATGTCAATATTATTGCTTATTTTCTTGTAGATGCAAGGGGAATATGGTAGCTTTTAAGCGATAGTCAAATATTTTAACGCTGGTTGCTATGTGGCGCTTTCCATTCTCTTTGCATGTCCAGGACATAAAAAAATCTGATGTGTTACACTCACATGACTTTCACTACTCTTGTACAAACTATTTTTACAAACCCTTATTCTCCATATGCTTCATGTTAATGGAGATATCGAGATGTCAATTTTATTGATAATTTTGTTGTAGATGCAAGGGGAATATGGTAGGTTTTAAGCGATAGTCAAATATTTTAACGCTGGTTGCTATGTGGCGCATTCCATTTTCTTTGCATGTCCAGGACATAAAAAAATGAATAACGAATTTGAGAAAAAGTATAAGTATTGGAAAATTTAAGGGAATAACAAGCAATATCTCGCAAACGGTTCACTCAACAAAAGAAATGTATATGACATAAATTGTGTGTTTTAACGCGATCTACATTTTTCGTGTAGTAAAATTTTGTCTATCTCTTATGGTTTACCAGTTATGAAAACGTCGTTCATAATGAAGAATACTTTTGGAGACATTCCCAGAAAATTCGAGATATACATTTTATTTGTCATGACAATATCTTAAACATATGAAATTTTAATCAAAATCGTTAGAGCCGTTTTTGAGAAAATTAAAATTTTCGAAAAATGTTCCATGTAAAGGGTAGTCTGGGGTGGGGAGATTTTCTTGAAAACCTTCTTGTCGCATCTCTGAAAGATACTGAACCTAAATACCAAGTTTGGTGTTTATCCAACTGTTCGTTTTTGAGTTATGCTGTTCACAGACACACAGACAGACACACAGACACACAGACAGACACACACACGGACATGTTTCCAAAAATGCTTTTTTTGGATTCACTGAGTCTCAAAACATGTATTTCCGGTGAAATCTCGGTATCGAAATTTTGGGTGGAATACAATACTTCCCCTACTTACTATACGTAGTAGAGAAAGTAAAAATGAAAAACGTATTTGAGAAAAAGTATGTATTGGAAAATGTAAGGAAATAACAAGCAATATCTCGAAAACGGTTCACTCAACAAAAGAAATGTATATGACATAAGTTGTGTATTTTAACGCGATCTACATTTTTTGTGTAGTAAAATTTTGTCTATCTCTTATGGTTTACCAGTTATGCAAAAGGCGTTCACAATGAAGAATACTTTTGGAGACATTCCCAGAAAATTCGAGATATACATTTCATTTCTCATGACATTATCTTAAACATATGCTATTTTCATCAAAATCGTTAGAGCCGTTTTTGAGAAAATTAAAATTTTCGAAAAATATTCCATGTAAAGGGTAGTCTGGAGTGGGGGGAGTTTCTTGAAAACCTTCGTGTCGCATCTCTGGAAGATACTGAACCTAAATACCAAGTTTGGTGTTTATCCGACTGTTCGTTTTTGAGTTATGCTGTTCACAGACACACACACACACACACACACACAGACACACACACGGACATGTTTCCAAAAATGCTTTTTTTGGATTCAGGAGATCTCAAAACATATATTTCCGGTGAAATCTCGGTATCGAATTTTTGGGTGGAATGCAATACTTCCCCTACTTACTATACGTAGTAGAGAAAGTAAAAATATTTCATTTTTGTGTCAATTACAACACTAGCATTTTGTTTAAAACTTTGAAGTTCTTTAAAATTATGACAATCAAGTAACTGAATAGTGTAATCTATTAAATAAATGTGTTTTTCTAATTGTCTTTTATTGCCTGTTTTAGTATTTATAATGCCTTTTTTCTTCCCTATTTTAGCTATTTATAATGCCTTTTTGCCTGCCTATTTTAATGATTTATAATGCCTAAACTTCCAATCTCTGGTTATAATGAATGTATGTTTATAGGGTTACTGAATCACATCTAAAAGTAGGTACATTTCGGGATATCGAATACATTTGTGTTACAGCCAGGCAGAGGGGTTTTAGTAAGTAAACACAGTAATCTGTTACCGCGCGGAGTATAAGTGAAGTCAGGACCTGTGATGGACACTCTCCCCTCCACAACGGACGGTTTCGTTACGATTGTTCCATATATTCGATGTATATGTAGACCAGCGGAGAACTGCGGCAATATGTCTAAAATAAAAAAAGAGTTCATGCATAAAATGCATCATCACAATAAGGATCGTTTATAGTGGAATTTAGCATGGAACACAACTGGTGAAACTGTCAGACGTAACATTACAGCTCAAAGGACATTTTAAAATATAATGATAAACAACACTGTAATTCAATGAAACAGGAATATTATTAGAAAGGAACAACGAGGCAAGTGGATTTTCTGCTTCCTCAGCTCCAAACTATGGATCAGAATTTAATTATTAAATTATAATATTAATTATTAAATTTACATTAATTATTGTTTTATTAATGGCATTAATTTTTATACTAAATATTGTTTATTAATAATTATTAATAAGAGCTGTTATTGCTTTAAAAATTATCTACAATTTTCGACGTAAAACAAAAGAGAATTAACTCAAATTTCTTCATATTAACTTCTTAATGAGGCAACTTTATTGCGCACTATCAATAGCTAAACATATATTGCTTTTTTCCCTTTAATACTCCTTAATTCTGGCCTACCTGCTATCAAAGTTGGGTGTGCTGCCTTCAAGTTGTACATCGTATTTGTTTACACAGAACACTACAAGGTCACCAGCGGTTCCACCTACTCTCGCCACCAACCATCGATACGTTCCTAACTTGATGGTTTACTTACTAAAACCGCTCAGCCTGATAACATAATGTATGTATTACTTATTGTTACTGGCAATTTCTAGTACTTAAAGACTAAAAGAAGCAATGCCTCACTCCAAATTTCGTTTGTTTGTACACCACTATGTTCCTAAACTTATGAAATGACAGTTGGTTTATTAACGTTACATGTGTTCCAAACAAGCACCGACTGCACAAAATGCAGAACCACACTACTCAAGTTGCCGCGGGTGCTTTATTATCTGCAGTTTTCTCATAACGCGGACAGCGAATCCATCGCCCCCCCCAATGCACAAAGGTGGTTGGAATGCAGTGATCAAATTAATGTTATCTTATGCGTTAGTAATAGGTCATTACGGCTTGTACACATTGTTACCTTCCATGACCACCGTGTTTAATTTCTCTAGTACGTACTTACCGTTACCAGAATGGAGCGGTATGACTCAGGAGGCAACATCTGTGGTCCGCGTTCAGGAAGTCCCGGGTTCGATCCACGGCGACCGCCCACTCCGGCCCATGGGTTTTTTAGTGGTTCCCCCGGGTCGACATGCGAATGTTGGTGTGGTGCATCTTCTACCATGACTCTCCTCCCCTTCATTTTTTGTACCCATTATCTCCCTTGTCGCCTGTTTCAGGATTGTATGACCAAGTGACGGTGTTCGGCGGATGCGGCTGGGCGGTGGCTGTGCGTTCTGTAGAGGTACCTTTCCTGACGTCGCCACGGGGATTACTCAGTTAGGTCTCTCGTCTGTATGGGAGGGGGCTCCGCCCCGGGGGGACTGACTTGTGGGTAGGAGCGGGCGGGGTCACATGCGTTCAATCTGGAAACTTTAGATATCCCTCTGTGCTTGCGCACGTCATCATCCGGATATGGTCGCCTTCGTGTCTCTCTCTCCATCCCTCCCTCCTGGGGGTCACTGGTAGAAGCACAAGTGGTCGACTGGCCTGCATGTGGTGCTCTGCCCCGGTTTCGGGCTCCTGCTCCTCCGTTCATTTTTACGTTTACCTTTATCTTTTATAGTAAGTAGGGGAAGTTTTGTAATTTCACCCAAAAATTGATGTCGATATTTCACCGGAAATACATGTTTTGAGGCTCCCTGAACTCAAAAGAATCAAGTTTAGAAGTTCTGTGTATTTGTGTGTGAACAGTATGACTCAAAAACCAAACATTCGATAAACACCAAACTTAGTATTTAAATTCAATGTCTTCTAAAAATGCGACACGAAGATTTTCAAGAAAATCCTCCCACCTCAAAACTAACCTTTACTTGGAAAATTTTCATATTTTTTATTTTCTTAAGAATGGTTTATGTATTCAAACTGTTCTTTGGACTACGTTTTAAATGATTAATTTGGAGTACCACTTACGGGTTGTTATCGGTAATCACACTGCAGCATAAACAACGTTGGGATGAAGGCTCGTTTAACTATGTACTGCCTAAAGTCTCAGAGACAAGATAGCTTCAAACATGTTTTTCAATTTTTTGGAAAACTACTGGACTCTAGAGCTATGCTTTACCAACATACCTTGTGCTTGATAATTTAAATCCATACAGTCGTCTCAAATCCCTAATCCTAGTTCTAAGTTATACCTTTCTCAAAGGCCCACAATTAAAAGAAAAACTACTGCCTTAATAACTTTTTCCAGAACACCAAAACAAAACCTGCTAACTCAATTCCTGTTTCTTTGCAGAAAAACTGAATTTTCTAAGGCTACGGAACCCAGTCAGACCCTGCCCAGAGCTGAACGATGAACGCTTTCCTGAAGAATACCAGTTATGCTCTATTGGAGGTGCGGTTGGGGAACGACATATCTTTTTGGGTGATTCCGGAGGTCCTTTGATGTGCAGGGGACTGCAGTTTGGTGTATTCAGCACTCTGGAACCTAGTTATGGAGCCGGAAATAAGATAATCATTGTACAAGTCCACACTAGCGTTTCTTACTTCTATAAGTGGATCTTAGAAAACATGTCTGTCAGTGGAAGTTGTGATGGACTTAAACTAACCCTTTAACGCCTGAAAGTTGCATACAGTTTATATTCAAAGAGTAATTTGGAAGTAGATACAGGACTGGTATTATATAAAAAGAACAGTATTCCCATGGAACATTAATGCAATCAGTGCTTGAGAACTTCATCGACGGCTAAGAAAGTACACTAAAAAGTAGACAAAGTTCTCGAAAGTAGCATCGATTTGAGCAAGTGATTTTCGGGCTTCCTTATCAACGCTATTAAAGGTAGACTACATATAATCATAAACGTAATTCCCAGCTGCTACATATATCGGAAAATTTTTACCAAAACAACACAAGATTTAAACCATAAGACACGACTTGGTACTGAAACTTTTACAGCCATCTTTTGGTTCAGCCACTCTGAACGGGAGAATTCATTTTATTATTGAAGTTCCCCTTTCATACCAACTGTGAGCACTGCTTTCATCGATTTATTACGTTAGGATTTGTTACTCGAATTCCGGCCAGGACCTGAGTTTTCTAACCTGTTATACATTTTCAAACTTTACCCTAGATAGGTGTTATGAAAGGACTATTTCCTTTGCAAAGCATAAATTCCTATCAAGCACATTTCTCACATGCCTCGAAGATGTAAAATGCTGTTTGCTACATTGGTCTGACGACAGAATACAGATACAGAACTTTCCGTTATATAAATGTGAAAGAAACTTTCAAATGTTTGGGTTGCAAAAATACGAGTGTTCCCAAATAAAACAAAACCTTGCTACTAAAACTCTTTATTTAATGCACTGAATAATATGCACCTTCCTATAGTAGTAGCAAAATGACTGCAGACTGCAGAGTCTAAACCTAACCATCCGTACCGAAGCTGTCTATGTATACATATACATGTACCTACTCGTATATATTGATGATCCAGAAATACACTTGTTGCGGATCGATCTTTCACGGCATACAGAATCACTTCATTAAGCTATGTACGTACCTTTCAGCTCCTTTTCATTAGAAGAAAGATGTGATAAAGGGAGACATATCCACCGAAGAATGTTTTCTCCATTCTTAACTTGTTGTGTGTCCACTATTGCGTTGAGAATGCACTGCGCAAACATATACTGTAATAAGCGTTACCCCTGGAAGGTAAGCGTATTATCACTAATCTTATCACTAGTATTATGCGTTTTGGAATAATGCTTTTGTGATGGGATCATGCAAAGAAAGAAGCGCAAAGGGTTTCGCTAATATCTATATAAGTGTATAAAACGGAGGTACCAAAACTTTAATTTAAAAGCCTGTGTTACATTCACATTAATTTCTCCACCCTATCGTTTATTAGAGGGTATATAAACTATTCTTACTAAAGCTTATTTTTCTATATACTTCATTTTAATCCAGATAAATCTTCTAAGAAATAGTTACGTTACACTTGCATTATAGATACAAAGAGAACAGCGATAGTCAAATGTTTAAGAACTGGCCGCTCTGTGCTGGCCTTAAAATTCCATTCCCTTTCCACAAATCGTGAGAAACAACTGAAAATCAAAGGTCTTTAAAAGAATTACTAGGTAAGCATTGACCAATAATAACGGATATCTCAGAAATGGCTTATGCCATAAAAAGTTATTTGAAATAAATGTGCTTTAAAGAGATCTACATCTCATTTTTCTCTCTCCATCGTGTGTATTGCGTTTTCGTATATCGCTTAACGTTTGCTTTTATACAAGACTACACAAGCCCGACACTGTGGTGTGGAGTTAGCATATGTACCTCGCATTCAAGAAGTCCCGAGTTCAAATTTCGGTTAGAACTACTCGGAAAAAAAAGTTTTTTTCGGGGTTTTCCCTTATCCTAAAAGATGAATTGGAGACTTTTAGCTCTATGGACCCCTGACTCATGTAAGCATCATTTCACCTATTTCATTCATCGTCAGTTATGACCTAACCGGTTAAAGGACGTAAAACTTAAAAAAAGAAAGTGTACAAAATTCCTTCCGAATGAAGAGGACTTCACAGGCTATTTCCAGAAAATTCAAGTTACAGTTTTATTGTCATGTAAATATCTTTAATGTATGATGTTTCAATCAAAAACGTTTTGGTCATTTTTGAGAAAAAAATCGAAAAATGTTCCATGTAAAGGGTAGCTTGAAGTAGGGGGCTAGTAGTATAAGTCCCGGATGAGCCAATTGGATTAACGATAATCCTGCCGCTAGGGGCGCTAGTGTCGCTAGTGTCGCTGCGAGCGACGGCGGCAAGTTTGAAAAGCGCCATGAGCGGAAGGATTATCGTTATTGCAATTGGCTCATCCGGGACTGTTTTCTTTATTTATAATTTGAATACAGTACATTGGATAAAGATGTGTATACATAGTTTAGATTAACATGATGTATTATTTGCTTAACATATGAATACATAGTTTGAGAATAACATAATGGATTATTTGATTACAGGAGATTAACATATGAATACAATAAATGGACAATATAAGAAATATTAGGAGAAAAAAAAGCACATTAAAATTCATAGTTTGTTGAGGCACTAGGACACACAGATTTCGCGCACAACAATGATTTTAAAGTACGTGGTGCACTTTGAGTCCTCGTCATCGCTGCTGCTGCTATCGACGGTAAATTGGTGGATAGGTTTGGTGATGCAGGTGACGAGCAGGTGAGAGAAACTTTCGTTGACGAACTCGGTGAAGGTTGGTATATAGATGGGGATGGTAAATTCGTTGTAATGGCTGGTTGAGAAGCATCCTGTGGATGTGACTTTGTTGGTTAGAGCAGGAATGTTGCTGTTGCCGAGGTATATGATGCATAGTGCGTCTTGTTGATGCTGATGCACTTTGGTAGGTACGCATTTGACGTGGACGGCGTGAGCCCCTTGGACGTCGAGTGTGATGGTGACAACTCTGCTGCTGCGGAAATAGGAGTTGGAGATGCAGAGGATACGGATAGGTGAAGCTGCGTTGAGAATGAGTTGTAGGTTAAGATTGTTCCCCACGGGGACGGGATAGGTTTCGTCGGACATTATTTAGGGTTATATGGGGAGAACGTGACGATGTGACGTTTGAAACCGCTGCGTAGTTTTTCCTCGCCTGCGTATATGATGCAGAATGAGGTAGAGTTGAGTTTGTTGATCAGTTCTGGAGAGGCTTTTGCAAATCTTGTTGGTAGGAAAACTTCTGTGTCGTTCTCGAGTTTGGCGACGAGCTTTGTACCGTGAACGGTGTCGATTGTTTTGACGCCGACGACACGATACGGTACGTGCTGTTCAAGCGTAGATACGCTGAGAGTGTCGGCGCTGCGGGAAAGTTCTTCTAGCTCTTTAAGGGCGTCCTGTGACATTATGACGGCACAGATGGCAGTTTTTGATAAACGGGGGAGGACCGTCTATATGAGTGGTTTGATGAGGAAGGTTGTAGTGTTGTTTACACCTGCGATAAGGTGCGCAAACTACCTGTGCGTCTGTGGGAAGTTGGTTCCACACAAGGTCGACGTCGCTTGGGGGATGGCGTTCAAAGATGTATATGCCGTTCTGCAGCAACACTTGGCGTTCCCTGGGCAGTAGCAGGTGGATTCTTCGTCCGTTATCGAGATACCGAAAGAGCACGATGAAGCAGTTCATGTGGTGTTTCTAGCGGAGTACCTTCGAAGGAATTGTTGAATTTGCTTGTTGAGATGATCGAGGTCTTCGTAGAAACCGAGTTGACACTGCGTGCACAGGCGGGTGAGACGGTGCCTAAGTTCGCAGCTGCACGTTTGGTGAAAGCAAAACGAGCAGTGGAAGTCTTTACACGTCGGTCCTGGCATTCCCCCACGGCTGGCTAGCACCGAATGAAGGGGAAAAGAATGCGCGTGCATAAATATAACCCAACTGCCGGAAGCAGGAAATCACTGGTGGGGGAAAAGTTCGTTGGAGATTTACCACATCAGGGGAAGCACTGGTGGGGGAAAAGTTGGTTGGAGAAACACCACATCAGGGGGAAGCAGTGGTGGGGGAAACGTTCGTTGGAGGTTGACTACATCCGCCGGAAGCGCTTAGCGATTATTGCACAACATCCGCAGGAAAAACACTGTGTCCGTTGATTTAACGGTTTTCGTCTTGGAGGAGAACTCTGTTTTGAACGGTGCTGAACATGCAAACGACCACATTAGGGGGAAGCACTGGTGGGGGAAAAGTTCGTTGGAGAATTACCATATCAGGGGAAGCACTGGTGGGGGAAACGTTCGTTGGAGGTTCACTACATCCGCCGGAAGCGCTTATCGATTATTGCACAACATCCGCAGGAAAAACACTGTGTCCGTTGATTTAACGGTTTTGGTCTTGGAGGAGAACTCTGTTTTGAACGGTGCTGAACATGCAAACGCCGTGAATGTGATCGGGTATGATATAGGGTGATTCGCGACCCAAATGCGCCGCTAAGCACGTGCCGTAGCACATGGGGTTTTCGTTTAACATTTGCTGCATTTTGTCTGTGGAAATGTATTGCTGTTCGCAGAAAACGATCTATAAACCTCTTGCGGGCACAAATTGGAACCACTGATGTGCGTCTTCTTTATCTGCTTTGAAGTACATGTTAGATAGCACAAAATGAATTTTGGTTTCGCAGCTGTGAACTCTGGTGGAGACGGATTTTCCGTCGTAGGTGCTGTTCGACGAAGCGAAGTGCATAAGGTGTATTTTTATGGGGGTGACCGTCCACCTCGTAGCTTTTAAACACCTTACTGTCATGGTAGTACACCGACAGGTAATTTCTGTAACCCATGATGCGGGAGCGAAGGGTGCGAGATGTTTGGGTGAGGTGCGGTTGGAACGCTGGTAGAAATACATGCGCACTAAGGACTATTTTGTGAGATGCGCAGTGCGAAATAGGTGTTGAGGAAATGATGAACCTCGAGGAATGTTCTAAAATTGGCGCACCGTATGTACTTGGTGAACTGCGTGAAATTCATGTTATGTAAGGGAACGTTGGAGGCATGGTTGTGAAGCATGTACTTGTGGTATGCCATGATTTGATTTTGCACGTCCGTCTCTTCCTTCTTTTTGTGATACATGATGTCGGTAATGATGCGCTGCAGGGCATGCAACACGTGCCATTCTTGTTGGTTGAGCGTAACGGATGCGCCTTGCGGGTCTTTGAAAACGAGCTTTAGCTTTCCGAACACAAACTTAAACACGATGGTGACGCTGTCGCTGAATTGAAATTGCTGTAGACGTCCCTGTGGGTCATTCAAGCGTTTGTGAATGATGGGGATGGCTTCGACGAGTTTGTGCCACTGCAAGGAACTCATGACGACTGCGTTGTGCTGTCCACATTTGGCAATGGTGACGACGAGATGGTGCGGCGGCTGGGGGGAGAATCCCGGACTGACGAATTTAGTTTGTTGCGGGTTGAGGAAGTAGTTATCCGCCAGAGGACCCACAAGTGCACTGTGTTGAACTGTGCTGGCGGAGCAGGACTGTCGGGATGCTGTTGGAGGTCGAAGATGGGTAGTTTCCTTTTTTCCCCGGGTTTTGAGGTGGGGGTTTGACACCCGGTTATACTGGAACACACAAAACAATAATAATAATAATAATAATAATAATAATAATAATAATAATAATAATAATAATAATAATAATAATAATAATAATAATAATAATAATAATAATGTGAGGGATAGAGAGATAAACGGGATAGAAAAAAGCACGCTAATACATAGGTGCGGACCTACATGGTCGGCGTGCTGCATGGCAGCATGACTGTATCCGCGTGCTGCATGGTACACTCTGAATGAGGCGAGCGGCACCGTGACGTTGCTTTTTATATGAGCAGGAGCGTCTTCTGAAAGCACGTACAAGAGGATGGATTAGGTTAGATGTGATGAATAGTGACACACACACACACACACACGTACTCACCTTCAAGGGTTGACAAGTTTGCTGAGCGTCAGAGCACTTTGCGCGGCATGCGTCTTTGAACGTTTTGAAAACGACGACATCATTATCCGCGTGATTGCTGACGTGAAATTTTGAGAAGAATTTAGGCTTAGGTAAGCCGGAGCAGCGGTGGGTGAGGTAGGCGATGACGTAATGACCGCAAGTGGTGCTGTCGAAACCTTGCAGCCTTCTGGCGTTGGTGGACCAACGCGTCCCGCAGACCGAATTTAAGAACCGGAGAAAATGGGGCGAAAGCGGTCCTATGCCGTAACTGTCAAAATATTCTCCATGCGAGTTTTTGCCCACAAAGATGCAAACCCAGTGTTGCCCGGATTTGGTGCTGGGGTCGGTGTTAGCCACTAGCGCCAAGGGAGGCGTTCGAATGCCGTGAAGTACGGGTAGTTTATCGCAGGGGTGGACGCCTAAAAAGTGAGAGCGCGTAGAGGGGCATGTCGATAGAAACCGTTGAATTTGAAAGGTGTTCATGATACCAGAATGGATCGGGTGGCGTCGATTTCGACCGTGCGATGTATTTCCGCTAGCAGCAGAAGAATGACCGGTTCTGTCAATTTATCGGCAAAACCGATGCTTATAGAGACGGTTCCGTGGCGCTGACCCGAGATGTGAGACTCGTTAGCGCTCATGTCTGCAGTGAGATCGAAAACCATTATCGTATACCCTTGCGGGTAGGTTTCTCTGGAAATGGAGTGTCCCTCGTCCTTGAAATGAATGCCTAGGCCGTCCTGCAGGGTTTGAAAGCATTGCAAATAGTGTCCCTTTGTAAAGTCGGGTTGCAGAGGTTGGGAGGGAACGGGTTGCCCGTTCACGTAGAGCTGAAAGAAGTTCATTTTAAAATGTTTCAAGTTGTACGGATTTGAGTTAAAATGGCCGGAATAGGCCTTGTCGGTGACCATGGCTACTACCACTCTCCTGGGAACTTGCCCTACGCACACGTCGCTAAACGTCATTGCCCTGGACTCCTTGGGGATGATGAGAGCGTGAAAGCTGACGTCCTTGAGATGGTACTTTGCGTTGCCCTTTGCGAGCACGGCCTGGTGCGCGAGCTTTATGGTCGGCGAGGGCCGCACCGATTTTAAGCGCAGCGTGGCAGACACGATGTCGGCGTACCCCTTAAAGGTATCTACGTCGGAAAACAGATAAAACTGGGGAGAGGCGGGAGTGAGCTTGACGGTCATGCTAACGTTGTTCAAAAGCAGCTTATCCTGTCTAAACAGAGCGTTGGACAGAGGACCGATGAGCTGTACGACGTTGCTCCCTTTGGTAAACCCCTGACGCCACTGAAAACCCGCATTGGCGATAAAAGTGTCCATGATGCCTGCCGTGTCCTTTCTCCAGAGGGTGGATTCTAGTTTGGTGTTCATGGCATCTTCGGAGTAATTGAGAAGCGTCTCGAGGTAGGTTCTATAGGGGTAACCGGCTTGCGGCATGGAGACGATGACGTTATTGAGGGTTACCTCCACCTGTTGAAACAGGGAATTTAAGGCGTTGTTGACCAGAGTGGCGTTAGCGTCAGCGTTTAAGGCCTCTCCTTTGTCATCTACAATGCGCACCATGAGTTCGAGTACGACGTAGGTCAAGTCTAGGTAATCGTCCGCATTTCCGGAATAATGAAAGGTGATGGGGGCATTTTTCATTAAAGTGTTTTGAGGGTTTAGGTATAGGAACCGTGACTCCTCGATGCTCATCTGAACCGGCACCTCTGTAAAGAGGTCCAGTTCGGAACTCATGTGGACGGCCGCGTCTGCCATTACGAAAATATGTCTTGCACCTTACGCCTACCGCGTTTCAGCTTCGACTGCTTACTCTTTTTGGATTTGCTCGGTTTTATTCTCTTGAGGCGCCTGGCGCCGGATCCGAGCATGGCATCGAGCTTTTCGTCGGCTTTTCGCTTTAAATTGTATGCGGACTCCTTCAGCCTCCGTTGGAGCGCTTGCTTTGGCGCTGCTTCCGCCACAGTCACATCGGACAGAACGTGAGCGCCCGCCTTTAAGGCCTCCTTTCCGACTGCTTTTGCTCCGCTCTTTAAAAACGGTAGCAACCTTCTGAAGAGTCCTCCGAGGGCTGAAAAGAGACCGCTGCCTCTTTGGTAGCGCTTGCCCCTGTAGAGAATGAAATCGCGATTGTGGAACGCGCCGCCGGTCTGATTGAGGTAGTACCGCGTTACGGCGTGCACATCCATTACGCCTGTTTCGGACGAAAAGCGAGAACTATAGTAGAAGAAAATCCGTCGGCGAAAGGCAAGAGATCGCCGTAACCGTTCCTTAAATCTATGTTGACCGTCTTGAAGTCTTGCTGAATCAAGGGTACCCAATTTTGGGGAAAAAACGTCTTTTCGTCGCTCATGTAATTGTTGTTGCTTCTTTCGTATTCCACGGCCGCGCTCTGTATGACTTGGGCGAAGGTGTCGCCCACGACTTGAGGGGTCACTAGATTACAATAGATGAACATTTCGTAAGGAAACCCCATATAAGGATCTACGGGGTGTTTATCAGCTTTTTCGAGAATGACGTTGACGTAGGGCTCGAAACCCAACATTTTTGCCATAGCGGGCGTTAAGAGCAAACTGTGGATGCGGTGTAGAAGTCCCGGAGGGTCCTCCGATTTTGAAACGTCTCGTTTGGGTCTGACGGAATTAGCCGCCGCGGGTTTCTGCTGCCCCGAAGCCAAGGGCTTCGGTTTCGGTTTCGGCTTGGGTCTCTGGTGGGGCGCATCGTTGAGAGCTTCGTATTCGCCGACCGCGTACGGTACGGCCGTGCGCGCGACATTTTCCACAAACCCGTCGAACGGAATGTCGGGTAGTGGTTCGGGATGGGCGACGGCGGCATTCACGCCCACCGTCTGCTTGCGCTCGTCGAAGAGGAAGAAGTTTTCCACGTGCAAGTGTTCGAGTAGAACGGCGTTGACGAGGTTCACCAAGTCTTTGGGATTGTGCACGATGCCTTGCGGCATTTGCAAACTGAATTTGGAATGCGTGGGGAGGAGCGTCATGGTGTACTTGGTGCCCACCAGACGGGCATCGTCTGGCGAAAGGTTATAAAATTTCACCGGATACCTGACCTTTTGCAGGGCGACCTCCCATTCTCCCTGCAGAACGATTCTCTCGGGCAAGATGTTAGAAAATCTGGCCGTGGTGTTGTCGGTAAAGTGTTCCATGGAAGCGTTGCTCACGAGAGTGATGGAGAAGGGCTTGGTCTTAATCATGTCGAATCGATGGTCGAAGCCAGAACCCACGAGTTAAACTTTGCCGGATACCCCTTCCACTTTACCAAGACCTGCTTGTGGCACCCTCGGCCCTTGGTCTGTAAAACGCGTTGAATCTTAAACGTCCGAGGTAGCGCGACCTTTTGTAGCTCCTCGGTGTAAAATGTGCCGTCTATGGCTTCTCCGGCCAGATCCTTCAACTTATATACCACTGGCCGACCACGCACCACCTCGGCTATCCGAAATATTTCGTCCGTCCAATTCTGCTCGTAGCCCTTGTCGAATTTCATTTTTTCTTTAGAGATGCGCACGTGATCGCCGACGGAAAATGTGGGTTTCCCTGCGCGAGGTAGGGTCCTATTTCCGTAGAGATTGCGGTACACTCGTAAAATGTTAGATTCGTTCACGTCCTTCGGAGCCATTTTTATGGACCTGTGATGCGAGCTATTGTACGACTCGAGTAAGGCCGGAAGGACTTCTAGGTATCTGTAACTGTTTTTGTGCGTGAAATACCTCCACATCTTGGTTTTTAAGCTGCGGTTGAAGCGCTCCACGACGCTGGCTTTAACGTTATTTTTGGTTGTGTAATGTTTCACTTCGTGTCTCTTCAGAAAGTCGCGAAAAGTCTTGTTGGTAAACTCGGTTCCCTTGTCCGTTTGGAGGACCCTGGGGACGCGTTGGGAGAATATGGAGCGAAACGCTTGCGCAACCTCGGTACCCAGCTTCGATTTGAGGGGTACGGCCCAAGCATATTTGGAAAATACGTCGATAACGGTCAGAATGTACACGTAAGGTTTGTTATGTTCCCTCACGCTGTTCATGACGTTTAGATCGGCCTCCCAAAGATCGTCCATATTCGTCACGTGATAACATCTGGTGGGGAACCGCTTTCTGACCGGTTTGTGCAGAGTGTAACTGTCATGGGTTTGAAGGAAGGACTCGATGTTCGCCTTAGACGCACCCGTGGCCTTTCGAAGGGGCTTGACCGTACCCAAACCGGCATAGTGTTCCGGTTTGGCATAGTATCGCCTTAGCGCCTTCCATTCCTTCATGCTTTACTTGTACAGGGGTTGCCAGACGCGTTTGCGAAAATGGTTCGACGCGGAAAGCGATTTCGATTTCTTTTTCGGAGTGGCAGGGTTTGCCCTCTTCTTTTTGCGAGGCGAGAGGAGGTTGACCTTTATGGTTCGGAGTTCGACCTCCTGCTTCACCGGCACGCGTTCGTGCACGTCTTCGTAATCGTCGTCGTCGTCGTCGTCGCCGAGGAAGGGCTTTCTGACTTGTGCCACGAGATCGAGGTAGTTGTCCAATTTATGCTTTACGAGCCGCCACTTTTCGTTGGCAGAGAGCTTTGCGCTCTGCAGGTTCTGAATTTCTTTAGCCAATCTGGATATGGTGCGGTCTATAGCGTGAAGCTTATCGACGGTCTTCGGTTGCGGTGCAACCAGGATCTGCTTGCCGTACTTCATCCTGTTAATTTCGACACTAGCGCGCCGCCAAGCGAAGGCAAGACGGGTAGGAGAAATGCCGGCAAAAAACCTCCTTTTTGAACCAAGATTCTCTTCGTCTTCTTCAGAGAAACCCGTTTATCCGTCAACTTCCTCCAAGAAGCCTTGTGCTTCTTTAGGCGACCCAAGCACTTTGCGGGAAGTTGCACGTGACCTCTGCACACGTTGAGCATACATTCGCTAATGGCCTTGATCAGATCGCCATCGGCATTTTTTAACAACTTTTTGCGCAGAGGGGCCTTCGCCTTGGCCAGAGCCGTCAAATTACCGTGCTGTCTCGCTATGCGAGGACTGGTCAACGTCGCAAGCCTTAACCTACCTCTAGCCATGCTTGCGCGATAATGACGTTCGCTCCGAAAGCGGTACTTTTTATTTAGGCTCAATGGCCTCAGTTGGGTAAGACTCTGCCGGGATAATATAGAACGAAACGAACCCGAGTCCTCTCGGCGGTCTCAGTTGGGTACGAAATAAGAGAGGTTTTCCCCCGGAGCACGCCGGTTCGATACCTGTATCGGGCGGGCGTGCACTGAGTGCAGTCCAACACGAGATACCCGTGAGGGCGTTCGGTGGCCTTCTCGAAGGCCTCCAAGAGAAACCTAGAGTTCCTGGGTTCGATCTGCTGGCACAGTCTCTCGATCTGCATCTTGTCCCGGTTGTTCTTGAAGACCACGACGTAGTTTGCATTCAGAGAGATGTTGCGATATTTCTGACCCTGCGGAAACACGTTCTGCAGGATGTAGAGGATGCCGAAGCGCTTGTGATGGGAGTCTCTGGTGAAAAAATTGGACACGTCCTTCCCGCCCCCCTCCAGCATCAGATCGTCGAGGACGACGAGATCGTTCTCGCCCACCGCAGCAAGTTCGGGTATGCCCGCGTGGGTCTCGCAACGCAGAGCCGAGGGTTCGAGTCTCGGCGAATACTCCGGAGGGTGGCACCACAGCACCCTCCTGGGGCACACGTCGAACATCCGGTGCGCGTGGCGTAACAGGTTTTTCACGAAGGTCGACTTGCCGCAGCGCGACGGCCCCGCCACGAGCATCGTGCTGGGAAACTCGAATCGCCCCAGGTCTCGGGGACCGGGCATCGTCTCCTCAGGGGCGCCCGGTTCGAAATGACTTTGGCGCGGCTGTAGACGTCTCATTTATGCGTTCCTCTTGAACCCGTAGGGATAGGAATCGTGATCGCCGCCGAGAACGCGCTTGTTGACCACCATCCTAAACGTCTTCGAGCTGGGTTCGGTGAAGACCGTCCAAGACGGTTTCCGCGAAATCTGCGTGCCCGCCAGCTTCACCGCACGGTCGTTGTCCCTGAGCACAACGTCGCGAATCACCTCCGCGTTCACCAGCTCCAGGTTGCCCGAATTGAGCGTGATCCCCTTCACCTTGCACACCGAGAAGGTCTTGCCCGTCTCGGGGCAAACGATCTCCATGCAGTAGCTCTTGGGCCCCGCGGAGGCGAACCGGGCGATGTAAGAGCCCAGCCCGTACTTCTCCAGCTCGTCCGTCATGTCCCCCAGGAGGCGTCCAACGGACGGCGTCCAGTCACCCGGAGCGGCGGCGACGACGACGGAATCGGTGTCGAAGTAGCAGACCCGTTCTCCCAGCCTCTTGAGGTAGGAGTAGAGCACCAGGCGCGCGTGAGCCGTGGTGTAGGCCGCCAGGACGGCGTTGGCGGTGGGGTTGACCTTGCGGTGCTGCTCGCAGTACTTCCACACCGCGTACATGATCCGGTCGGTGACGGGCACGTAGGTCTGCACTTCCACGCCAGGGTCGTTGAGCAGCTCCAGAAGGCGGTCGTACCGGTCCACCAGCTCGCACGTGGGGAGGTTTTCCCTCTGCCCCAGTTTGCCCCAGAAGCTGTTGAGCATCAGCTTGGCCAGCTCCCGCCTGCCGGGGTTGGTGGCGATGGCCTGGGGATCCAGGGCTACGCCTTCGTGTTCGAAGAATTGCTCCACGTACTGCTGCTTTGCGGCAGGGTTGTCGCAATCCGAGGGCCAGCCGGAGGCTTCGGTCTTGATCTTCAAGAACTGATTCACGTAGTCCTCGAAGAGACCCTTGGCTCCGGTGGTCGGTTCGTGCTGCACCACGTCGTACTCCCAGATCTCGTGGACCCGGAGGAGGCGGTACCCCTCCTCCAGGGCTACCTTCATCTCGTCGACTACCCTGGTACCCGACAACGCCCTCTCGCGCTCACCGTGGTGGAATCGTCTTGGCTCTCCGCCTCCGCACAAGCGCGGCATAGCGGGAACATCAGCTTGCCGCCGATGCGCGCCGGTAGCACCGGGTGGTACAGGTGTTGCGGCGGTAGAACCTCGCACTTCACCAACCCGCCCCCCACGTCTTCCAAGCGCGGGAATGGATCCACGTGGATCTTGGGATGGCCCGCGGGGTAGGGCTTCGTCTTGTTCACGTACGGGTACAGGCTGCATACGTCGTAGTAGTAGATCTTGCTATCCCCCTTCGCCTCGCAGTACGTCTTGGTGCAGTTGGTGCGACCTCCGTAGAAGGCGTCTCTGGGGTTCAGGGGTTCCGGTACCGCAAAGTCCCTTGCGTGGCGCGCGAGGTCCTGGTTGGCCTCCATCGCGGTGTTGAACTCGCACTCCCACATTTCCACCACGGCGTAGCCGGCGGCCTTGATCTTGGCCGTGACCTTCTCGGTGCTCTCTAACCTGGAAGTCATGGTTTCGTGTCCCGAGTTGTATATCACCGCATGGCGATTGTGAAAGCACCGCCTGCAGCCGTGGTAAAAGCAGCCGTGGAAAAACTACGCGGTTTTTTCAGCCTCTCTGTACCCGTCCACCTTGTGCCCCACGATTTTAACTTCTCGTCCTCGCATGGCGTGCTGTATGACGATGCGGTTTTGCATCTCTAGCCAAGTTAGCCATATGCATGCAGCGTGAGACTGCCGGTCCGCTAGTCGATACCCGCCCGCTGCCAAGAGGGCAATTTTTTTAAGCGGCATGAAGCGCTTTCTATACACGCACATGCACGCCTGCGCGATGGTGACGCATTCTCTGAACGGGTCCATTCCGTTCTCGTCCAAGAATTCCCTTCTGAATTTGGAAACTCCCTGACTGAGTAGAAATACGTCCATCTTGCAATACGCCACCATTTCCGCCCTCATGTCGAAGACGTACCCGGAGGACGCCTTTTCTTCGTGCCACTGCTCGAAGGCTTTCCGACCCTCCGCCGACATGCCCTCCGGACAGTAATGCCTTTTGTCGGGAATCGAACCCACGTACTGCTCGTTTTCCTTCGTGTTAAACAGGTACGGGAAATAACCTTTGCATTCCTTCAATCCGAAGGTCTTGGAAAAGCGGGAGAGTGGCATGGGTATGAAGTTGAGCGAGTCTAGAAATGTGACGTCACCGTACCTCATCCTGTAGATCTTGCTTCCGTTCATGATGAGCTCCGGCGCCCAGTCTAAGTGCACGACCATGTACTTTAATAAAAACTGCCCGTCGTAAGCTCTGAGGTTATGCGCCACGACGTAGACGTCCCAGGCTTCGAACCTCGCCTGCGCGATGTGCTCGAAAAGCTGCTTCACGGGTTCGTCTATAAACACCCATTCTTTGCAACCGCATTCGGTACAGTATGCCGTCTTGTGGCGTTCGTCGATGCAGTGCGGGCAGGCTTGGTACAACACGCACAAGTTAGGTACATGCTCGTTTGTGTCCTTTTTGCCGGTATATGGAATGTTTTGCGTGCATTCAAAGTCGATAAACATAAACACGTACCGGTTTCTTTTGTTCTTTGCGGCATACGGCTGCATATAGCACATGTGGCTAGAATTCACGTGTATCTTGCAATGATAGCAGTACTTTTCCCCGCACTCGTGCGCGGTTTTTCTGTGCCTCGCATTCACGAGCTTATTGCAAGACATTCACACCTTTTCTACATCGCACACCGACAGCGCCTTTGGGTAAAAAGCGCCTTTCTTTGCGTGGTTTGCAAAGCATGTCGGTCCCTTAAAATCTCTGTTGCACCCGGCGCAGCGTATGTAGGCGTCAAATCGCGCATCGCACTGCTGATGGCATTTAGCACACCTGGCGCCCCACCTATGAAATTCTTTTTTGTGTGCCGAGGGATAATGACACCGGCGGCAATACCATTTGCATTTAAAGCACTTGTGAAGGTTCACGATAGCAATAAAGTGCCCGGCGTGGAGCATGACGTCGATGTATTTATCGCATTTCTTATCCGACGCGTACAGCACGTGCTTCCCCGTATGATCGCCAAACACCGTCACAGCGTAGCCCTTTAACGCAGCGTCAAAGCGTCTGACGTTATTTATCGTGCAACTGTCGTGGCCTTGACCGATGCTCGCACACAAGGCTACGGCTTTCGATTTTTGCAGATAGTCGGAGCGCGCCATCGTTTTATAGTTGACGTCGCGATCCACTTTGGCTTTAACTACAACAATGGCTCTTGCTAAACACAAGTTGTCTTTGTTGGCTATTTCGACAATGCCTTTATTGTCCCTACAGGCATCGCAAGGTTGGTGGCACGAACCCGAGACCTCCTTGGTCCACACAAACGTCACATGAAGAGGCCCGCTTAGCAAGAATTGTTGGTTACTTTGCATTACTTTTTCGATGCTTCCAACAATGACATCCGCATTTAATTGCTCTACGCGCCTCACGCTCATGTTGAAGGCTTTAGACGTCTCCTTTTCGTCTGTTATGGATATGCCTAAATATCCAGGTTCGTTTTCTAACAGGTTCTCTTTCGCAAAGTTTAGAATATCATTAAACAAATGCGATACCCATTGCTCCGGGTTAACATCTCTGGGGACCGGGTTTACGGTAATTTGAGACTCTGTAAAGCCGGAAAAAAGCCTTGGCAGCGTTCTCTGCTTGTGCCCTATAATTTCGAACGTAGGCTGCAAGGTGCCATCGCGACTTCCCCCGGGTTGCGGCTCCATCTTATCGTCCGAATGCACCGATCGCTCTTTCCCTGCAAAGTGCTGCTGCTATTTTGTGTTTATTTTAAACTATTTTTCGTCAAATAGCACGATTTTGTAGAAAAATCCACTATCGCTTCGTTTCTCACTACGGCCGGTTGCTCTTGGCACCGGGTTTTTATAAGCTCGCTTATCGCAACCGCAGTTTCAGCATGCGCGTCGAGTTAAATGCCTCATTAAAATCCTGACGCCTTATTTCGCCACAAATTGTCAAGTTGTAAACGCAGTCATTTGCAGTGCATTTCCTGTCACGATCCACCGCTGCACGATCCCTACCATCGACAATAAAACTGCATTTAAAAGATTTTATCGCTGACGAACTTCCGTTTCTCACGCTCATTTTTCACACACATCAGCACACGGTCTTTGCACGTAGTGCTGCACACGAGAATGATTCTTTTTACTGTTTTCTCCGAGCCTAACGGGAGCAGAACTATAACGCTTGCTAATAGTGGTTCAGCTTGCACCCCCCACTAGTGCTTTTCGCGGAAGGTTAAGTATTTCCGCACGGTTATGTGATTTATTAAGTGCGTGTGGAGTTAAAAACAGTACCCTGCCCCAACTTCAACATCGGTGTCAAATATTTAAAACTATCAGTGTCGTGTGTAGTGTTTTTGTGTTGTGCTGTGCATACGTGTTATGTAAAATGTAAGGATTAAATAGAATCAACAGATACTTTCTTTCTAAGGAGTAACACCAACTGCAGAATAAAAAATTCTAAAGTGTTAGATTCGTATGACCTCTACCCTCTATCTCTTATAGGTGAGTACGAAAGTTTATTTTCATATCCACTTAATTTTAATCCAGATAAACTTTTCGGGGAATAGCTTCATTACACATCCGTTATACATCCAAAGGGACGCTATACACTGGCCTTAATATTCTAAATTCTTTCCATCAACATGGCGAGCAAGAACTGAAAAGCGACATGCCTTTAAAAAAGAATGGCTAAGCATTGTACAATTCGAACCATTTATAACAGATATCTCGGAAATGGCTGACGTCACAAAAAAGTTATGTCAAATAAATTGTGTGTGTTTTTACAGAGATCTAAATTTTTTGTATTGTGTGTTTTCCTCAAACCTTAGCAGTTATACAAGATTATAGAAAATTTCTTCCGAATCAAGAGGACTTCACAGGCTATTTCCACAAAATTCAAGATATACATTTTATTTTCATATAAATGTCTTTAATATATGGTGTTGTAATTAAAATCGTCAGAGACAGTTTTATAAAATAAAACCGTTCGGAAAATAGTTCATGTAAAGGGTAGTTTGGGGTGGAGGGACTTTCTTGAAAATCTCTGTGTCGTATCTTTGGAAGGTACTCAACCTAAATACCAAGTTTAGTATTTATCCGACTTTTCATTTTTGAGTTATGCTGCTCTGACACATACACACAGACACACACACACGCAGAATTTTCTAAGAATGTTTTTATTCAGGGGACCTCAAAACAAGTATTTAGTTTTCCAGTGAAATCTCAATATTGAATATTTGGATGCAATGCATACCTCCTCTACCTACTATTTTACGTGGTAGAGAGAGTAGAAATACCAACCTCTTCAGCAATGGTGTTTATTGACGAGAAACGTAGGCGTAAAAGTTAAAAATATAGATCGGTGCACGCTAAATTTATAAAAAATCTGTATTCCTGGTTTCCTTAAGAAATAAATGCACAATTTGTAACAAGGAAATTTTGATACAGCAACTTAATTCTTTCGAAATCTTTGGAAAACCGTATCTTTATTTTTTTTTCGGTACCGAAATTTAACAATTTCTTAAAACAACTTGTAAAATTGTATATAAAACTCTGTAGGGAAGTTTATACTAATGTTGTTGTGAATTTTTATAGGATGCACAGGTCCACAGTTGTCCAGCTTGACAATATAAAAGGTTTTAGAACGAATAGCAAATTACAAAAAGCCCCTAAATCAATATCATTACATTCATTCATTCATTATCTGTTTACCTTCCTCTTATGTAGAACTTACACCCCCCAGGACTTACAAGCGGGTGCCTGGGGTCAGAGGCCCGTCGAGGAGCAGATACTCATGGATCAGACAGAGCATCCAGGATGGGTGATCAGCCCGATGCCTGGTATGGGATGAAGGACGTTGCGACTGTTCTAATGTTACTTATGTGTTTAACATTAATATAGCACCACGTTTGGAAGCCAATTTACGAGAGCAAATATATGTTTTTCTTTACGCGATGCCATCTTGTGTGACGTCACTCCTTGTTTGGTTCGTTTAACTCCATCTGGCGTAGCAATTTGCATCAATTAGTTTCTGAAAGAATTTAAGGTTATGTATATTGTCCTCCGGCTAGCTATCATATTATCTTAGTAGAACAAGTATCTCTTGCAGGGTGTGAAGCGGAAAGGAATCTTTTGTCTAGTAATGATATTGACGAAGAAATTGGTTTTATAATCTTTATTGCAGAACACGTTCACGAACACTTTCACAGATTTATCTGGATAATCGCCATACTGAAACTGTTTGTAATAACTTCTCACTTTTAACTCACGTACTTCAACTTTATATATTTAACTGTATAATACTTTATAATAGTCCTTGTAATTCTGTTGCGCGTAACTTGACGAAATAAATGAACGGAGAATTTTGTAGAACTGGTGGGCTGACGTGTAATGTGTTGAGAATCTTGTTGAACTGGGGGACGATGTGTAATGTGTTGAGAATCTGGTTGCACTGGGGACGATGTGTAATGTTTTGAGAATCTTGTAGAACTGGGGGGAACGCTCCCTTGAACCTACACTATTTATAGGCTTGCCTCAAGATACGCCTAAAGATTATAAATGAACTGCTATTGGCTAATAAAACGCGCCAACATTAGCGTCTATTTTACTATCCAATGAAAACCACTAATACATATTTCTTTTAGAGAACATTCTAGAAGCTTTTTTTTACCGAAAAGGCGCGAAACATTACGTAACTTCCTGGTTCCCGGTAACGATAAACAACTCACCCCATCGCTGCATTCTTGCGCCATTACTAACAGTTTCAGTAAAGCCTTATATTATTATTTACCAATAATAATTACAATTAATAAACCTCTGAAATCAATGTCACATAAAATACATATTTATATTACAATTATTATTTACCTTTAAGTAATTTATGATACAAATTACCGTATCATATGCCCCACTAGAAACATAATTATAAATATTTATAACTTGTTTGAGAATTTTATAATTTGTGTTTTTAGTCTCCTAAATCTTGGAACACACGCTATCACTTTCACTTTACACTTCACACGCATTTAACACACGACATATTTTTTTTATCTCGCCACTACTTACTGGCTCTGGTTTAATTAATTTAGATATTAATCTGACATCACAAATTTTTGATAGCAAATACTTTACCCTAAATTATTTAATCACTGTTTCAAAATTGTTTACCCTCTTACATTGTTGACAAAAATTTATACATTTAAGATTTTTGTAATTATTACACATATTTACCAAAATATTCACCCTCTACATATATTTACATCTCTTAAATCTAGACAATGTTTCACATTTTCTGTTTGCTACATAAATATTTTTTTTTTGAATTTATTATTATTTTAACAATACTTTTAGAATTGTATTTACGTACTTTTAAGTTAATATCATATTCATTCTTAATTCTAAAATTTTGTTACAGTTACTAAAAATTTAATTTATTTATTTTCTTCTCAAACAGTTAGTCATGACCACAATTTATTTCTCCATTCATATGATTTACATTTTTATTTAACCCTCTTACGTTCCAATACATTGTTCTGCATTTCGCCTTTAACTATCCAGCATTTACTTTACATCTCATTCCTATTTACCCTCCTGGATCAAATTGTGTGTGGCTAAACATTACTCGTAGCCGTAACCTAACCTTCAAATTATTGTTCATGAATAACCTCTTGTATTCATATGACATTTCGTTCCCTGATAATACTTGAAAACAATCTACAGTTTCTTGAACAATACATCTTTTAACAACTTTCATTTTCAATTCTTCTACTATCTTTTTAACTTGAGAATGCTCTGACAAATCTGTACCAAACTGTACTGGACTGGAGTTTTCAATTTGAACATCTTGGTACTGTTTATTTCTTTGCATTACTGACTCATTCTGTATTTCTGATATCTCCCCTCTGAAATTAACTTGCGCCTGATTCACATCTACATTCCTAACCTCTTTCATCTCTCTTAACTCACTTGACATACTACTCATTTGACTTCCTAACTCTGTACATTCTACATTAACCTCACTTTTAGTATTAACCTCACTTTCTTTGTTACCTATTTCCCTGCTCATATCTGACATTTTCTTTGAAATTTCTCCTATCTCACTTACTATTACTTCCTCATTTTTATCTCTCATTTCTGGCATACTACTATCTAGCTTCATAACTTTCTTTTCAATTTCTTCACTGCTTTGATCTACTGTTTGCTCTAATTTCTCATTCCTCCTACCAATACTTTCAATTGATTTCCTGTTTTGTTCTAAGCTCTTACCAATATCTTCCCTTAATTCCCTATGACTCTTTTGCATATCTTCCCTGTTTTGATCTATTTTCTTTTCTAATTTCTCATTATTCTTACAAATTTCTTCCCTTAATTCTCTATTATTTTGACTTAGGTCTTCTAATTTCCCATTAGTTTTACCAATATCTTCCCTTAATTCTCTATTATTTTGACTTAGGTCTTCTAATTTCCCATTAGTTTTACCAATATCTTCCCTTAATTCTCTATTCATATTTCTCAGCATTTCCATAATCATAATAGTATCAGGATTAACATTTCCTGCTATTCTATTCTCACTTTCTACACTAACATTTTCATCTTCAAATCCTAAAAAGTCTGGGCTATTTCCTGTAACTTGTATTGGATCACAGCTAACTGTTACACTATCTCCCTCCATAATTATTTCTTCTGTATTACTAGCAGCCATTGTTTTTATTTTCCTACCACTCCTAAGGATCATTTAATTACCTTTTTGATGCTGTATGTTGCTGTAGCTTTGATGTCCAGCGTTCTGCCCCATTCTCCTAGGTTTGTATGTCGCTTCTGCGTTGTATGATGATGAATCTACGTTGTCTCGATGTTTTTGTAGTTGAATTACCCTGTTGTCTCGGAATCTGCGTCTTGTAGATCGTTTCACTGCTGCGTTCGCCTCTTCCTGGTTTTTCTTGTTCCTTTCCTAGTCATCTAGCCCCACGTTGGGCGCCAATTTGCGACTGTTCTAATGTTACTTATGTGTTTAACATTAATATAGCACCACGTTTGGAAGCCAATTTACGAGAGCAAATATATGTTTTTCTTTACGCGATGCCATCTTGTGTGACGTCACTCCTTGTTTGGTTCGTTTAACTCCATCTGGCGTAGCAATTTGCATCAATTAGTTTCTGAAAGAATTTAAGGTTATGTATATTGTCCTCCGGCTAGCTATCATATTATCTTAGTAGAACAAGTATCTCTTGCAGGGTGTGAAGCGGAAAGGAATCTTTTGTCTAGAAATGATATTGACGAAGAAATTGGTTTTATAATCTTTATTGCAGAACACGTTCACGAACACTTTCACAGATTTATCTGGATAATCGCCATACTGAAACTGTTTGTAATAACTTCTCACTTTTAACTCACGTACTTCAACTTTATATATTTAACTGTATAATACTTTATAATAGTCCTTGTAATTCTGTTGCGCGTAACTTGACGAAATAAATGAACGGAGAATTTTGTAGAACTGGTGGGCTGACGTGTAATGTGTTGAGAATCTTGTTGAACTGGGGGACGATGTGTAATGTGTTGAGAATCTGGTTGCACTGGGGACGATGTGTAATGTTTTGAGAATCTTGTTGAACTGGGGGGAACGCTCCCTTGAACCTACACTATTTATAGGCTTGCCTCAAGATACGCCTAAAGATTATAAATGAACTGCTATTGGCTAATAAAACGCGCCAACATTAGCGTCTATTTTACTATCCAATGAAAACCACTAATACATATTTCTTTTAGAGAACATTCTAGAAGCTTTTTTTTACCGAAAAGGCGCGAAACATTACGTAACTTCCTGGTTCCCGGTAACGATAAACAACTCACCCCATCGCTGCATTCTTGCGCCATTACTAACAGTTTCAGTAAAGCCTTATATTATTATTTACCAATAATAATTACAATTAATAAACCTCTGAAATCAATGTCACATAAAAATACATATTTATATTACAATTATTATTTACCTTTAAGTAATTTATGATACAAATTACCGTATCAAAGTAGATGAAACGAAATGTTGGTGAAATGGATGAAAGGAAAGGTGATGAGGGAGCAGTTGGTGGAATGAATGGCGGGGGAAACCGGAGAACCCGGAGAAAACCCGCCCAGACGCCCCTTCGTCCACCACAAATCCCACATGCAGGTCCCTGGGATTGAACCCGGACCGCCTAGATGGGAGGCGAGCGGTCTAACCACTCGGCCACGGCGCCGCCCTATTATTACATGCAGTTGTGAAAAATAATAATGATTAATAAATTCTGGGATTACGAGAAATTTGTTAATATTAGTTTAAACGTATATAGTTGCAAGAAAAGTGAGTATAGCTAGCTCGAAACTTAGCGTTGTTGTCACAAATAAAGGATATAGAGAAAACTCTGATTTTCATAAAAGTAAGATTAAAACTACTTGCTTAAGGTAAAATGCTTGTCTCATATTAAGAATATTCTCAGATATTCGGAGAATGGCGCGAAAGTTGAGTCTGACGCCTTGTTATTTTATTCCGTTTTTTCTTCAAGTGGGTTTCTCTATTGTTACATTTGTATAGTCACTGTAACTATTTTTACTTTCTCTACCACGTACATAGCAGATACAGGAGGAATTGCATTGCACTCAAATATTCGATACCGGGATTTCACCAGAAATTTATCTATAGATTTGCACATTTCAACTCATTACATAATTGGCTTGTATTGTGCATGATGTTTCATTTAAATACCCACAAACTGGGCCTGTGATTATTACTTATTGTTTTTATGTGTTTCAGTGGGTGAATAATAATTAGTTTGTTGGTATCGTTATCACAGTACTGTTTCACTTGTGAAATTCCGTTCTCTTTGTATGAAAATGAAAAAAGAATAGATAAAAGAATGACGAGTTTTAGTGAGAAAGGTCTAAAGCTTTTAAACATTAAAATCAACATGGAAACTTTGTAAATAGACAACGCCACAAAGTAGTAATAATAATAATAATAATAATAATAATAATAATAATAATACACATAAATTGTGTGCTTTAACGTTCTTGTACAGTAAGGCTTCGTTTCCTACGGTTTAACAGTTGCACAAACGACATTCACAATGAGACTACTTCACAGCTATTCCCAGAAAATTGAAGTTATACATTTTATTTGTCATGCAGATATCTTAAACATACCGTACCGTAATCAAAAGGGTTAGAGCCATTTTAAGACAATAAAAATAACGAACTTTCTTCCACTAAACGTATAGTTTGCGGTGTGGGAATTTTCTTGAAAATCTACGGTTTGTTAAATTTTTTTTATACGCTACTATTATAGTGTGTGTGTGTGTGCGAGTATGTGCCTAGTATCCGTGCGCCACAAGCCAGAACGACGACATTATAGAAAAGCTTCATCATTTGCCTACCGGACAGGGACAACCACGAAAAACCTGAAAAAAGCTCTAAGAGTATTCTAACGCCTACCGATCTGGAAAACCCATGAAAACAAGATAGTACACTTTTTTGCCCGCTTTCGACCGGCAATGAGAACCCTGCTCCTACGTACGCTAGCGACCAGGTTTTTTGGTATAGTTAAATTACGTCTGTGCAAAGGGCGTCTGTACCGCTTTAAAAAACCTAGGTATATCAGTGCGTAGTGATGTTGGTTGATCTTAAAGCTGGTTAAGCATTTTTCAAAAACAGTTTGCTACACGCTACTATTAAATGTGTGTGTGTGTGCGAGTATGTGCCTAGTATCCGTGCGCCGACAAGGTAAAACTTCATCATTTGCCTACCGGGCAGGGACAACCACTAAAAACCTGAAAAACCTCGAAAATTAGAAACGGCTTCGTCAACCACTACAGCAAACGCCTACCAACCAGGGAAAACCTATGAAAAAGCAGAAAGAGCTTGCATTCGTTTACCAACCACAGAAAACCCCCAAAAACTAGTTATTTTTTAAAAAAACGAAAAAACAAAAAGAAAAAAAAGAAAAAAAGGAAAAGACGAATAATATAAGTATGGCAACTGCAACGGTTGTGTCTGTGTGTGTGTGTGTGCCTATTTAATTTTTATTTTCTTTTGCACTGCACACATTTGTGTTACAATATATATGCATTTTCAATTTTGGGAAAACCTATGAAAAAGCAGAAACAGCTTGCATTCGTCTACCAACCAGAGAAAACCCCGAAACACTAGTTATTTAAAATTGCTGATGAGTTCTGGATAGGCTTTTGCAGATCTTGTTGGTAGCAAAACTTACCTTTTACATCACCTCCAACATACCCCAGTCCCACACCTTTTTTCTTTCCACCAATCATAATCTCTCTTATTCTTACCAATCAACAACTTTCATTTGTTCCTTTCCACCAATAACATCACTTCTTATTCCCACCAATCACAACTTCACACGTCACTTTCTGTTATACTTTTTATCCCTCGTTCGCCATCTTTTCCCTCTTTCAGTCCCAACCTCCGCACAGATAACACCTCACCGCTCCTTAACCTCAACTTCATGCCTCCGCCATCTTATTTAGTTCCCATTTTTACCACCGCGCCTCTCATCTCCCAACCAGATTGCCGGCAAGAACAGATCTCGTTCATTCACACCTCGACGGTTGACTCGACAGCAGCTACTGTGAACACCTACGTCGTACACTTTTTTGACCGCTTTCGACCGGCTATGAGAACCCTGCTCCTACGTACGCTAGCGACCATCACGATGGTCCAGTGCCAGGTTTTTGGTATAGTTAAATTACGTCTGTGCAAAGGGCGTCTGTACCGCTTTAAAAAGCCTAGGTATATCAGTGCGTAGTGATGTTGGTTGATCTTAAAGCTGGTTAAGCATTTTCAAAAACAGTTTGCTTTTATTTTTTTCGCGTCGCGTGAAGCTGCTGCGCTTTTGGTGACGCATCCACACCAGTAACAGGTAAGTACCACAAGCATAATTATTTTTCGGGCCTGCTTGGCGTAGGAATATATCCTTTCGTGTTTTGGTACTGTAACCTCAAATCTCCTTACCCTCCTCTTGCGTCCACCATCTTGTTTGGTTCTCACCGCATCTCCTTGTCGCAGACCCTCCGCCATTTTTAGTTCCCACTATTTTAACCTCAAAATCTGCTCTTCTAAGCTCTTGCTACCGCCATCTTCTTTTAGTTCCCATTCTCTCCACCGCGTCTCCTTGCCCCCACCTCTTGCGACCGCCATGTTCACCACTAACCTCCAAATTTCCTCGTCCTTAAACCTCTTGTCTCAACCATCTTGTTTAGTTCCCATTTTCGCCACCGCATCTCATATCGCCCCATCTCTCTATCCACTCAAGAAAACTACCATCCAACGTTCAAAAATTGCTGATCAGTTCTCGACAGGCTTTTGCAAATCTTGTTGCTAGCAAAACTTACCTTTCCCATCACCTCCAACATACCCCACTTCCACACCTTTTTCTTTCCACCAATCTTAATCTCTCTTATTCTTACCAATCAACAACTTTCATTTGTTCCTTTCCACCAATAACATCACTGCTTATTCCCACCAATCACAACTTCACACGTCACTTTCTGTTATACTTTTTATCCCTCGCTCCCCATCTTTTCCCTCTTTCAGTCCCGACCTCCGCACAGACAACACCTCGCCACCCCGCTCCTCTCCATCACGTGACCTCCATACTCTTTCATCTTCCTTCCTTCATCTTCCACCCGAATTAACGAACCAATCAAAACACTCCACGTCACTTCCTGTTTTTCCTTCACCTTTCCCTAATCCTCAATTCTTTTAACTCGTCCCGGATGAACCAATTGCAATAACGATAATCCTTCCGCTCAGGGCGCTTTTCAAACTTGCCGCCGTCGCACGCAGCGACACTAGCGACACTAGCGCCCCTAGCGGCAGGATTATCGTTAATCCAATTGGCTCATCCGGGACTTATACTACTGGGGCTTTCTCCAAAATATTTGTAACGTACTTTGAAAGATACTGAACTTAAATAAAAGTTTGGTGCTTATCATATTTTTCGTTTTTGAATTATGCTGTTCACAGAAACACACGCGAGCCATTTTCCAAAAAAGAAGAAAATGTTTTTGGATTCAGGGTGCTTCAAAACTTATATTTCCAGTGAAACCTCGATATCAAATTTTTGGGCGAAATGCAATACCTTCTCTACCAACTATGCAGATGGTACAGAAAGTAAAAATCCACGTATTAATGTTTGCAACAAAAGGATTTGCCAAATGAAGGCAAAGTTAGTTACCAATTTAAACTGTATCATTCTGAAATCAAGTGACCTTGCAGCCGAAACTGGAAGCTAATATTTTGAATATCGCCTTTTTATTCCATATGATTTCTTTCATAGGCATTTCAAGGTAGATTCAGATATAACCCTTTCCTTATTAGATGACACACCAAAGCAGACTTCTGTCTAGGAAAATGTAAACATAAATCAGAGAACATTTTGGAAATGCTTAAAAATGCTCTTTGACTTAAACTGTTATATTTGAACGAAAATAATCTTTTACTGCAGTAAAAGTTTGTTTTTATGTGTAGCTTGTGATTTTCAAGATATTCAAATTCAACTCAAAGAATAAAGATTTCAGAGATTATTTATATAAGAATTCTAGATATGTATATGTTCTATTGCTGTCTATATCAGTATACAAAATGTGTGGTATTTTGATAAAAAGTTTACGCCCATGTTTAAGAAACTAAAAAAACTAACTAACAATCTTGTTGCAAAATGTTTTTTAGGATGAGGGGGCTATCTTAGAAAACACCCGTTATCCTTAACAGGCGCCTGATTTGGGAATAAAAAATTGTATGTATCTGATATTTTATTTTGGAGTTATTCTATTTACAGACAGACACGCAGGCAGAAAGATGAAAAAGAACGAAATACTAACAGACAGAAGGATAGAGAGACAAACAAATAGACGTGTGGCTTTTACTAAAATATTGTTTTCGTAGGATTCATGGAGCTTCAAATTAAGCTTTAAGTAAAATATTGATATAAAAATTTTGGAAAAAATGTAATACTTCTTCTACCTTAGGTAAGTGACAGAGAAAGCAAACAAGAACTATGTTGTAGAATACGAAGTATTTCAGAATGTAAAGGTAAAGGTACCTACATATCACGGAGGAGCCCCCGGAATCGGGGTAGAGCACTGCAAGTAGGCCATAACGGCCCTTTTTGCTCCCAACGTGACCCCTAGGAGGAAGGGATGAGGAGAAAGACCCGAAGGGCGACCAGATTCGGATGCCGACGTGCGCAAGTCCCCTGAGAGTCCCCGCAGCCACGCCAGGGAAGAAACCTCTACAGAGCGCAAACCATCGCCCAGCCGCAACCCGCCGAACACCGTCGCCTGGTTTTGCAATCCTGAAACAGATGGTAAGGAAGATGAGGGTACAGGAATGTCGTGATAGAAGATGAACCACCCCAGAATTCGCCTATCAACGTGGGGAAACCACAAGAAACCCATGGGCCAGAGTGGGCGTTCGCCGGGAATCGAACCCGGGACCTCCCGAATGCGGGCCACACACGCAGGCTGAAGAGCCTATTGTGCCTCATATTTTGGCATTAATCTAGTTCAATGGCCCGAATAAAACGGACCACGTCCTTGATATTGTCGCGGTATTCTCTCATGTTATCCTTTTTTACTTGGCGCCTGTTATTGTTTTATTATTTTTAATTTTTGGTTCTTTGTCCTCCGGCTAGCTATTATTACTCAGTCGAGCAAATATCTCTAAGCAGGGCGTGTAAACGGAAAGGAGTTGCTACTAAAAGATAACACTGATAAAAGAATTTGTTTTCACACTTTTATTGCCGTCACACTTAATTAATTTCACATCTTTAATGTTGATACACGCCTGATTGAAACTGTTATATTTACGAATGTAATTACTATCGTAATGGTTGTCGCGTATTCACATTTTGTAACTAACTTTAGGACGCGAGAGATTCTATAGAATTGCGTAATGTGTACCTCGCGACAGATTCTGTAGAACTGCGCGACGTTTACCTTGTGAATGATTCTGTAAAACTGCGTAATGTGTACCTCGCGAGAGATTCTGTAGAACTGCGTGATGTGTACCTCGTGAATGATTCTGTAGACCTGCGTAATGTGTACCTCGTGAATGATTGTGTAGAACTGCGTAATGTGTACCGCGCGAATGATTCTTTTGAACTGCGCGATACTTGCTTTTGGCTCAAGAATTTATACTCCCTCACCCCGATATGCCTAAACATTATAATAGAACTGCTATTGGTTACTAAATTGCGTCAACATTAGCGTCTGTTTTATAAGCCAATCATAATTACTAATACATATGCTATAGGGAAAATATTCCCTCCATTTCTAAAGAAAGGCACGCTACCCTAACGTCATTTGTTTATCTCTTCTAAGTGATAAACAACTCACCCCATTGCTTCATTGTTACCCACTCCTATTGTCAGTTTCAGTGACGCCGTGTAAACTTATTTCCTAACAATGCTTATAGCTAACAAACATCTAAAATCATTGTCATACAATAATGTTAGTTTACACTACAATCACTCAGGCATTCACAGTGTTGTGATATAAAATACTGCCTCATATGTCCCACTAGAAACATAATTATAAATATTTACAACCTTTTTTTTGAAATTATATAATTGGGTTTTTAGTCTCCTGAATCTTGTAACACACGATATCTATCACTTGCACGTAACACTGCACACGCATTTTACCACACATTGTAATTCATGCCTTTTTCTGGCCACTATTCACTGGCTCGGGTCTAATGTGTTTATATACACATCTGACCTTAAAGGGTTTTTTTTATACAGCAAATACTATACCCTGAACTATTTAGGTCACTGTTACAAAATGGTTACACTTTCTTAGGTTATTGACATATAAATTTATACACTCAAGATTTTTACCCTAGTTCAATTTGTAATTATTGAATATATTTACCAAAATATTCATCCTCTACACAAATATATTTACATCTCTTAATTTTAAGACATAATTTCACATTATCTGTGTGCTACATAAATGTTTGACTTTAATTATCCTTACCCTTTTTTATTGTTTTGTACTTGATATTCTCAATACTCTTTGAATTATATCTACATACTTTTACTTTAATATGACATTTAATTATCCTTATTACATGCTTCATTTCAAATGAGGCTACAGTTTACTAAAAATGTTCCTCTTCCCATTTAACCATTTATTTCTGTCCTGCATTTATTTATCCTTCCTTATGACATATATACATAGTTAATCCTCTTACATTCCAATACTTTGTTCTGCAGTTCAGCTTTACTTATCCTAAATTTACTTTTCATCTTCTTGGTCTTCTGTTTCATCTTTATCCTCAATGTTGCATTGTTTCAGCATCTCAATATGGAACTTTCCAATGGCTTTTCGGGTTGTTGGGTTACATAATTCATATGTGTTTGTTCCATATACTTCAACAACTTCATATGGTCCTGATACTTTAGAAACATTCGCCAATAAAGTTTATTTGCCTTAACGGACAATTTCTTAGTTTTAACCAGAACTAAATCTCCTATTTTGATCTTCCATTCTTTTCTTTTCTTCTCTTCATGTTTCCTTTTTCTTTTTATGGCTTTTTTCTTCATCCTTTCGAATGCTTGTCGGAACATCTCTTCTTCCGTTTGTGGTATTGAGTGCTCATCTGGAATGGCTTCTGGAATTTTCTTACATATTGTATTTATCTTCTTTCCTAATTTAAGTTCACATGGTTTGTATCCTGTCACATTGTTTACTGTTTCGTTGAGTAGATTATGAACGAAATTCACGTATCCATACCATTGGGTTTGTTTTCAATGACACAGCACCCTTAGGTAATTCGAAATTTCCTTAATTTCCCTCTCCACTGGGTTGGAGTTCGGTCTGTATCTTGACGAAAAATACTGTTTAATGCCATTTTCTTTCAGTCCCTCCATAGATCTTTTTCCTGTGAAGGACGAAGCATTGTCGCTCAATACGGATTGGATTGGTCCTTCCTCTATCACATATGACTTGAGTAGCCTATTCAAACATGCTAAACTCGTTGGTTTTCTCAAAGGGTAAATTCTTACATATTTGCTGAATATATCATAACAGACAAATATATATTTGTTTCCAAATTGACTTGGAGGCATAGGACCATGAATGTCAATACTAATTACGCACCTCGGCTTATCCCTTATAACCGAATTGGTCTCAAATGCATATGCTGCATTTATTTGTCTTGCCTTCTGACATAGGTTGCAACACGAGATAAATTTCCGAACTTTCTGACGCAATTTGGATATGCATAAATTTTCTAAAATCATAGAAGTTGTCCGGTCCGTCTTTGAGTGTGCTAACCCTTCGTGAAAATTCTTAATTAGCTCCTTTTCCATGCTTTTCGGAACCATTACCTTCCAACTAGGCATTTGTTTTCCATGCTTCTTGTATAATGTTCCATTCCGAATTGCTACAATTTCTTTCTTTGCCTCTTCAATTAATGGTGCATTTCCTTTTAGTTCAAATAATTTTGCGTCCTCATTTTGGATTTCTCCCATATTTTTCAATTTTCTTATTATTTCTTTGCTTAAAGGAACTTCAATTGTCAATATTTTGACTTCATTTCTAGGCCTTTCAATATTCTCGGGAATTTGTGGGTTGTAGTTTAATCTCGATAGCAAATCGCTAAAGGTGTTATTCTTGCCAGGAATGTGTATAATTTCAATATCGAATGCTGATATTGCGTGAATGTATTTAGCAAGTTTTCCACTACATAATCTACAACGTTGGATGAAAGTTGGGCTGATGTGATCCGAATATACTTTCACGTTTTGCTGATAAATATAGGTCTTGAAACGAATTAATGAAAAATAGAGTGCTCCAATTTCTAACTGAGTCACCGAAGAATTCCGCTCAATGTTTGCAAGTCCTCTAGAAGCTGTACTAATGACATGAAACTCATTATTGATGTCTCGCTGTCCTAAAATTCCGGCGAATCCTTGCATTGATGCGTCGACATAAATCTCGTATTTCAAGTTTTCTCTGGGCCTCTCGAGCAATATGGACTTAGCCAAGAGTTCTTTGACCCTCTCAAAACTTTTTTGATGATCCACTGTCCATTTCCACTTGATATACTTTCGGAGTAGCTGCCGCAGTGCTTCTATTTCAGCCGAATACCTTGGTACGAACTTACGCTGAAAGTTCAATACCCCTAAGTGACGTCTAATTTGCTTTACGTTCCTTGGTGGTGTAATTTTCACTATGGCTTCTATTCTCTTCTGGTCAGGTCTTATACCCCGTTCATCCACTACATAACCCAGAAAATTTATTTCCTTGACACAAAATTTTGATTTTAGTATGTTCACAGTCATACCATGTTGTTGCAGTTTATTTAACACGTAATATACATTATTCATATGTTCCTCAACTGTTTGACTAATGATGAAGAAGTCGTCAATATACTTTATTAAAAAGTTATCTGCAGAATTTCCAAAAATACTGTGGATTGCTCTCAAAAATCCACTTCCTGAGTTAATTAAGCCAAAGGGATTTACACAAAAAGGATACTGGATCCCCGAGTATTGAAATGAAGTGTAATCACGCACTTGTGGATCTAGTTCCACTTGCCAATATGACGCAGTGAGGTGATTGGATGTAAAAAATCTCCCTCTTGAAACTTTGGTGATGTGTTGTTCAATTCCTTTACTTTGAAAATGATCTGACTTCACATATTGGTTGACATATCTACCATCTAATGTTAATCTCAAACTACCATCTAGTTTTATACCCCAACAGATCGAATTTATATACTGAGAATTACTTTGCTCAATAATCCCATTTTCTAACATGCTATTTATTAGTTTTCTAGCTTTGTCCCGGAGACTTATAGGCAAATTATCATAGTTATGCCTATATGGTGGCACATCTTCTACCTGAAATGTATGCTGGTATACGCTATATCTGCCTGGGATATTACTAAATACTGAACTATTGTTCATCAAAACATCATGAAGGATTTGTTTTTGTGTATTCGTAATGTTATAAGCCTCTTCACACTTGTGTAATATTTCTTCATTTCTCCTCTCTTCCCAGTTATTGTCTGTCTCGCTCACACGGTCGTCTTTTGTTCGGGTCGTAAATTTCTATACTTCATCTGGCCTTTCTACTAGCTGTAGAAAATATGGCGTGGTGTTCCCTTCATATCTTGTGACTACTTGCTTTATTTGCACGTTTCCATCTGTTTCCATTATTTGCACAAAAAATTCTTGATCACAAAGATCTTCCTCTTCCTTTGTCCTCTCAATCACGGATACTTTCTCTTTTATAAACGGCACCTTTATTTCTCTATTGTCTTTTGTCATTTTTAACTCCTCATGTTTATAATCTATACGTGATTCATATTCATGTAAGAAGTCACATCCTAAAATTATGTCACAAATCAAATGGTTTACAATTAGAAACATAACCTCGAAATTTTCTCCGCGGATAAGTATGTTAAGTAGAGCTTGTGTTTTTATGACCTGTGTCGTTCTTCCGATTGCAACACGACAAACTAAATTAGTGGTGGGAAGAGCCATAATTTTGTTACCCTCATTTATCAAATTTATATAAAATTTCTGCGAACAAATTGAAGCTGATGAGCCGGAATCTATAGTCGCAATAATCTCTTCCTTCGCAATTTCTATCTTAATATGAGGTGACTCGAAATTTTCCTCCTTATCTTTCTTTGCTGAAATCTTCTTACAGAGTGTGTGTGTAGGCATATTGTTTATTTTGGTAATCGATACTGAATAATTAAAGATGTCCTGAGAACCTACTCCACAGGAGTCTATTGACAGTTTTCTTGGTTGTTTCCATATTCATGTACGGGACTGCCGTTCCTAACCGGTGCTAAATTTATCTCATTTTCGCTCCCAATGTTTTGAGTTCCCCTTCCTCGTGTCCGAAATCCTCGATTTCTGAAATTATGTCATAATTTTCTTGCTGTTCCTCGGATCTTTCCCGGTTAGTTTTCCCTCCAGGGAGTGAAATTTCCCCTTTGCCTGACGTAGCGCCTTCCTTGATCTTGCCCTCTTTCCGGCAACCTTTCTGTCCTGGCTTAATTTATTTGTTCCTGCCGAGCTGGTCTCCCATCTATCGTCGGTCTTTCAAAATTTGGAACGTATGATTGGTACCGATGCCTGGTATTATTCTCATGACGTCTGTCTTGTCTTCTGCTTTGGTGATAATGACTAACTTGGTAATTTCGTCTATCTCGCACGTCTAAAAATCTATGCTCCCACTTTCGAGATATATCTTCTTCCTGTTGTTCCAAAGCTAACATTAATTCTGTCATCTCAAATATACTATGTGGTTTAGCAATTAATAAATAATTTTGTATCCTTAAAGGTTAATGCCTTGTGAGCAAACTCACAAAATCTTCCTCATTAATCGGAGGTGACAAGTTCCTAACTTGAATTGCATGTTTTAGTAAATAATCAGTCATTGATATTCCCTCTCGTGGATTAAATTGTCCATGGCTAAGCATTGTTCATGAATAGCCTCTTAAAGGATTCATATGAAATTTCACCCCCTGATACCATTTATAGCCAATCTAAAGTCTTCTGGTCCAAAAATCTTTTAACAACTATCATTTTCAATGCTTCCGGTATCTTTTTAATTTGAAAGTACTCTGACAAGTCTGCAATAAACTGTACTGGATTGGAGTTTTCTTAAATTTTGGAAGTGGCAAATCACTTAAGATATAATTATAGTATTGAATGTCCCTTATTTCCATATTAGATTCTCTAACGTTACTTGTACACTCTGAGTTTCGGCGTGGGCTATGGGTGAAGCCGCCGCGTCACACATTATTTGTCATACCTGAGGAAATACCTCTATCATTATTCTGTGGATCAGATACATTGACATCACATATATTGACCCTTGAACTCAATTCTAACCTATTTACAGTACCTTGCAGACTTTCATTTTGAACAGCTTCGCGCTTGTTAATTTCAGAAGTTAGTTTTTGATCCAAATTTATAGACAAAGCTTTGACTTCTTCGGACAACTTATTTCTTTGTGTTTCCGACTCCTTCTGAATTTCAAATATCTCCCGTCTGAAATAAACTTGCGCCTGAATTAAATCTGCATTCGTAGCCTCCTTCGTCTCTCTTAGCTCACTTGAAATGCTATTCATTCGGCTACCTAACTCTGTACATATTACATCAACATGTTCAATTTTAGTATTAACCTCACTTTTTTGGTTAGATATTTCCATGCTCATGTCTGACATTTTCTTTGAAATTTTTCCTATCTCACTTGCTATTATTTCCTGATTTTCATTCCTCATTCTTATCATACTACTATCTAGCTCCATAAATTTCTTTTCAATTTCTTCCCTTAATTGCCTATTACTCTTACCAATATTTTCCATGTTTTGATTTAATTTTTGCTCTAATTTCTCATTACTCTTACCAATATATTCCCTTAATTGATCTGTAATACTCTTACCAATATCTTTCATGTTTTGATTTAATTTTTGCTCTAATTTCTCATTACTCTTACCAATATCTTCCATGTTTTGATTTAATTTCCTATTACTTTCTAATTGGTCTGTAATACTCTTATTTAATGTTTCACCAAAATTTCTCAACATTTCCATCATCATACCAGCATCAAAATTAACATTTCCTCCTGCATTTACGTCTCTTTTTGAACCTTCATTTCCACCAACCGTTACAGTTACTTCACCCATGTTTGGTATAATAGTCTGACCCACATGTCTAATATATCTATCTCTGTCGTCGGCTACCTGCCCTGAAATGTTTACAACAATCCCAGATGTTTGAGTTGAATGACCTGATATTCTATTCTACACTTTCTTCACTGATATTTCCTCCCTCAAATCCTGCATTGTTTGAGCTATTTTCCGTAACCTGTATTGAATTACGGCCAATTGTTACATTATCCCCTTCCATAATTATTTCTTCAGTATTATTAGTGGGCATTGTTTTCTTAATCCTTCCACTTCTCAACAACATTTAATTTCTCACAATTTTTTGTTGTTTTTTTTGTTTTAGGATACACATAAAATTTACAATTTTATAACCTTTATGATGCTATCTGATGACGTTATTTTGATGTCCAGCTTCCTGCCCCTCTCCCCTAGATGTATATGTCGCCTCTGCGTCGCAGTACCATAGATCTACGCCGTCTCGCTGTCTTGGTGTCGAATTCCACTGTTGTCTTCTGTTCTAGTAGTCGCTGATGTCCTCTCATCCGCGTCGTCGGTCGTTCTGGTGGTTGTTTCTGGGATCTGCGTCTTGTAGTTAATTGCACTGCTCCATTCGCTCCACGTTCTGGTTATCTCGCCCCTTTCTGGTTATTTCATCCCTTCCTGGTTATTTCGCCCCACGTTCTGGGAGCCATTTGTCGCAGTAATCTATTAGTGTTATCTTATTTGCTGAGCATCTGTTATTGTTTTACTATTTTGAATTTTAGGTTCTTTGTCCTTCGGCTAGCTATTATTACTCAGTCGAGCAAATATCTCTAAGCAGGGCGTGTAAACGGAAAGGAGTTGTTACTAAAAGATAACACTGATAAAAGAATTTGTTTTTACACTTTTATTGCCGTCACACTTAATTAATAGTTCACATCTGTAAACTTTATACACGCCTGACTGACACTGTTATATTTCCGAATGTAATTACTGTCGTAATAGTTGTCACGTGCTTCAGATTTTGTAACTAACTTTACGACGCGAGAGATTCTGTAGAATTGCGTAATGTGTACCTCGCGAGAGATTTCTGAGAACTGCGTAATGTGTACCTCGCGACAGATTCTGTAGAACTGCGCGACGTTTACCTCGTGAATGATTCTGTAGAACTGCGCGATACTTGCCTATGGCTCAAGAATTTATACTCCCTCACCCCGATATGCCTAAACATTATAATAGAGCTGCTATTGGTTACTAAATCGCGCCAACATTAGCGTCTGTTTTGTTAGCCAATCATAATTACTAAAACATATGCTCTAGGGAAGATATTCCCTCTATTTCTAAAGAAAGGCACGCTACCCTAATGTCATTTGTTTGTCTCTTCTAAGTGATAAACAACTCACCCCCTCGCTTCATTGTTACCCACTCCTATTGTCAGTTTCAGTGAGGCCGTGTAAACTTATTTCCTAACAATGCTTATGGCTAACAAACATCTAAAATCATTGTCATACAATAATGTTAATTTACACTACAATCACTCTGGCATTCACAGTATTGTGATATAAAATACTGCCTCAATATATGCCTTTTTTATATGCTCAAGTTCTAAAAAGAAGGATACATACCTATGCACTAGTTATCTAGCCACATTGCCTATGCACAGCGAAATCCCGCTCGGTACTTTAGGATGCATTTTTGCCCCTTAAATACTCTTTATTGATTCAATATTTCTTAGTTTCGCTACATTTTTGAAACTCAAGTTTATATTCACGAAGATCCAAAGTTTCAGGAACAAATGAGGTAATGAATTCTTCCTAAAACTCTTACTTTCGTGTACTTTCCTTTTACTATAACTGGATAAGTTATGCTTATGAATGACAAAACTGATGCCATGAGCAAATTAAAAACAGAATAAGTAATTTCCTAATCATTAAAGACAGACAAAATATGAAGAAAAGGTTAACAAAACATGGATTTTTACACTTAAATATGAAAACAAGAAGAAAAAATTACAAAATGTTATGAAAGGTATATTTTAATGCCAAAACATTTTATACTTTAAGGACTTGGAGTAGTTCACTTGATTAGTTTAAAAACAGGCTTTGTAGTTTTTTGCCCATATTTAATAGTAAAATATCAAATAAAATATAACAATTTACATGGGGTTTATAGATTTTAATCATTGTGAAACTCTTAAACTTAGAAGAAAAGAAAGAGAAGTTACTGGTAATGTTGTCCTTGCGTAATATGAATTATAATATATCAATAAAAACACAGGTTCGCGAAAATAAAAGCTCCACAAGTTTAGCACGTGACGTCTAATAGAGGGAATGCTACATTTTGTTAACTGTACCTGACTTGTTGAAAGAGTGGCTTGTATTTTCTAATTGTGTCTAACAGCTGCTACCTGAATAAAATATTTGTAAGGCCCGAATCATTGCTACGGAAATTATTTTAAAAGCGAAAAATCGTAAATCATAAAAGATAAAGAAATATGAAGATTTTTATAGAATATGAAGATTTTACATAAATGTTATAAAATATTACATTTTATGTCACGTGTACTGAATTCTACACCCTTCAAAACGTAAAATACTTGTTCCCATAATGATAGCAAGCATGGTTTAGAATATGAAATTTCATATTTTGCCTGTCTCTACTTTTCACTAAGCTATACATCCTAGCAAATACAAACACGAGAGTCTTTTTATTCATCTTTATTTTACTCTGCCCGTTTGATAAAGCATCCCTTAGCATTATCATCATCAACGTTACCTACCATCATTAATATTACCTTTTCATTCTTTGTCTTTTCACGGTGTTTGTGCAATGATCTGTGCTTGCTCAATACTCCATCAATTCTTAGTCTGGCAGTTGTTAATGTCTTTGCGTTTTGGATCCTATACATGTTCTAGAAATCTATTGATATTTATTTTTTGTAGGTGGTTATAATTGTTGTTGTTAGTTTTTGGTTTCAATAGTCATGAGTTTAAGGATGACAGTAACAAATCGAAAAATAGGATACACCCTAAAAAAGCCTATTTAAGAAGTACAAACGAATTTGTCATGTAGCATAATAACCATTTTATATTCTACACACTCATGCAGACTTACGTACCGCATGATAATCCCAATCTACCTATTACGTATCGTGTGAGTATACGCAGAGGAAGCAGTGGCAGAAGACCCGCCAGTTGTGCAGTAGGTCTTGGACCGCCTTGGACTATCGCACAGATGCACACTATTAGGTCCTATTAATTACCTTTAAGAAATGTGTACATAATAGTATACACAAAAATACAGCGTCGGTTTGCTCTGTTTCACTATTAAAGTAGACTGATATTAATTGCTTTAAATAGGAATGGAGCACACAGAACTATAAAGACAGGAAGGTACAGTCGAAATTAACTAAAATTTATTATTCAATCATAGTAGCAAATACACTCTCAGTGATGGCGAAAACGCGACTCGCGAGGCAGTGTGACTCGTAGGTGCAACTCCTTTTCTAGCCATCTATTCATTTGTTTTCCATGTGCTGCTGAGTGGTGTAATGCGTGTTGCATATCTGATGACTCGAGAGAGAAAGGCATTTTTGCCACCCTTGCTTTATAGTATAGAGCAGGCTATTTCAACTCAGCTGGGCTGAATAGAGTACTGGCGCTTACGCAGCAACAGTGCTCGGAATCCGATCGGTTGGGGAGCGTGATAAACAATACGTTACTAGGCGAAGGTCATAATACAAGTGCTTGCGCTTCTTACCACTTCATTCAACCTTGACGACAGTTTCCCCCCAATGCCGAGGTGTAGTGCTTGCTGCAGGCAGACTCGATGATGACGACGACGACGTGTTGGCCGGCTGAGGGCAACCCGAAGGTGTGTTAGGCGTGTACCTGCCCTAACTAGCGCTTAACCACGTAGTGACGGGATATGGGGGTTACAGGATGGCGGAAAGGAGGGGGTGGGAAAGGAGGTAAAAACGTTTGTTCCTCAACGGTAGCCGATCATGGTGCAACGGCCCTTGTGCACCGCTGGTGTTAGTAATTTGTTAATTTAGAAATGCAGGGGTAGTAATTTTGAAGTCCAAGCTACTCTTGAAGGGATTGTATAGGAGCTCAGCCTTAGCTGCTGGTGGAGGTGCTCCGTTGTTACCGGATGTGCCCGTATGCCATGCGGGGAAGCCGGTGACGCCTCAAGCGGCGTGTTCTGGAGTTATAGTCCCCAAGAGACCGAACGAGGGCGCTCTGATGGTGTGGCAACTGGCCGTAAAATTTTGCGGCCCAGCACCTAATTTCATCCGCGTAAGGAAGAGATGAGGCTTCTTGAAGCAGTCTCACGGGAAAGGAGCGGTTTACAGAATAGATAGCCCGAAGGCCCTTATTCTGTTCCCGTTGCAGAAGCAGCAGACTGGAGTCTGCGGCCATGCCCCAGATCTCGCAGGCGTAAAGCAGGACGGGGATTATGAGCGCTCGAAAAAGGTGTAACTTAAGAGGGACAGGCATCCCCGACCTCAGCATGGGGTACAATGAAGCCGTAGCCCCAGTGGCCAGGCAGTCTCTGCAAAACCCTGTTTCTTATAACCTTGCCCCACAGACATGTATTCTTGCGCTGAGTTTCCTTTCCCTTTCTTCTGGTTGCCTAACGTACACCTTCGAATGGTGACAAACAAGGCATTTGCAGTGCAATGGGAAGCGATAAAAGCGAAATAAACGCATTGTTGTGATAGATGCACACGCGTTTGTCATAGTAAGAGGCAGGTTTAAATCAAAGGAACCTCCCATCTATTTGTTGATAAGAATTTACATGTATTGATGCATTAAGTTTGTTGCGTAGCACATCAAATTCATATGGTTATGGAAATGTTAAGTTTGACAAATATTCTCGAATATATTAAGGTAAATAACCATGTTAAATAAGGAGCTACTTTGTATCGCGTAACAACCTACTCCACGACAACAACCAATGAGAGGTGAGTAGTTAACGTGATTGTTAAGAGATACGGGGCAAAACTATGTGGAACAAACCTTAGTCGTAAATAATCCGTAGCTCTCTGGCGCGCACCAAAGCTGGAACAGACTGATTGATACAGTTTGTTTCGTTTATAGTGTCTGTGATCGAAGATCACAGTAAACATGATACTACAAGGCTAATAGATTCATGATTCTATGGAATGGATTATACGGATTTTCCTTTGTTATAATGGCTTGTCTATATTTTATAAGCTGCTGAAAAGAGAGCTATTTGGACTTAACCTAAAGTTATATTCTCAATTCTAAATAGGAGAACATTTGCCGAAATTTCTGCGAATTCAACCGGATGAGAAGGTATGGTCACCCTATGAGTTTTGCATTCAAAACGATATATTTTTATTTCTTTAAGTTCCATTTATACCCCGCCTTTAATTGTAATGGTCTTATCTGCGGCATTTCCTTGGAACATATTATTGCCTAGGCAATGGTGTTAACTCGCATTCGCTTGTGATTTGGGTTGCTGGTAAACTTTGGGTTTTTTCATTAGATCACACACACTCTCTCTCTCTCTCTCATTCATACTGCCAAGACTCTGGAGAACATAGGGAATAATCTTGTCTAGAGAAAACTTCCCACACCCAGCCGGGAGTCGAATCCGGTACCCTCGCGCAGCAGGTAGGTGCTCTATCAACAGAGCTATGGGGCCAGCCTCAAAATGATATTGATTCATTTCTTGAATGGGATCTCCGAGAATCAACGAGCGGATTTCATGAGGTTACTCTGAAGCGCGTATTTTGGGGAATGCTTTAAAGGATTTTAATTGCATCCATATGTTTTTATTTTGTGTTATTTTAGTCGATGACACGGTAAAGTCAGTATCAACTTGTTATTTTCTTTGATTAAGCCGAAATAAACGCATTGAAAATGTAGGATTCTTTGTGAAGAAATAACTCTGTCTACACACAGACAGCCTGGGTAGAAATATGCTGTGCTGCTTGCGTATAAAGCTTGGCAGAACAAAGTTTCGCGACTGTGGTACCATGGCAATTCAGATGAGAGTGCAACGAAAATCCACTACAGAACATAAACTGCCAGACAAGCAGTTTCAGATGATTGATGGTGCTCAAGAAGAAAATATCTTATCTGTTGCATTCTTATGAATTTCTCCGCTCATTCTTCTGCAAACAATTCTTAACAATTTTTATTCTTCTATGCATGTCTTGTTATTCGAGATAAACTTTCTTACAACTTTACAAGCTTTTTGTACATATAAGAAGAATAATACACTTTTTGGGTAAAAGGATTCTGTCTATCTGTTATGTTTTAGCAATTACACAAAAGTAATTCAGAACGAAGAAGTCTTTACAGACTATTCGCAGACTATTTTATTTGTAATGCAAATGTCTTAAACATATGGCAGTTTAATCAAAATTGGTAGAGTAATTTTTGGCAAAACAAAAAGAACGAAATTTGTTTCTGCAACGGGTAGTTTGGGGTGGGGGATATTCTACCCTTTACGTGTAACATTTTTCGAAAATTTTGATTTTCTAAAGGATGGCTCTAACGGTTTTGATTAAAATACCATATATGAAAGATATTTACTTGAGAAATAAAACGTATATGGAATTTTCTTGGAATAACTTTCATTCGGAAGGAATTTTGTATAACTGGTAAACTTAAGTGATAGATGAAAACACACGAATGATACACAAAAAATGCAGAGCCCATTAAAACACACAATTTACTTAAAATAAGTTTTTTGTGGCACAAGCCATTTCTGAAATATCCGTTGTTAAAAGGTTCGAATTCTTCAATACTTTGTCATTCTTTTAAAGTCCCATCGATTTTCAGTTGTTTCTCACGATTGCATGGAAACTATGGAATTTTAAAGCCAGTATATAGCATCCAGTGCATAAAAATTTGACTATAGCTGTTCCTTTTATATGAATAATGTAACTGTTTATGCAAAGGTTTATTTGGATTAAATGTAGTAGATAGAAAAATAAGCTTTAGTAAGAACAGTTTATATACCCACTAATAAAGATAGAGGGTAGAGAAAGTCATGTGAATGTATCACATCAGAATTTTTACTTTCTCTACTACGTATAGTAAGTAGGGGAAGTATTGTATTCCACCCAAAATTTCGATACCGAGATTTCACCGCAAATACATGTTTTGAAACTCACTGAATCCAAATAAAGCATTTTTGGAAACGTCCGTGTGTGTGTCTGTCTGTGTGTCTGTGAACAGCATAACTCAGAAACGAACAGTCGGATAAACACCAAACTTGGTATTTAGGTTCAGTATCTTCCAAGGATGCGACACAAAGGTTTTCAAGAAAATCCCCTCACCCCAGAGTACCCTTTACATGGAAGATTTTTCGAAAATTTTAATTTTCTCAAAAATGGCTCTAACGATTTTGATGAAAATATCATATGTTTAAGATATTTTTATGACAAATAAAATGTATATCTTGAATTTCCTGGGAATGTCTCCAAAAGTATTCTTTATTGTGAACGACTTTTGCATAACTGGTAAACCATAAGAGATAGACAAAATTTTACTACACAAAAAATGTAGATCGCGTTAAAATACACAATTTATGTCATATACATTTTTTTAGTTGAGTGAACCATTTTCGAGATATTGCTTGTTATTTCCTTAAATTTTCCAATACTTATACTTTTTCTCAAATTCGTTATTCAATTTTCTGTCCTGGATATGCAAACAGAATAGAATGCGCCACATAGCAACCAGCGCTTAAAAGATTTGACTATCGCTTATAACTTACCATGTTCCCCTTGCATCTACAAGAAAATTAGCAATAAGATTGACATCTCGATATCTCGAGTAACATGAAGCATATGGAGAATAAACGTTTGTAAAAATAGTTTGTACAAGAGTAGAGAAAGTCATGTGAGTGTAACACATCAGATTTTTTTCAATCTTATGCTCTGTAGTAAGATTAATCTGAAAGAAGCAAAGTTTGGTTAGTTACACTACGGACATTTCTTCTGAAAATACAGACGCAGTTACTATACCCCCGCCGTTGAAATGTTGCACTTGACAGCTAGCGATTAAGTTGGTATACTCGCAAAAAAGCAGATGGAAAGCTTTAACCGTTAGACTTCCTAAACTAGCCAGAAGGCAGTATTTCGGGTGGTCTATGACAAAACGGAAGCGGAACTAAAAGTGGCTTTGTTGCCTCAGTGCTTCAGTTTGTGTCTCTAGCACGTGCATCGAGTTGTTCTTTGTAAGCTAATATTGTTTATTGTTATTTATATTTGTGGTTATTGTTGGTGTTCGTTTATACATATATATTTATCTTTTTATATATTTCATTCATATTATTTATACAAGATTTGAGTGCGACAATGTCTCAAAAACGACGCCGATCACCGAATGATGATTCACGAAGTGAAAATCCTTTGCGTCGAGGTGTGCCACTTTAACAGTCAGGCATTTGGAACTGTAAGAGGGACCCGGGAATTCTTTGAACAAAAAGTAGGTGAAGGTTCATGGGCGCCCCTTTATTCCTGCTGATAAAGCGTACAAGGAACTGCAGCAGCTCTTGCAAAACTCACGAGAGCTGTTATTTACAAGGGAGGGAAACTCCAAGAGAAAGAGGACAAAATTTCTGAACCATCTGGAACGCGGCGTGAGTGAAAATAGCTTTGTTATTGCAGCTTATAATTTGTTTATTTCTCCTCATTGTAGCAGTCGCGTTTGCAATATTGTGTTTCTATATTGCCAAAAGTACGTAATGTATTCTACATACGTTACAATGTTTATGCTGAGTTATTTTCAGTTAACAATAATAATACGAAATAGTTATTATTCATTGACGTTCACCACTTACGTACACCTTTTGTATGCGGCTTAGACACGGTAGAAAGGAGAACAATCAGCTGTTGTCTACTAGCCACTCTGACAACGTCGCAACCACAATATAGCCAACGTTATGCTAAGCCATACGAACTGTCAAGTGCAAAGATTCAACGGCAGGGTATGCATTTACATCATTTTGACACGTCCATTTTCTTTAAATCATACTGTACAACTACAGGCCTATTTCGTTATTTCATAACTTTAGCAATGCCACGCTTGTATTTATTTCCATTTCCTTTCTGTTGCTCGCCAGTCACCACAGAACAACAATCAAAGTTGCTCACATTGCTTGGATAAGATCAGCCCGGATAGTCAGTTGTCAACATCTCAACTGGCATCTATTGGCATTTTTCTCAAATATGGCAAAACTCTTGATGAATTTGAAAAGCGGTTACTGCGCAAGATGTCAGCATCGAATCTGTAAGTGAAGTGAGTGGTTAAATTATCCATTTAAGTAAGTATGTTTAGTGGATATATTGATAGAACTCATACCTTTAGAAGCAAATCAAATGTCGGTTTCTTTCGTTTACGAAAAGGTTATTAATGCGGTTGCTTTTGTAGCAAAGAGAAATTTGTGAAACGAGAAGGAAGAATCGAAGTATTAATTTCAGGATTGTGATTATTATTGTTAGTCGCAGATAGATAACAAAATTGAAAATTGAGTTAGAAAAAGGATTAACTTATCCGCATTGTTGAATTATTCCTTTGAGGTGCTCTTAACCTAAGCTTCCTGGATGACAAACCATAGAATAATGTACCTAATAACGGACACTAACCATAGCTTAGTTTGCCGTTTCTAAAAAGACAAAGCAAAACATGATTTCTGGTTATATTTGCTTTAAATACAGTCTTCTAAATAGGTTTTTGAGTTCTTACTTTTGAACCACTGTTACCTAGCTATTGACCCTAAGCTAAATTTATTAAACACTGAACATGGTAATAAGCGCTGTAGTTATTCTGAATCATTACCGCTTATATCTTTACTTTACTACGTATAGTAAGTAGGGGAAGTATTGCAGTCCACCCAAAAATTCTATATCGAGATTTCACCGGAAATGCATGTTTGGAGGTCCCTGAATCTAAATAATGCATTTTTGAAACATGTTCGTGTGTGTGTGTGTGTCTGTCAGTAAACAGCATAACCGAAAAACGAAAAGTCGGATAAATACCAAACTTGGTATTTGAGTTTAGTATTTTCCGAGGATGCTACACGAAGATTTTAAAGAAAATTCCTCACCCCAACTACCTTTTACTTGTACTTTTTTCGAAAATTTCGATTTTATAAAAAACTGCTCTAACGATGTTAATCAAAATACCGTATATGAAAGATATTTACATGACAAATAAAATGTATACCTTGAATTTTCTGGGAACAGCCTACAAAGTCCTGTTCATTCGGAAGGAATTTTGTATAATCTTGTAAAACTTGTAAACGTTAAGCGATAGACGAAAACGTACCACACAAAAAATCTAGATCTCTTTAAAACACATACTTTACTTAAAATACGGCATAAGGCGTTTCTGAGATATCCATTATTAAAAGTTCGAACTGTTCAATACTTTGTCATTCTTTTGAAGTCCCATAGATTTTCAGTTGTTTCTCCCGATTGCATGTAAGCAGTATCGAATTTTAAGATCAGCATATAGCGTCCGATTCTTAAACATTTGATTATCGCTGTTCTCTTTGTATTTATAAAGAAATGTGTAATGTAGCTATTTTTGCAAAGGTTTATTTGGATTAAAATGTAGTAGATAGAAAAATAAGCTTTATTAATAACAGTTTATATACCCACTAACAAAGATAGAGGGTAGAGAAAGTCATGTGAATGTATCACATCGAATTTTTATAACTGATTGTGTGGTGTAGCTAATGCCATTATGGGGTGTTGAAGTTATTCCGTAGTCACTGTTAGGGTGTGGGGTGGGTGGCTTCCTTTGCAGCTTTATCAGTTTTTTCATTCCCTTCAATCCTGCATGTCAGGTCAACCCAAATGACGGTTACTTGTTTCCCAGAGCGCTGAATGGTAGAATATAAGCAAAGTATATAATTTATTATAAGCTGCTTAGAACTTAGATTCTGGGTAGCAAGAATGTGCTTAGGGATTTAGTGTAAATTACATAATTTGTTTGATTGGCATTTGGAATGATGTACTGCAGTGCTTCCTTGATTGTAAAAGCTTCATAGGAGAAAATGCAAAAGTACTGCGATAGTGTGAAGAACATGATATGGGTAGGATATATCACTGCACAGCCGCGTCCTTCAAGTGTTGCTGGGCCATCCGTGAAGACTTCTGTAGCATCTCTGTGACTATCTCATAGAACATTGGTGGCGAAAACGGGACTCGTGAGGCAGTGTGACTCGCAGGCGAAACTCCTAGCTGTCTATTTATTTGTTTTCCATATCTGCTGAGTGTTGTAGCGCGTGTTGCATATTTGATGACTCGAGGAAGAAAGGCATTTTCGCCACCCTTGCCGTAGAACGTTGTACATTTGTCATTGTTATTGTTACTCCAAGAAAATACGTGTAAAAACATCTGATGTGATACATTCACATGGCTTTCTCGATCCTATATCTTTATTAGTGGGTATACAAACCTTTTTACTAAAGCTTATTACTTTCTCTACTACTCGTACGTATAGTAAGTGTGGGAAGTATTGCATTCCACCCAAAACTCGATACCAAGATTTCACCGGAAATACATGTTTTGAGGCACCCTGAATCCGAATAAAGCATTTTTGAAAACATGTCCATGTGTGTGTGTGTGTGTGTGTGTGTTTGTGTGTGTGTGTGTGTGTGTGTGTGTTTGTGTGTGTGTGTGTGTGTGTGTGTGTGTGTGTGAACAGCGTAACTCAAAACTAAAAGTCGGATAAATACCAAACTTGGTATTTGAGTTTAGTATCTTCTAAGAATGCCACACGTAGATTTTCAAGAAAATTCCCCACCTCCAACTGCCCTTTAGATGGAGCATTTTTCGAAAATGCTGAATTTCTAACAAAATGGCCCTAATGATTTGGATTAAAATACCATATATAAAGATATTTATATGGCAAGTAAAATGCATATCTTGAATTTTCTGGGAATAGCCTAGGAAGTCCTCTTAATTCGGAAGGAATTTTGTATAATATTGTATAACTGGTAAACGTTAAACAATAAACGAAAACGTACCACACAAAAATGTCGATCTCTTTAAAACACACAATTTAATTAAAACAAGTTTCTTTTGTGTCATAAACCGTTTCTTGGATATCCGATATTAAAAACTAGAATTGTTCAATACTTATTCTTTTAAAGTTCCATCGATTTTCAGTTGTTTCTCACGATTGCATGAAAACAGTATGGAATTTTAAGGCCAAAATATAGCCTCCAGTTCTTAAACATTTGACTATCGCTGTTCTCTTTGTATTTTCAACGTAATGTGTGGTGTAGCTATTTTTACAAAGGTTTACTTGGATTAAATATAGTAGATGGAAAAATAAGCTTTAGTAAAAATATTTTATATACACACTAATAAAGATAGAGGGTAGAGAAAGTAATGCGAATGTATCACATCAAATTTTTATGCGATAAACATGTAGTTAATTTGGTTACAGTTATTGGAAGGGAGTGTGCAATTTTTGATTTCATGATAAAAGCAATTGAATTTTCTTATGTTTGCTATATATATACAGCTATTTTCAAATGTATTATTCCTAAATCCATCTTGTTATCCTATTACCTTAAAGCAATTTATTCTATATACTGCATAGAAATAAACCCAGTAGCTATTCTATATAATTACCTCTTAGGTTTTTAACCAATATTTATGTGGTTAAAATAGATACGAGTACTGTAATAATTACAGCTTATGATGTAAGCTATGTTAATGTCTCTTAGGATAGAATAGGATAGGAGTGGAGGAGGGCTTAGCATCTCGACCTACGCAGATTGTTTGTGCCTAGGCCCCTGAAGGGGCGCCAGCGGGAGGGAGGGATTTGCTTGGATTTGCCCCGTTGAGTTATGCAACTATTTTAACGCACGAAGGGATGTCTACAAGCATGAAATACGGCGCTTTTGGGCCACCTGGTATAGGTATTTTCCCTATACCAACTTATTAAAACACTGTAGTTACTCTAAATAATTACCACTTACATTTTGCATATAAGTTCATAAGCATATTTATTTATTTCGTAAGAAATATATACATAATTCAAGTTCGGGTTATAGGTAGGAATTGTCTATAACTTATGAGTTCACGATGACAAAAATGCATTCGCTTTATTTGTTATTTAAATCCACCTTTTTAAAACCAATTGTTATTGAACATTCTTAGTTAGAAGTTTTCACTAAACCAATTTATCCCAAATACACTACATGAAAAGAATCAGTGTGGTTGTTCCGAATAATTACCGCTTACGCTTTTCCACCAATGCAATGGTTGGCTGTGTTAATAGTTGTTAGTGCAACAATTCTGATTTAACGCAGCTTAGTTAAGGTGACATCAACTGTTTTATGTTATAATAAATAACTTAGAGGTAATTATAAAGGATAGTAATAACAATGCGATATATTTTAAGGTTATGAAACATTACGGATACATAAAGAACGCATTAGAATAAACCTCTGTGCAGTGTATGGCTGTGAACAGATGTTTGTTTGGGATGACTTCACCTGCAGGGGGATAACTGCGAAGTATTTAAGGGCAAATTAAAAGCTCTACTCCGCCAATGTTAAGTCTGCTAACTTTAAGACCCATTACCTCAGAAACTATTTAAAATATGAAACTGAAATTTTTACAGGATGTAGGAGCATGCCTTGTAAGTTCATTGTCTACATTTGTGCAACAACTTTGTTTATTAAAGAAGACAAGATTATTTTCTTAATTATACCATCTTCTGATCAAAATTTATCAGCAACTATTCTTTAATTTAAATAAACAACCATGTTATTATCACTAAAGTAGATCCACAACAGCACTTAGAGGTTCTTTTTTTTCTTCTTCTTTAACCGACCCTCCTCGTTATAGGACTTACAGCCCAAGGATTTACAAGCCAATGACTTAGGTTAGTAGCCTGTCGAGGAGCAAGCAAACTCGGGATCATAGCATATCCAGGATGGGTGATCAGCCAGGGCCGTCTCAATGTATACAGGCCAAGAAGCAAATAAAATAGCCGTTAATTACGTCATCTTCGCGGGCCTCCCTTATCGGAAGTTCACAACCTGCATCATAGGAATGCAGCTTAGTATGAATTTGGAATGATAACGATCTTGTTGCTGTCTCAAAGCGGACCAATAATATAATCACATTAACTACTAATCGAGCGAAAGAAAATGCATAAAACAGTATAGTTAGCAGCAGAAAATGCCAGAAAAGTATTGTGTGCTGAGATGTACGTTAAACTATACATATATAACAGTGTTTTCGTTACCTACTTAGCGAGCCAAAAAAATACATAAAACGGTGTAGTTATCAGTTCAAAATGCCTAGAAAGTGTTATTGCAGGATGTGCGCAAAGCTATATAACAATTTCTGATAAATATATAATAGTGTTTTCGTTACCTGCTTAGGGAGCAAAAAAAAAAAAAAAAAAATACATAAAACAGCGTAGTAGTTAGCAGTTCAAAATGCCAAGAAAGTTTTCTTGCTGGAACGTATTAAACTATTTAACAGATTCTGAAAAGTATATAACTGTATTTTGTTCCAAAAGTATCCACACAGGAGAAAGCAGTTGGTACATGCTGTTCACAGGAATAATTATGAACTACGTTTGTTGTAGCATGTATCAAGTTGCGTAGCGCGTTCCGTGACTCTATGTGAATGCTTCCATTAAATAACATGAATGCAAAGTCTTGCGCTTATGCTACGTCTGCGCTTACATGTCATTGTGAATGGGCCCTAACACCGGCAGTTCAAAAGTATTGTCAACAGGAGCAGTTCAAATGATGTTTCACGTGTATATGGTAATATAACGTTTTACATGTATGCAGGCTTTACACGTTTACTTATTGAAAGTATGATAATAATTATTTTGTTTGCTGCGGTAATATAATGCATTACTGATGCTACTTCGCGTAATATTTATTGTCCCGGGAAAGAAAGGACAAGTACCTTTGGAACAGGGTGTAAAATAACAGAGCGAGAGGGAAGAACAATAAAAGATGGAAGTTGCTCAGGTTCGCTTACGTCAACCACAAGGACATAGGTAAACTCCTGAGTAACGGACAGTACTACTTGAAATAAACAAGAGACTGCTGATAATGCGAACGGGTTATATAACAGTAAGTGCAGTGCCTGTCATCTAACCCTCTCGCATTGTGTCCAGTTCTTAAAAAACTGATTTCGGTGCAATGCAATACTTCCTCTAACTACCGCAAGGAAGCGATAGTGGACGAAAAAGCAGAACGCAAATTTTCAAAATGTACCACCAGATACGCGTCCCATCATGGAAAGTTATAAGAGGATAAAGCATACTGAGGGGAATTACATAAAAAACTTGCTACATCCTTAAAAAATATTGCAATCAAATACAATAATTAATATTAGTCTGATTTTTCGATTTTGGTGTACACACACTCATACTTGTTTCTAAGGGCAATTTTTGGATTACGGTGAAATCTTGATACCCAATTTAGTGGTGGGAGTAATATTTCCTCTACCTGCCATAGGCAAGGCATATAAAAGTAAGCATCTGATGTATTACATTCACATATCTTTCTCTACCCACTCTTCTACAAACTATTCTTAAAAAGCTCATTGGTTTTTCTAATTCACGTTAACTAATATAAACGTTCGCATAAATGGTTTCATGAGCATTTCATTAAAGGTAAAGAGGGATGCAGGAGGCTGTAGCGATATTGAAATCTTTAAAAATTGGGTCGATATATGCACTCCAAGAAAGTATAAGATATCTGAAAATATAAACCAACAACAAGGAATATCTCGAAATAGTTAATGCTACAAAAATGTATTTGGCGTATAGTGCGTGTTTAGGGAGATCCAATTTTTACTTTCTCTACTACGTATAGTAAGTAGGGGAAGTATTGTATTCCACCCAAAAATTCGATACCGAGATTTCACCGGAAATACATGTTTTGACACCCCTGAATCCAAAAAAAAAAGCAATTTTGGAAACATGTCCGTGTGTGTGTGTGTGTGTGTCTGTGAACAGTATAACTCAGAAACGAACAGTCGGATAAACACCAAACTTGGTATTTAGGTTCAGTATCTTCCAGAGATGCGACACGAAGGTTTTCAAGAAAATCCCGCCACCCCAGATTACCCTTTACATGGAACATTTTTCGAAAATTTTAATTTTCTCAAAAATGGCTATAACGATTTTGATTAAAATATCATATGTTTAAGATATTTTAATGACAAATAAAATGTATATCTTGAATTTTCTGGGAATGTCCCCAAAAGTATTCTTCATTGTGAACGACTTTTGCATAACTGGTAAACCATAAGAGATAGACAAAATTTTACTACACAAAAAATGTAGATCGCGTTAAAATACACAACTTATGTCATATACATTTTTTTTGTTGAGTGAACCATTTTCGAGATATTGCTTGTTATTCTCTTAAATTTTTCAATGCTTATTTTTTCAAATGGGAATTCGTTATTCATTTTTTTGTCTTGGATAAGCAAAGAGTATTAATCTGTGGCAAAGGGAATGGTGCTGCACCTAGCAACTAGCTATTAAGAGATATGTATGTGCTTAAATGCTACTGTATATCTATATTGCCCTTGTAAATATATATTCCCCTTACATCTACAAGAAAATTAGCAATAAGATAGAGTCTAGAAATGTTTATCTCGATTAACATGAAGTAGATGGAAAATAAGCGTTTGTAAAAATAGTTTGTACAAGAGTAGAGAAAGTCATGTGAGTGTAACACCTCAGATTTTTTCAAATGGGAATTCGTTATTCATTGTTTTTTCCTGGTAATGCAAAGAGAATGGAATGCTCCACATAGCAACCAGCTCTTAAAACATTTGACTATCGCTTAAAGCCTAGCAATTCCCTTTGGATCTACAAGAAAATTAGCTATAAGATTAACATCTCGATATCTCGATTAACATGAAGCATATGGAGAATAATCGTTTGTAAAAATAGTTTGTACAAGAGTAGAGAAAGTCATGTGACTGTAACACATCAGATTTTTTTATGAAGTAAGCTTTTGTCTTGTCCCTTACGGTTTACCAGTCATGCAAAACTATACCAAGTTCATTCACAGGATACCAGTTTCTCTAATAAGTGGTAGAGAAAAAATTTGCTGTCTTACTATCTTGCGTTTGGTTGTGGTAGGAAAAGGGAATATTGTATTACACGGAAGAATGCTATGTCCAAGTTTCCACGTATATATGTGTTTTGACTTCTCTCGTTTCCCCTCAAAATAATTTTTAGAACGTGTGTTTGTCTATGAAAGCCATACTCATTAACCAAAAGTCGGACGGATAGCAAACTTCTTATTAAAATGTAGCATCTCTCAAGGATGTAGCCTAAAGATTTTCAAGAAAATCTCTCGGCTCAGACGACACCTTATTTGTAAATAAATTAGCGGGTTTTTTTTCGTAGAAACAGCTTATGATAAGCTTGTGATATATCTATGACAAACAAAACGTGGACATTAGATGCTCTCTAAACGGCCTGAATTCACTTCACTCTTGCTAATATTTGTATATCTGGAAAACTATGAATGATGAAAGCAAAGGAAAGAAATAATGAAAGAAAAAAAGGGAAAAAAGTACCACAGGAAAGAGTTATGCTCGTTATAATGTGCAATACATTTTTTCCGCAATGTCCGCTTCCTAATTATTCATTGCTGAACGATTTTCCTTTTGCTGTCATGAACTCAGGACAATCAAATACTTCTCTACTTTTAACTAGACAAGTTCATACTTCCTAATTTGAAATAATTTCTATACAAAAAATTCTGTCTGATTACAGTAACATGGATGTAAGAAGCACTTTTTGGATGAGTAGTGTAAAATATAAGGAAGAGGTGTAAAATGTTGATAGATAAAGAAAGTCGTATGCAGTTACACATAAGAATTTTTCTCTTAAGGTAATGTAATTGAAAGAAAATACTTATAGAATTAACGGGATGAAATACTGCCAGAAATACTTTTTTAGTCAGCTAGCACTAAAAATAGAATGTTAACACTATCCACTCATACTCGAAACTGATTGCTTTCTATAGAATAAACTTGTTATAACGTTCCGTTGTTTTCACACTTGTGAACCACCTACTGCAGAAGGGTAACATGTCCACATTTCCTAATTTAACATTAGAGACAAAGAAGTGAATAAAACCTTCCCTAACTGCAGTCAACAGAAAATTGCAGGTGTTGTCTGGCCCTTGCTATTGTACAGAAAATTTTCCTTTCTTGTGGTAAATGATTCATTGACCTAATTAAAACATGCCTATCCCCCTCACCTCGCCAAAAAAGGAGAGAAAAACGGAAATGTGTAAATGTGGGACTAGTTGTTTTTCTGCAGTAAATGGTTCATATGTACATTAAGCGGAGATCTTGTATCATTTTAATGTAATGTGGAGTATTCGAATGATTTGGAAATGCATTCTTCCAGTGAATTCAATTGTTTCCATTCCAAACGATATTATTAACACCAATACTACTTCCTCTGCACAAGGAATTAATATTACAAATTATAACAGTTGCACAATCAACATCACTACTATACCTTTTTCACTATAAGCTGAAAGGAGAAGTAAACAAAACCACGTGGCAAGACATCACCTCATTGGCTGGTGGGCAAACTACATTTCCTGCTTAGCATGTCGTCTCTTCCTCTACAAAAAACAGTTCGGTTCAGAGCGTAACATTTTGTGGTTATTCTCGTGCAGAGGAATTTAAAAACCTCATTATTGTAACAGTTCAATTTATGAAACTAAATGTGTTTGTTCAGATTCACCTATAACTAAATGAAGCAGAGGGTTTAAGAGGGCATGCGCAGGCGCTGCAGATCGTTTCCGGTTTCCGGCTGAGAATCTTCTGCTACTGTGGAAAACATAAACGCGGGAAATGGAAAGAAGAATAAATTCTGTGAAAAGTACCCACTTTTAATCGACAATGAATATGGCTGTCCATAGTTTAGAATAATTGAGCTTTTTTGTAGTGATGCATAATTGTTGCTTGGATAGCTTGTGTCGCGTTTATTTTCTGTTGTGTTTTAACCTATAGCGCTAATCGTTATTTAACTTGTTGACTCATAAAAGGTTAAAACAAAGGTGGTATACTGATATTAGTCATTAAATAAATGATTTCTAAAGCCTGAAGTTAAGAACAGTTTAATCCAGTACCTTTAATCACAGAAGCCGAACTGTTCAGGTACAAACTTTTATTTGTCTATTTTTAGCATTATGTGTTAGAAGTTTAGGATGTAAGGCAAAATATAGGAATATGACATACGATATTTAAAAGCTAATGATCCCCAAGGGGTGCAATATACTGTATTCGCATTCTGTATGAAGCAATTTCCTCTCACGGGTCTTAGTCCCCGTCGTCCTCCACTTGGTGCTGCCATGTGCTCGGCGGAATGATAAGTTTAAGTTTTGTTTACTTCTCCTTTGAGCTTATAGTGAAAAAAATCTGATGTGCTACACTCACATGACTTTCTCTACTCTTGTACAAACTATTTTTACAAACGTTTATTCTCCATATGCTTCATGTTAATCGAGATATCGAGTTGTCAATCTTATTGCTAATTTTCTTGTAGATGCAAGGGGAACATGGTAGGTTATAAGCGATAGTCAAATCTTTTAAGCGCTGGTTGCTATGTGGCGCATTCTGTTCTGTTTGCATATCCAGGACATAAAAAATTGAATAACGAATTTGAGAAAAAGTATGTATTGGAAAATTTAAGGAAATAACAAGCAATATCTCGAAAATGGTTCACTCAACTAAAAAAATGTATATGACATAAGTTGTGTATTTTAATGCGATCTACATTTTTTGTGTAGTAAAATTTTGTCTATCTCTTATGGTTTACCAGTTATGCAAAAGTCGTTCCCAATAAAGAATACTTTTGGAGACATTCCCAGGAAATTCAAGATATACATTTTATTTGTCATAAAAATATCTTAAACATATGATATTTTAATCAAAATCGTTAGGGCCATTTTTGAGAAAATTAAAATTTTCGAAAAATCTTCCATATAAAGGGTACTCTGGGGTGGGGGGATTTTCTTGAAAACCTTCGTGTCGCATCCTTGAAAGATACTGAACCTAAATACCAAGTTTGGTGTTCATCCGACTGTTCGTTTCTAAGTTATGCTGTTCACAGAGAGACACACACACAGATACACACACACAGACACAGACAGACACACAGACAAAAACACACGGACATGTTTCCAAAAATGCTTTTTTTGGACTCAGGGTGTCTCAAAACATATATTTCCGGTGAAATCTCTGTATCGAATTTTTGGGTGGAATACAATACTTCCCCTACTTACTATACGTAGTAGAGAAAGTAAAAAATCTGATGTGTTACACTCACATAACTTTCTCTACTCTTGTACAACATAATTTTACAAACGCCTATTCTCCATATGCTTCATGTTTATCGAGATGTCAATCTTATTGGTAATTTTCATGTAGATGCAAGGAAAATATGGTAGCTTTTAAGCGATAGTCAAATATTTAAACGCTGGTTGCTATGTGACGCATTCCATTCTCTTTGCATGTCCAGGACATAAAAAAAATGAATAACGAATTTGAGAAAAAGTATAAGTATTGGAAAATTTAAGGAAATAACAAGCAATATCTCGAAAACGGTTCACTCAACAAAAGAAATGTATATGACATAAGTTGTGTATTTTAACGCGATCTACATTTTTTGTGTAGTAAAAGTTTGTCTATCTCTTATGGTTTACCAGTTATGCAAAAGTCGTTCACAATGAAGAATACTTTTGGAGACATTCCCAGAAAATTCGAGATATACATTTCATTTGTCATGACATTACCCTAAACATATGATATTTTCATCAAAATCGTTAGAACCATTTTTGAGAAAATTAAAATTTTCGAAAAATCTTCCATGTAAAGGATAGTCTGGGGTGGGGGGATTTTCGAAAACCTTCGTGTCGCATCTCTGGAAGATACTGAACCTAAATACCAAGTTTGGTGCTTATCCGATTGTTCGTTTTTGAGTTATGCTGTTCACAGACACACACACACAGACACACACACACAGACACACACACACACACACACACAGACACACACACGGACATGTTTCCAAAAATGCTTTTTTTGGATTCAGGAGGTCTCAAAACGTGTATTTCCGGTGAAATCTCGGTATCGAATTTTTGGGTGGAATGCAATACTTCCCCTACTTACTATACGTAGTAGAGAAAGTAAAAAGTATAGGTACATCAAGGGAATAATAATGATACGAGTAGTTGTGAAATTTAATGTCGTGGCGTCATGGTGTCATGATAGCTCAGCTGGTTAGAGCCAAATAGACGGAAATCTGAAGATCCATGTTACAAATCACGGCTATGACACTGAATTTTTCAGCCTGATTCAACTTTTCCAACCGTGTTCTACATACGACTTGTGTGAAAGAACACTTGATTACCAATAATGATGAAGATAATAATAATAATATTAATAAGAATAATAATAATAATAGATAAAATATATTTTCATTAATAAAAGTATTATTACGTTTATTCCGTGGGTTTATTTTTGGTGCAGCCTTCTATATATTATAGAATGTTATGATTGTATAAGTGGTCACGTTTTCAGCACTGGTACTATGAAGGCCAAACAACAACAAAGGCCAGGCACAACGGATCAAAGCTCACGATTGCGCATGTCCGAATGTATACTGCTATTTGTGCATAAATTTCAGCTGGATAATTTATAATTTAATACTGGGCTACGACTATCTGAAAAACAGTATATGACAACACACGTTAAACGTCATTTTATTTTCCTCATAGGATTATTACACGCTGCTTTCAGCCTCGTTCCACAAACACTCCTACTCGCAAAATAAAACTCCACTTTTAATGCTTTTATTATAAAAAATTATTCTATGAAACATGTACACATTTTGGCAAATGGTATCAAACATTTATATTGTCTTCAATGAGAAAAGTATCCTGATAAAATTTGCATCCCTATTTAATTTCTATTCTATAGAAACGCAGTGTTTACATAGTCACTAAAGTAGCATACATAACATTGCTCGTAAGATTCTTAGTTTGCAAAAGTAATTATGACAATTCAGGCTAATTAGTATTTAATATTTTGCAGTAACAACGTAGGAGAAAATAAATTATTGGCGTTGGTGGTCGAGGAAAAAATGGAACAAGAAGGTGTGAAGCTGGGTCTCCTGTTTTTAATTGTGCTTGTATCATCGACTTTGGTAAGTTACACCTGCATTCATAAGAAATAAGGGAATTTGTCATCCTGCTTTTCAGCATTTCCTGTAAATGAAGTAGTAGAATAATTCAGAGGTTTAGAGTCATAACGACGTATCTACAAAATACGTGTTTTGAGAAAAAGCAAAAAAAGTTTTGCAACACTGAAAACACTATCATTGTTACCAGCTAAGTGAACGCCATTGATAATTGTAATACCTCATTGTTATTAGAGTGTGTTTACATTCATTCAACAATATCTGAGCTTTAACATTAGGTGCTACATAACAAAAAGATGAGCACTATTGTAGATACGTTGTTTTGACTTTGAAAATCTTGGTGCCCTGGCTAGTTACATCTGATGTAGTAGTAACAACAACAATATAGAATGCACTTATACAAAGCATATTTTGCTTAACTCAGTTGAATATTGTACACAATGTGTTTTAGAGATTTATAACTGTTTTACAGTGGTCCATGAATTATAAGCTCATAATTATGTTGCCATTTGACTTTAAACAACACGAAGTATAATTACCATGAGGACTTGGCAAAGTAGATGAGAAGTACAACATAATTATATTTATCTGCGCAGATATCATGAAACAGTAAGAAGATCTTATTGATAGTTGAATATACTTTATCATGGGTAATAATTTGTTTCTTCAACAGCTCTTGTATCTTCCATTAAAGACTTGTAGAAGTAATGATACTGCTTGGGTATAATTCCATGTTGCAAAGATCTAGAAGAACCTTAAGCTTCTCTTTTTGAATGGTTATTGGAGAAGAATACAAAGGATGACGTGAGAAAGAGTGTTGCAGGTCATTTTAGCTCTGTAGGAGATTTCCATTCTTTAAATTCTTCAGAAATGTGTTTCTGCATTTAAAATAAATGTGTTTCGAGTTTCCGTTTCGATATTGAAATCAGGTTATATTGAGCCAGTTAATATAATTTCCATTACTGCCAACTTTTATGTTGTTTATCTTGTAGCGTCTCCGTTTTGGTAAATTCAGTACATCCTTCTGCTGAACTTCAGTGACATTGTATTTTTTATTTGTCATTCTGACGGAAGTGAGCCATCCTGATAGATCAAATATATCAAGCTGATTTGTCTTCTTCTCTATTGAGACAATAATAGGGTCACACTCAATTTATGAATGACCTGGCTCAAAGAACATGATTTATTAAAGAGTATTAAGGTGCTCAACAGCATACAGGAATACAGCAGACATGCTTGCAATTCTATTCTGTCCTACATGTGTACCAAAAAAGAAATTCCAGTCTTTACCATCCGCATTTTTACTTTCTCTACTACGTAGAGTAAGTAGGGGGAGTATTGTATTCCACCCAAAAATTCGATACCGAGATTTCACCGGAAATACATGTTTTGAGACCCCCTGAATCAAAAAAAAGCATTTTTGGAAACATGTCCGTGTGTGTGTGTCTGTGTGTCTGCCTGTGTGTGTGTGTGTCTGTGTGTGTGTCTGTGAACAGCATAACTCAGAAAGGAACAGTCGGATAAACTCCAAACTTGGTATTTAGGTTCAGTATCTTCCAAGAATGCGACACGAAGGTTTTCAAAAAAATCCCCCCACCCCAGAGTACCCTTTACATGGAACATTTTTCGAAAATTTTAATTTTCTCAAAAATGGCTCTAACGATTTTGATTAAAATATCATATGTTTAAGATATTTTTATGAAAAATAAAATGTATATATTGAATTTTCTGGGAATGTCTCCAAAAGTATTCTTCATTGTGAACGACTTTTGCATAACTGGTAAACCATAAGAGATAGACAAAATTTTACTACACAAAAAATGTAGATCGCGTTAAAATACACAATTTATGTCATATACATTTTTTTGTTGAGTGAACCATTTTCGAGATATTGCTTGTTATTCCCTTAAATTTTTCAATACTTATTTTCTCAAATGGGAATTCGTTATTCATTTTTTTGTCTTGGATATCAAAGAGTATTAATCTGTGGGAAAGAGAATGGTGCTGCACCTAGCAACCAGCTATTAAGAGATATGTATGTGCTTAAAGGCTACTGTATTTCCAAATTGCCCTTGTAAATATACATTCCCCTTACATCTACAAGAAAATTAGCAATAAGATAAACTCTGCAAATATTTATCTCGATTAACATGAAGTAGATGGAGAATAAGCGTTTGTATAAATAGTTTGTACAAGAGTAGAGAAAGTCATGTGAGTGTAACACATCAGATTTTTTTACTTTCTCTGCTACGTATAGTAAGTAGGGAAGTATTGTATTCCACCCAAAAATTCGATACCGAGATTTCACCCGAAATACATGTTTTGAGATCCCCTGAATCCAAAAAAAGCATTTTTGGAAACATGTCCGTGTGTGTGTCTGCGTGTGTGTGTGTGTGTGTGTGTGTGTGTGTGTCTGTCTGTCTGTCTGTGAACAGCATAACTCATAAACGAACAGTCAGATAAACACCAAACTAGGTATTTAGGTTCAGTATCTTCCAGAGATGCGACACGAAGGTTTTCAAGAAAATCCCCCCACCTCAGATTACCCTTTACATGGAAGATTTTTCGAAAATTTTAATTTTCAAAAAAATGGCTCTAACGATTTTGATTAAAATATCATATGTTTAAGATATTCTTATGACAAATAAAATGTATATCTTGAATTTCCTGGGAATGTCTCCAAAAGTATTCTTCATTGTGAACGACTTTTGCATAACTGGTAAACCATATGAGATAGACAAACGTTTACTACACAAAAAATGTAGATCGCGTTAAAATACATAATTTATGTCATATACATTTTTCTTGTTGAGTGAACCATTTTCGAGATATTACTTTGTTATGCCCTTAAATTTTTCAATACTTATTTTCGCAAATGGGAATTCGTTATTCATTTTCTGTCTTGGATATGCAAAGAGTATTAATCTGTGGGAAAGGGAATGGTGCTGCACCTAGTAACCAGCTATTAAGAGATATGTATGTGCTTAAAGGCTACTGTATTTCTATATTGCCCTTGTAAATATATTTTCCCCTTACATCTACAAGAAAATTAGCAATAAGATAGAGTCTGCAAATGTTTATCTCGATTAATATGAAGTAGATGGAGAATAAGCGTTTGTAAAAATAGTTTGTACAAGAGTAGAGAAAGTTATGTGAGTGTAACACATCAGATTCTTTTTTATAGAGAATTAAACAAGAATGAGGCAATTTCTTCAGATCCCCGTTAGCTAGCCTTTCGCTCTATATTTAGCGTGCGGCTTTTTTTTTCTCTATTGTAGGTTGTACACAGCAAGTCTTCGTTGATAAAATAATACTTAGCATTTGTCTTTGAACAGTAGTAGACAGCCTCCAAATCAAAGGCAGTTAAATGGGGTTTTCCTGATGGTTTAATCTTGTCTTTCATTTCCCTAGCTAGGATCATTGTGAGCATCTTGCTCTGAACAGTTTAATTCTTTCTCTGTGGCAGTTATACGAGAGACCTGAGTATGTATCACACAAATCACGTTTAGGTACACGGAAGGTTAAGTAAAATTCTGCATTAAATATACTGTGATAAAAATATCCTGCTTTGGTGGTGATGCTATCATTATCGCAAGTTTCGGCATACATTAGATACATTTTTCAAAGATTTAACTCCTGAGAAAATGCTTTCTCCGAATCCTTCCTAGCATAATGTGAAGGAAGTTTTGGAAGGTTGTTTATGTGAGATGTAATTTTTTCCCTGCAACAACTGATTTAGCTATAGCTGGTTTGTGTCGCCCTTATTGATCTCCAGAAATTATGTGCTCATTCTTTTTAACAAACCTGGCATTTGAGTAATTCAGTCAAATCAAACATCGAAAGGTTAAAAAATCTGTACCTTTTGACCATCTTTGTTTAAGAAGTATTTATTTGTGAATTTTTTCCTGGAAAAGCCTCTAGAAGTTTTATTACTTTGCTTATCCACCTGCAGATACGCTGTTATGTCATTTAACGCCATAGCACTGCAAAGGGAGACAAAATGACGTAAAAGACAATACGCTATTGTGACATTAAAGTGAATTTGTAGATACGCTGTGCACTACCTCGGGAACGGTTAAAGGTAGGAGTTCCGCTGTTTTATCATTGAATAGATTGGTTTTCCAAGACGATGATAATGCAGATATGTCAAAATGGCCAACTTTGTAGTTACGTCGTTATGACTCTAATCACCCGAATTAATATAGTGAATACTTCGCATATAGAAATCAAGATAAGTAATTATTTTATACTACAGTTATAATTTGGTATCAAAAATAGAGGAAGGTAATCAGAGTCATTGCGGTATAGTAAATCATGCCAAAGGAAGTTCAAAACAAGTTGCAGAAATGTATTTCTTTGCTTCCTGTTATGAGTTACTTCACAGTAACACGTCATTGCTTTTATGTAGGTCAACAAGGAAGTTGTGTAGTTCTCAAAGCGTGAAGGTGTGGAAATGCTCACTTCTACAGCTGAGAATGAGGGAGCAGATGTCCTACTTTTCCTGGACATGTCCTGCTTTTTAGACATCTGCTCGGTTGTCCGGGAAAATTTCGAAAATGTCTTACATTGAAAGGTTTGGTTTATAAGTATTTACCTCATTAAGATCCTGTGCTACTTATCCGATATCACGATGTACTCATGTGCATATGTATATTGACGTAACAAAGAACCGCGGCTGCCATAGAGCAAAGTGGTATCAAAGTCTATTCATAAAATTCATGCCCCAAATGCCAAATGTGCGAAAACTTCCCAAATTATATAAACATATTTCTGATAGCCCTTTGTGAACACTTTTCTTTTCCTGTTTCACTCAAATAGATAAATATGAATTAAAAATACAGTGCTACTTGTGTAATTCAAATATGAAGGGCTTAAGAAAATACTTCTCAATTGTCCAAGAATTCGAATTAAAAATGTTACAGGTACTCTATATCAGACATATTCAACCTGGGGTACACGTACCGCAAGGGGCATGCGAAGACTTATGGGGTACGTATATGTTTCCTGAGTGATCACAAATAACGAAAAATATTTCAGCCAGAGAGATTTGAAATGCCCTCTGTCCAAGAATCCATTTTGCTTACTCTACCGGTCTACCCAGCAATGATAGCTTACAGCTGCGCTCGCTAATCATTTGTATTATTTGTTTCAAACGCCGACAATAATAACAATGTCTGCGAATGTACGTTACTGTTCAGTACACATATTTTTGTGACTGTTATGTGCAGGTTTGTTTACTCAACGTTGTGAAGTGATTTTAAGATTATCTTTCTTTTCATTGTTGTGATAGTGGACTACATATTTTAACTTTTGTTGTAAGATAGATAAGAGGAAAAATCAACGAAACAGTGGCGATAGTGTGAAACCACCGCCTGTGAAAAGTGCGACAACACGTGTTCCACCACGGGACATCGATGGAAATAGTGTTGAAGTTTAACCATCAACGAGCAAGTCGAAAAACCCGAGATATGTGAAATACGGATATTACAGTGAATCTTACATTACATATGGATTCGCATCAAATATGCGTGATCCACCTCTTCCCCTCCGCATTATTTGCAACCACACTCTGTCGAATAATTCTATGAAACCATCCCTACTTCACAGACACTTGGTAACCAATCACGGCAATTATAAAGACAAGTCTGTCGATTTTTTCAGGCGCAAAGCAGAAAATTTAGATAAAAGTTCAAAAGTAATACACAATTTTAGGAAATCCACACAGGTACACTGTAGACATCGTATGAGTTAGCGTTGCTAGTTGCAAAAACTAAATCACCTTATACCGCAGTTGAATCTCTACTTATTCCTGGTTCTTTGATTAATTATAGCAGATAAAATGTTACACAAAGATTCCGCTAAACTAATCATAACAATTCCGACTACCGATACAAGTGTAGGGCGTAGAATTCATGATATCACACAAAATATTGTTGACGAAGTAGTAGAAAATGAATCGGTCGGCGGAGAAACGTACTATCATTTTTCGATACTTTTCAGGAGAGACAAAAGGACTGTTTGGACATAAAACTTCTTATCAGAATTTCCTGTTTGGCGTTTTATTACATTGTTTATTACAGTCTTGGTAATATATAGATATATAAATAAATGTACTCACTTCATTGTTAGTAAATGCCGCAAAAAGTCATTTTGAAAAAAAGTGACTTAGTTCCTTTCTCTACTCGATGAGCAGTTTACTACAGTTTAGCACCTTTATTAATTTCAAAATGTAGTTTTAGTTACAATACTGAGGTTTAGCACCTTTAATACCATAACTACAATATTTATACTTCATAAAAACAAACACAAAATGAAAGGCAGATCAAAACTTGCAATAAAATCAAGAATTTTGGAGAAAAAAAAACACGAATGAATAAAATGCAAATAAATATTATATTCTTTCATCTGTAATGAATGTTTTACGAATTCACTGGCCACTACAACAGATCTTCATAAAACTTAAGCGCATTTTCCCCATGTACATATTTCACTAGCTTTTGTATGTCCTCCATTTTCTTCTTCTGATTGGGCACTTTGAGTTGTGGATGCATACAAAAATTTGATCGCGTCTTCAGTAAATAGAGTGTATTGTCAGACAGCTGTTGATGAATGGGCGTGTCCTTACTGTTCCAGGTTTAGCAGCTTCGTAAATGAATTCTTTATACTGGGAAACTGCAAATGTTTTTTTCTTATTTCTTGGAAAATTCTTACGTGCTGTTTCTGTTGAACCAACTGTGGCCACCACTTGTCAAAATTCATAATGCTTTCTGTCTGAAACGTTGTCACAGTAATTCCTGATACACTGTTAGCTATCAGCTCCACATATTCTTTAGGAGTACAAACCCTGTCACATTTTGAGATTTCTCTCTTCATTACACCAAATACTAGATCACATGGAAGGTAAGAATGATCCCTCTCTAGAAATCTGTGAATGATCTTGTTCATCTTGCCCAAATGTGTTAATGCAAGGCACATTCGGATTAGCGTGTGGTTTTGTTTTGCCCTGGTGCTCCATCAGAGAAGAGGTGTAGTTCTGTAATATTTTCTGGAAGAGAAGTCTGGATGTAATCATATAAGAAGGGACATACCTCATTTGCCCCCTTCTTTCCTTCACCTTCGCGATAAAGATACATGGCACAATGTCTGGTTTTGATCTCATAAATGCAGAAGCTGTTCACCCATAGCTGCCTAAGGTAAAATATTTTCTGTACACGGGTGTTTGGCAGAGCCAAATTCTGCATAAAGTCAAATGCCAGTCCAGTAACATAGCTATCTTTATTCTGTTCCACTTGCTCTTACTACTACGCTTATGTACATCAAGATCAATTTGTGCTGCCCTCTTGCAGCTGTCAGTAATATGAGGGCTTTTTATCTTGGCATCTAGTTCCTCACATTTGCTGCAAACATCAATTTGTGGGCGGCCAAAAGCATAATTAGCATTTTCAGAGAAGTGCTTTCTATAAAAATCATACTTAACAATTACTACCTGATATTTCTGCCGAAAAAAGATCATGCATTGTTTTAATATTCAAGCGTGTGTACAAGTATTTTATTTCTTTGCCAGTATAGTGGGTTGTCCTAAGGGGGAATGAATGGATATGTTCATATATTGCATTCAAGACGTTGTCTGTAATTTTGGTAGTCCATTCATTTTCACTTCGTTTATCCCTTGGAATTTGTCCTTTAAGAAGGAGATTTGATATTCCAAACACTCGTTTCTGTGATACTGCATGAAGGTTAAGAAAAGCTTGTTTGCAAATGCCCAGGCGTCTACCTTCTGTAACAACAAAATAGTCAAAAGAATGTTGTCTCTTGTTACCTGCAGGTCCATTCTGCTGTTTCTTGGGTCGTCTTTGCTTCACCTCTTTAGCAACAACAAGCCCTTGTAAATATATATATATATATATATATATATATATATATATCTTGAGCATTTTTATCTTCTATGTGCAGAAAATCTGACAGAATTTTCAAGCGTTGTGTATCATTAATATGGCGAAAGCATTCCATCCGACACCTAAAAAGAGTTGCATAACATTAGCATGTGTCGCAGGGCTTATTGTATATAAAAGTAAAGCAATACTAATTTTCTACTGCAATGGTTATACGCATTTTATTCACATACTTGCAATCTGCTCCGATGCTTCTTCCAGGTACAGGATTGCCATGATAGTTCAAGTATGGTAAGCCGTGAACTCTTGCATATTTTATTCTTTTTTGTTGCTCATCATTTCTCTTTCTTTTAGGTGAGACATGATCACGTAACTACAGCAAGTTTCCAACTAAACTGCAATCTCAACAATAAAATTACTGAGGAACAAGAACAGCTGTAATAAGACACACATTGTAGAAGCACATTGTTGGAGAAATAAGAGCACTTCCATACGGTGCATACCAACCTAACTGAGGAGAAAGGAATTAAGTCAGTGACAATTCCTTTCTCCTCCTGATAAAGATTCAGGGAGTGGATTTTCTCCGCTAAGAAGTCATTGATCGTAATTCCTTTCAACACAGGTCAATGCATTTATGTCTAATGATAACGGAAGCGCGAAAAAAATGCAAAAGTGAAAAAAAAAAGACTTAATTCCTTTCTCCGCCAGCCGATTTAAGTATTAAAATAGATAAAAGATTTGCGACTCAAATCGATGAATCAGTGGATGTTTCTATTCCACTCTCCACTTCAGTCTGGCAGGCTCGTGGTGAGTCTAAGTAGTGCTGCTATGCACCTGCCCTGGGTCGGGCTTAACCACAGAGATTGTATGGCGATTTTTGTTTTTGAGGTGGTGGTTTGATAGGACGTGGCTTCTATATTTTATAGGCTTCACAACGGTTGCCGTTTCAGGAGAAGCTTCAATCCGTTGCTCCCTTGGTGTCAGTTGTTCCAAAGGGATTGAATGTTTTAAATTTTGAATGTTCACTCCCATGGTGAGGGGGAGTATTTATATTCAGCATTATGCTGTTGCCTGGACCTTCGTTACTGGGGGTGTCCACAAGCCATGCTGGGAACATGGTAGCGTCTGTTACAACGACGTTCTGTAGATAAGTAGTCCCCCAGGAATCTGACAAGGGCGTTCTCATGATGAGTCAATCTGGCGTGGAAATTTTGAGCCCGGCGCCTACTCACATCCTCCACATGGAGGCCGAGGTGTTTTGTAGTAGCCTCACTGGAAAACGACGGCAGACAGAATAAATAGACCTAAGTCTCCTATTCTACATCCGCTGTAACCAGAGAAGCCAGGAATCTGCTGCCTTACCCCACACCTCACAGTCATCAGAGGTAGTATAAGCGCTCTATAAAGGCACAGCTTTAGGTGGACCGGCATTGTGGAAGCCAGAACCGCCCGCTTAACCCTGTTCATTGTTGCTCGCATGTGTTCACGAAAAGTTAGATCCTTATCTAGATTGACGCCTAAGTAGCGGATGGATGTTTGCCGCTCTACCCTCTGGCCCTGGTAGGAGAATGTTGGTTGAGTGTGTCTGGTGATGCTGAGCTACTTATATATGTTCGGTATTTTGACGTAAAAAAGGTGTCCCTGCTGATAAATTTTAGGATGTAAACAATTACCAGAACTTATAACGGGAGAGGATTTTCTAAAATTCTTGATAATTTTATAGGATTAAAATTAAATTTGTCGTGGGACTGGTGTGCAAGTTTCTCCACAGATGTTACTGCTTCATTGACAGGTTAAAAAAAGCGGCCTTATTGCTCGTATTCGCGAAATTAACCCCAACATAATTTGGCAACATTGCGTTATACGCAGAGAAAATTCGGTAACGAAAAAAAAAAGCTCCTGATTTACACGAAACATTAAACCCTGTTAGTAGTCGATTCAACAAAGTCACGTGCACTGAACTTCTGTATTTAAAAAAAAAAATTGTGAGATGGGAGCTACACGCACTCAATTGCTTTTGCACACCGAGGTGCGCAGATTATCACGAGGACATGTACTGACTCGTCTTTTTGAACTGAAAAATGAGGTAAAATGTTTCTTTACAAAATTGAAATCCCATCTGGTGAGGCATTTTGAAGATTGAATTTGCCAATTAGCTTATTTGACGGATATATTGAACAAATTTAACGAGCTCACTTTTTAACTCTGTTTTGACAGAAATATTTTTAAACCTCGTTGAAAGTAAAGGGGTTTTATAAAAAAGTTTTATTTTGGATTGATTGTGTTAATAAAGCGAATATTGCAGTTTTTCTAACTGTTGGAACATAGTGGACAAAATGAAGTTGCTGGTGGACCTTCGGAAATAATCAATTCCACCTACAAATATCAGGTTACAGTTTTTAAAATAGTTTCCAGAAATTGAGAAAGACAGTAATACACAATAATGGATTACAAATCCGTTTTGCAACACCGGTATCAATTCCTCTGATCTTCCCGTAAAATTAAAAGAAAGTCTTTTGGAAATTTTGATAGTTCACTGAAAATAAAAATCGAAAACATATCAATTTGTGATTTCTGGTGTCATGCACGCAAAGAGTACTTAGTGACACTGCCAGTACACACCCTCTTCCATTTCCCTCCGCTTATTTGTGTGAGCTGGGATTCTTGTAATGACAGCAATCAAAATGAAATAAAGAAATCCTTGAATCCAGAATCACCATTGATACTCGCACTAACGAAGATTTAGCTATGAATAGAGGAACTGGCGTCCTGTAAACAAGCTCAGCCATCTCATTAGCAGGTCAGAAACATATACAATTGCATATAGTTTTTGTGTGCGTGCTGTAACGTAGTTCATATATTTATTTTATATATTGCGGCGTATGCACAGATAATAGGATACACGACTCTCTGGGCACCGAGATTTGAGACAGCAGTTGATCTGGGAGTAGGGGTAAGTTAGGGGAACTAAGTCTTATGGGAAGGGATAGCGTCAGTGAGACGTCTGAGTGTTGGCGTGGGTTTTTGTGAGGAGTCAGTAAGCAAGCCCCGAATAGGAAAGACGTACAACTGCTTTCTGCGCGCTCAGGCACGATGACCTCGTCGACAGACATTGGGCTGAGGATGTAAGTATTGTAATCACTCTTTATATATTAAACTTTTAGCCATCTACTCTTGGAAGGTTTAATTTATGGTAGTGTAGTGTCCTTCCCTTCCCGTAAGCCAGGTATTATTTTGGTAGAGTAAAGATTTGTGTTTAACTTAGCTGCGTTCCCCGTCGTAGCCTCGCCATGTGCAGATCTTGTTTAATTCACCGGTGCCTTTTGCTAAGCGAGTGCCTACCCTTCTGTTTCTGAGTAGTATTTTGTAGAGAGGCTACGACAATATTTTATAGCATATACCTCATTTTTGTAGTATTTAATAAGTTATAAATTTTATAATCACTTTTAGATATGGTTATGTATACTTTGAATTAAAGATAACTCTAGTAGTCTAGGGCTAGACCTAAGGGTACAGGCCTAGAATGGAAAATTGTCTTTGGGGTACGCGGAGAAAAAAGATTGAAAACCATTGATCTATATAGCATATATTCTGAAGTCAGCAGAGTATATTACACAGTAATACGAAAACATACAGCGCAGTAGTAACAACAGTACACAGTGATTTTTTTTAAGTTCCCTTGTTGTACCCAGTTTATGCTACTGTGTTTTACCGTTTTCATATCGCTTATTTCCGCAACACACATACACACACAAACACCCATGCCAGTGGCGGGACTCGAAGCCGCGACCCTCAGCTGGGCGGAGCGACCACTCCAGCGACCACGGTTACGAGGGCCGGCCTAATGAGGTCATGAATCATTCTAAGATATGCTCGCCGTGAGTACATATGTATAGAGCGTTGTGGGCACAAGAGCGTGTGTTTTCTAAGGCATAAGTGTTGAATATCGGAATCTGAGCTCTTCTATCGTTGTAGTTGCTGATTCTACAAATTCCTCTCAAGAGATGTTCTCATTAGTGAAGCACAGCACACGGTCAGTCACCCTGAGAGGTGGACTATTGTCATGTCTCTCGCTTCTCGAAAGCAGAAAGAGCGGTATCTGTACAGCATTTAGTTTTAGATTTAGAATTTGTCCATTGTCATAGTAGAGCCCCCTCCCACCTGTCACATTCCATAACTCGGCGTCATTTCGGAGAGTTTTTTCTTCGAATGAAACAAAATTATGTGGAATAAAAGACGATATTTATACACTGTTTACATAGCAAGCTCAAGGGAACAAAGGAAATGTTCGAATTACCCAAGTTTCACTGTATTAAAACTGACAATGGTATTTGGCGCATGCCTGTCTCATAGAGACGTTCGCAATACTGGGGTACCAAATTCTGCTATTAGGTAGGTGAAGCCTTATGGTGTCTAAGAAATGTGATTCTTCTGTCCGTATGTCTTTCCAATAAAACTTGTGCTGAATTAAAACTTCTTTTCGAAAGGAGAATAGCCTTGAATATTCTCTACTCTCTCTCTAGCCTCGTGAATGATGAAAACAATACGTGCTAATGTGCATAACATGCACTGGAAAGGAAATTAGGTACGTTTTATGACGTACTAGAAACTTAGGTTGTCCTATGATGTCATACCAGCGCTCACTCTCTTTCTGTGACGTAGTTGTAATGGAAAGTTGGGTTGCGCGATGATGTCTCACTGGAAAAGGAGTTATATGCGTTTTATGACGTATTGGAAACTAAGTTATGCCATGGTGTAATAACTCCCACTCTCTTTCTGTGACGTACTGTAAACTATGGTTGCCCGATGCAGTAATTTCTAAGGCACTGCTATACCTGCATAGTCATAGTATCTTGCGTATACAATCGCTGTGGCTATGTCAGTCAAATCGACGTCTCTCATTCTACTTTGTCTTTCTGTTGACAGATTTGAGAACATTGACTCTATTTGAATTCCATATATGGTAATGTTTAGACTATCGTTAAAGTTGGCAAACCTCTGTAGATCATTTGCAATCCTTCTATGCACGACAGATCATCGTTTGGACAACTAATATCTATCATTAGCTCGGATAGTTTGGTGAATTTGTTTGAGTCTGGAAGCTCATTCAATTTGTTTAGCACATCCGTTTATTTAATTTCTTTTTTCACTTTCTCTACTACGTATAGTAAGTAGGGGAAGTATTGTATTCCACCCAAAAATTCGATACCGAGATTTCACCGGAAATACATGTTTTGAGACTCCCTAAATCCAAAAAAAGCATTTTTGGAAACATGTCCGTGTGTGTGTGTGTGTGTGTGTGTGTGTGTGTCTGTGTGTCTGTGAACAGCATAACTCAGAAACGAACAGTCGGATAACACCAAACTTGGTATTTAGGTTCAGTATCTTCCAGAGATGCGACACGAAGGTTTTCAAGAAAATCCACCCACCCCAGACTACCCTTTACATGGAACATTTTTCGAAAATTTTAATTTTCTCAAAAATGGCTCTAACGATTTTGATTAAAATATCATATGTTTAAGATATTGTCAGAGAAATGAAATATATATCTCGAATTTTCTGGGAATGTCTCCAAAAGTATTCTTCATTATTATCGACTTTTGCATAAACTGGTAAACCATAATAGATAGACAAAATTTTACTACACAAAAAATATAGATCGCGTTAAAATACACAAATTATGCCATATACATTTCTTTTGTTGAGTGAACCGTTTTCGAGATATTGCTTGTTATTCCCTTAAATTTTCCAATACTTATACTTTTTCTCTAATTCATTATTCATTTTTACTTTCTCTACTACGTACAGTAAGTAGGGGAAGTATTGCATTCCACCCAAAAATTCGATACCGAGATTTCACCGGAAATACATGTTTTGAGACACCCTGAATCCAAAAAAGCGTTTTTGGAAACATGTCCGTGTGTGTGTCTGTGTGTCTGTCTGTCTGTGTGTCTGTCTGTGTGTGTGTGTGTGTGTCTGTCTGTGAACAGCATAACTCTGAAACGAACAGTCGGATAAACACCAAACTTGGTATTTAGGTTCAGTATCTTCCAGAGATGCGACACGAAGGTTTTCAAGAAAATCCCCCCACCCCAGATTACCCTTTACATGGAACATTTTTCGAAAAGTTTAATTTTCTCAAAAATGCCTCTAACGATTTTGATTAAAATATCATATGTTTAAATATTTTCATGACAAATAAAATGAATATCTTGAATTTTCTGGGAATGTCTCCAAAAGTATACTCCATTGTGAACGGCTTTTGTATAACTGGTAAACCATAAGGGATAGACAAAATTTTACTGCACAAAAAATGTAGATCGCGTTAAAATACACAATTTCTGTCATACATTTTTTTTGTTGAGTGAACCATTTTCGAGATATTGCTTGTCATTCCCTTAAATTATTCAATACTTATTTTCTAAAATGGAAATTCGTTATTCATTTTTTTGTCTTGGATATGCAAAGAGTTATAATCTGTGGCAAAGGGAATGGTGCTGCACCTAGCAATAAGCTATTAAGAGATATGTATGTGCTTAAAGGCTACTGTATTTCTATATTGCCCTTGTAAATATATATTCCCCTTACATCTACAAGAAAATTAGCAATAAGATAGACTCTGCAAATGTTTATCTCGATTAACATGAAGTAGATGGAGAATTAGCGTTTGTAAAAATAGTTTGTACAAGAGTAGAGAAAGTCATATGAGTGTAACATATCAGATTTTTTTAGTAACCATGCGGCACAGTATCGTTATTAACAAATTGCGCTTTTATCTGTTCCAACGCGTTCTTGTTTCCTACATTTTTACTTTCTATACTACCTTAACTATAAGTAGAGGATGTATTGCACTGTACCGAAAAGTTCGATACGTAGATTTTACTGATAATACACGTTTTGGGTCCCACGGATACAAAAACAGCATTTTTAGAAAAATGTGTGTTCGTATGTCTGTCACATCATTATTTAGAAACAAAGTCTGATGAATACCAAACTTGGGCTTTTAAACAAGTAATATTAAATACGAAACTTAGTACTTAATGGGATTAATTGTTCTTCCACACAAGCTGTGTGTTGGACAAGGTTGGAGAGGTAGAATCAGGCGAATGAAAAATTCAATGCCATAGCCGGGATTTGTAAATCACCATTGAGGTATGTCATCTCAATACAATTTGAGATCTCCTTGTGGTTTACCGGGAAGAACACGAATCAGCTGGAGAATTTGGTGTCGAACCGGCATGGTGCCATGGTAGCTCAGTGGTTACAGCAACCAGACGGAGACGAGGAGATCCGTGGTTTAAATCCCGGCTATGGCATTGAATTTTTCAGTCGCCTGATTCTACTTTTTCAACCCTTAGTACTTAAGTTCAGCATCTTCTAAGGATGCGACACGAAGATATTTAAGAAAATCTATTCACCTCAAGCTACTCTTTATATGAAAACCTTTTGTTATTTTTATTTTCTAAAAAGTGGCTCTAACGATTTTAATTAAAATACCATGGGCCGACTGCAGAAACGATAACTTATTAAAACCCTTAGGCACTGTCTAGCTTCGAACATAAGCTGTGAAAATAAAGTATGGAATACCTGTCATTACAATCTTTGTTGATTTCTACCAACTTTATTATATTATTATTATTATTATTATTATTATTATTATTATTATTATTATTATTATTATTATTAGCTGGTTGCCCGACGATGATCGTATAGAATTTAAAACTCTAATGCCGATTTAATTAATATAATTTACCTCCACCATTCTTTTTTAAAATTATTGTACAATGATCTGGCATTATTTATGCTGAATTTTTGTATTTACTGCTTATAACTGTAATTTCGTACAACCCCGCCAATTACTAATAACGCATTAAAATCCCCTGATAAACTTGCTAAACGATGTAAAAACGGACTTCATTAATCTCACCGCCTTCCAAGTTCTGAAAATGTTGCATAACCTGTAAGTACAGTTTGACGGTGAAAGGATCCTCGGTCGGAAAGCTGGAGTTGTTTTCTTTTATATATTCATAAAAGGCGATATTTTAAGCCCTGTACTTTCTCTTTGGTCTCGTAGTCATTTAATGACATAAAAGCTACATACTTTTCACGTAATACATAGAACCTTAACATATACACGAAATAGAGGTGAAGCTGGTGATTATAAAGATCCGCACTCTCAGATCACCAGGTTAACAGCTTTGGAAAAGACGCATAGTCTGAGATCATAGAGAAAATTACATTCTGAGTTGTTAGTTATAGAATATTGGTTGACAAATTTCTAATGTTAGCTGGACACAATTTTCTCTCCTTATACAATTATTGAACATACGCTTCTTATTGGGAAGTTGGCGGGGGCAGTTGAACAGATAAATAGGCGCGGTAGCGTTCTCCTCTAGCACAAACGCCAGAAGTGGTATCGGCAGTTAACTAGAATCTTCTGGAAGCTTCCCTTTCCCCCACCTCCAGAATATTATGGAATGTTCTATGGAAAATTCCAGCGGCTATATATGCCAGCGAGTTCACGAGTGATCTAGTCAGTGAGTTGATGAGTGCGTGTGACGTACATGAGAGCTGTTTACGCGAGAGATTAGAGACGTCTTATATTTGACTCCCCAGTGATGAAGTGGACCAAAGAAGGGCTACGTCGTGCGTATTCTATTACGCCACTATGTCGCGAAGAAAGTGAAGTGGGAGGGAAATTGAACTAGTTCACATTAGTAAATTGACAATGAACTAAGCGACGTCACAGTGAAAGTTGAACTAGATGAGAAGAGTGAAGCGACGAGAACTTGGTGAAGTGTCAGTGAAAGTTGGACAAAATCACACCTGTCTCAGAAGTGCGATGCAAAGCCAGGATGGAGGAAATGCTTAAAAATTATATGCCGGAATAGAGAAAAAGGAGCGTGAAATGTAGAATGTATATTTCGGAATGGAGAAGATGGGGTTAGAAATTAAATATCGAATGGAGAAAATGGATTCCGGAATGGATAATATGGGAACGGAGATGTAGAGTGTTAAGAAAGAGATGAAGAAGGAAATTGAGATTGGAATGAAATCCAGAGTGGAGGAGATGAGAGGTGAAATGCAGAGTGCGAAGAAATGGATACTTAAATGCAGAAAATAAAATTCCAACTAGGTTTGGACATTGACATATTAAAACCTGAGATAAATGCAACGGCGAAAGACCTGAAAGACAACATTGCAAATGGGTTAGAAGAAGTTAAATCTGACACGGAAGGAAAAATTCAGGCGGTAGAAGAACACCTAAATCAGCAGTAAAAACGGCCACAGTAGCTGTTGAATGAAAGCAAGAGAATGATGGACGCCACAGTGGAGGAGATGCGTCGAGACCTAGAGGCCGAAATTCGAGAGGGTTCCATGATCATGAGATCAACTTACGCTAAAACGGTAAAGCTCCTGAAATTCAACGAAACTTCGTTGTGGACGGTTTAAAGCGGCAATTTTAGGCTGCTGATATCCAGAATGGATGAACGCCGACGGAGAATATCACATAGCTCTTGTCTACCCTGCAGGAGCAAGCAACCGGAATTCTTCGCATTTTCGCACCCAGGGGCTCGGCCGAAGACTTAATTAAACTATTGGAGGAGCGCTACGAAGAACATCGCCTGACCGCCGCTTACCTGGCCCAACTGAAGGCAAGAGTGCAGAAACCGGGAGAGACCTTACAAGAATTCGCCATTGAAGTAGAGCGATGAGCACACCGGGCTCTGACAGATTTACTAGCAGACCTTATTTTTGGAGAGGCAGCCCACGCATTCACCAGTGGGGTCATACGCCGGGAGGTGAAAAGACCGCTTTTGCTAGCCGAACACCATAGCATTGACGACACTCTGGTGGCTGCCCTCCGCATTGAAACAGCAAAGGTGACGGCTGGAGGAGCCATCCCGTTGACGGATGCGAACGACAGGAACCGGTGCCAAAAACAACAGCTTCCCCGATGTAGAAGTAGTGGCTGGACACCTACTTTCTGGAGTTGCGGAAAGCCTGGACACATAAGGGCAAAGTGCAGAACAGGAAAATGAAGAGTACCACATCGGCGCCGCATCGACGTCCCACCGCTTCATAACGAAGCACCTGGCGGGAGGATACCATTCCAACACAGGCGCCCCCTCCCGAAAACCGCTAAGAAAACTGTAACCAATGCGAGAAGGTGGAGACGAAGAAGAAAATCGGTAGACGTACACTCGGTCACGGTGCAACCTGTAGTCGGTTAGGTCGCGGGGACATTGAGGAGGGAGAACCTGGACGATCGAGATATAGGGGCGATCCTGAAGGATAAAGAATCTGGCGTACAACCAGTGTAGTCATGTGCTGCTCCCAGAGGGACCTGAAAGAGATATTGAACAAAATGGGACTCACTGGTGATCAGTAACGGTGTGTTTCCGAGAGTTTGGGAGTTATAGATGGGAAATTGAGGTTGAACAGCTGGTGCTCCCGAAGAGCTGGTTATACTGAGGGTACTTCCGCAGCAGCAACCTCTGGAGTGGCCTAACAGCCCGTAAGCGCTTAAAGGTGGACCTTGAGTGGGTACCGGACGCGTCGTCATGTGGTGGATAGCCGGGAACTGACCAGCGGTGTCGACTAACTACCGACACGCGGGACAGACCTGTCTCTGAATAACCAATAAGAGACCGTGAACCAACTCCCCAATTAAAAGGTGTTACGCGACCCGAAGGGGTGCATGGCATATGGGAGATGTATCGTTAACGGAGCCTCTAAGATACCCGAAGACCTCGCAGACTATATAGTCTTATCCAGGCATGCGGGGCTCTACCTGGGCGAACCTGAAATATCTCCAACTAAATGAGAAAATTATAGACGTTTTAATTCCACCAAACCGGAGGGCTCCGGTGAACAGGGGACTTTAAGAGAACCAATAATAAGGTGGAGGTACCAGAGTCCTCGAAAGGGGACCCTGCTACCAATACTATAGCAATAGAAACAAACTATGTTTCCCGGAGATGCGGAGAAGCAGGCCCTGTCCTCAAAACCGTAATTCCCGCATAGGGACCCGCGGGTATTATAATTAAAAGCGTGGAGGCTGAGAACGGATATGGGACTACTCCACAGTGTGAAAAAATGGAGGTGGGAATTGCGACTTCCCAAAATGTGGAGATGCAGGCCCCGCCTCCAAAGAAGGAGGATCAATATGCCTCAGTTATCCCAGAGGAGGGCCAGGTGTTTTGTTTAGGAAAAATGCACTCTAACAGTAAAGGTTTTTGTGGGGCAGGTTTAAGCTACGGTAAGTTCATCCATTCAGGCTACCTGAGAATACCGTATTAGCGCCTCGCGTGGTTTTTCTAGTAAAGTAACGAGGATGATCTAGATGTCTCCATAATACAAGAACTCCTGACATAGGGAGAATCATATTATGGGACTAATATAAAGGGTTTTACTACTTCCAGTGCTTTGTCTTATGTAAAACCCGACACAACAGGTCTGGGCTCTGCCGGGCTTTCTTAGGTATGAAGAGGACGGACTGCCACATCAGGTGGTAGTCTACTCTGCCTATTTCCCATATGACTCTGAGGATTCTCTTTCTCCTCAGGAGTTCCGAAATCTCGTTCTGTATTGCAGACACGGAAACCGCAACCTGTTGATTAGCTGTGATTCCAATGTCCATCATAGCATTTGGGTTAGTATGGGCATCATCGGGAGGGGGAGATGCTGCTCGAGTATTTGAGCACAACAGATTTCGAGATCATGAATCAAGGGGACGTTCTAACTGTCTTGAATTATCAAACGGAGGAGGTCGTAGACTTGTCACTAGCGTCCCTCGGGATTCTAGAAGAAATCAGGGATTGAAAGATTGTATGGAAGCTTCCCTGTCCGACCACAGACATATTTGCTGTGTTGTTAAGGGAAAAGGAAAGGTACGCATGTACAGGTATCCTAGGAGGATCAATTGGGACTCCTTTAGAGGGGACCTGGAGGTGGGCTTAAGAATAGACCGAAGTTCAGCCTAAGAAATGCGGAGGACCTAGAGGGGTACCTGGGGTTTTTCACAAACACCCTGGTTTCTGTTTATGAAAGAAATTGTCCTCTCACACGTGAGGTTTGTACTAAATATAAACTTGATGGAATTCATTTTTTGCGTTCCATTAAGAAAAAGACACGTAGGCTTCAAAACGCATATATACCAATAAGTGTCAGGCAAGCTGAATTCCTATAAGGAATCCCAAATAATGTATAGAAAGGAGATTAGGAAGGTCTCCAGAAATCTTGGAGGCACTTCTGTGATAATATAAAGAAGCAGTCGAGTGCTGCTGTCTTGCAGAAATTGCTGGTCTCCGGAGGTAGAACTAGATCCCTCTGGTGCTATAACGCAGTCGGAGAGGGAGACCTTGGAGCCGTTGTTGAGACCCACATTCCGGAGGTCTGCATAAAAGATCAAGAGTCAACCTTGGTTAGGGCACGCAGGCCTTCGCTATAAGGGTGGCTAGTGGCCACCGCGGTTGCTACTTTTAAAAAAATCCAAATGGACCATTTTTTATTTTGAGCCCTATAAACGTGCGGGCGAGTTTGTGTTCTTCCCACCTCTTCTGCAGGAGGGCTGGGAGATCGTTTATTCTGAGCTGGTGAAGATATTTAGGGTCCGTCTTGCTAGAGGTCTGTCATGTTTTTACCTCTGGAGGCATGGCAAGACGGTGTTTATACCTAAGCAAGGTAGACAACGCTGCTGCAGGTCTAGGGATTTACGTCCTATCAGCCTAACGTCCTTTCTGCTGAAGGACCTGGAAATACTGGTAAATATATATTTGCCGAATGGGGCACTAGTTGACAGACCTATACACCCTCATCAGTATGCCTACTGGCCGGGTAAATCTACCAAAAGCAGCTTCATCGGCTCTTGGTGAGACTGGAAGGGGTGTTGGGCTATGGAGAACTGGGCATGGCAGTTTTCCGGAACATTGAAGGTGCCTTCATTCATATGACTTTAGGCACCATTAGAAAGTTTCTGGAGAGTAGAAGGGTCATACGGTAGTCACGGACTGGATTATGATCTCCTTGGAAGGCCTCAGACAATGGTGACTCTGAGTGGTGAGTCCTTGAGGACAAGAGTGCCCCGGGGCTGCCCACAAGGGGAGTTTTGTCACCTACCCTGTGGTGTCTGGTGCTGGATGATCTACTGAACAGACTTAACAGGGGAGGGATTCATGTTCAAGGTTATGTCAATGACATGTGCCTTGTAGCAAGTGAAAGATTCCCGAGTACTGTTTAGGAGTTCATGCAGGCTTCCCTACCACTCTAAAGGATTGCTGTAAAGAAACAGACTTGTCCGTTAATCCGGACAAGACTTAATTAATAATCTTCACAAGGAGGAGGAGACTGCCAGGTTTTGTAGCCCCATCTGTTTGGGAAGAAGTTGAAGCTTTTCCGTAGAGGTTAAGTTTCTAGGGGTTGCTCTTGACGCTAGGCTGAGCTGGAAAAAAGCATGTAGATTATATGTTAAGGAAGGCCTACAACGTTTTGTGGGCCTGCAGGCGATTTATAGGATTGCGGTGGGGTCTGAAACTTAAGTCAAATGGCTATACACATCGGTTACAAGACCTTCGATACCTTATGCGGGCTGGTTTGGTGGCTTACCTCTCTTGCGAAAGCAGATGCTGCAAAGATTGATTTGTTTGATGATAACAGGGGCGGCGCGGATTACGCCACAGTCCACCTGAGAGATCTTGGTGGACCTTCCTCCTTTGCACTTGCTTCTGAAAGAGGTTACCAGGTTGCACCGCCTCTGGATTCTAGGTAGTGATTTAAGCTACCCCATAAATGTCACCCATTGATCCTTTTTGACTTCAGCAGATGCGGCCTACAGCCCTGATGATGGGGGATTGATGGGGGCTATGCTTAATCTAAGTCCAGCTTATACGATGGCAATATCTTCCAGGGAGAAGTGGGACCCAGAGACAGGGTCACTACCGAAGGCAGTGGGCAGAACGTGGTTTACGGACTTCCCGCCTCGGGAACAGGACGGGAGCTGATCTCTCAGGCCCTAGAACCAGCTTTTCATTTCCTTGGTCGTGTTGCCACGGTTTTTGAGGCTGCGGTATATGCAATCATAGCCTGCGCTATGCATATTTATACTATACCACGCAGAAAAGCAGAGGTGTACATCTGCTCGGATAGTTTGGCAGCTTCGAAAGCCCATAGAGCGGTTAAATTTACATTCAGATTGGTGTGGCAATGCAAGAGGATGTTGGATAGACACTGTACCAACTGTCCGGTTACACTTCTCTGGGTTCCTGGGCACGCTGATATTAGAGGAAATGATATGGCAGACACTCTTGCAAAGACAAGATCGGGGCTTGGGTTTTTTTAGGCCTGAGCTCTTCTGCGTTGTTGACTGGAACTGTCAAGTATGACATAGCGTAGCTTACGGCATGGGCTCATCTTGAAATCTGGAGTAAGCAAACCACCGCCAGACAAGACCCATAGCTTGATATTCGGGTCTGACCGGAAAGTGAGCGAGTTTCACCTGAATTTGAGAAGATCTAAGCTCAGAGGAGTTGTGAGCTATCTTACAGGCTGCAACATTTTAAGCAGACATTTATACATAGTGGGACTTAAACAACACCCTTTATGTCGGAAATGTGTGAGGGATTTAGAAAAATTTAAATTGAGTTTTATTTATGAACGCTCTTTAACTACTATGGTTCGTAGCGTCCCATTGCATATTGGGCGTGAAAAACCGGTAATTTTGCTCAGAGGCCTTTTTATTAGGCTTGAGGTTCTTTTACGTGCCGTAAATCTACGACATGGGATCACCGGCTTTACTTCCCTTCCGAAGGAAGCCGTGTTAAGGATTTTTACGCCAGAAAAAATCCATCGCCCTCCGCCGGGTTTAAACCCGCGACCTTGGGAACTAGAGGCTAGCACGGTACCACTAGTCCACGGAGGACGACAGGGACCTCACAGCATATACTATGTGAATGCGAAGGTTTTACTATATATGTATGTATCCTTAGGGTACTTTTTTGGAACCTGAGGAGATAGGAAGGGCAGATATCAAGGAGGTGATTCGTTTTATACGGACCATTGGACTTAAGAATGCCTAGAGTAAGGGACACAAAGGGCTCTACGTGCATCCCTCTTTAAGAGGCCACTCAGTGTTGATCATTAACATCATCGCACCAGAGGTTACCTGAGTGTAAATCAGATCATGAAGAAACTATGTCGCCGATTCTGTCGGTTATATCTACAAAGCGATGTGGAGAGGACGTATCATCAATGCAACATCCGCCTCGCAAACTGTGGCTCCCGTCACGCAGCCGGGGCAGAGTGCAACGGTTTAATTTCGAGGCGCCAACGCCAGGCTGGGAGACACCTTAGCAAGTGACCGGTTGAAGGCACGTTATGACCGTCTGGCGAACAATATAGGATTACAGGAGGGTGACCTCGTGTAGCTCTATCGTCCCATAAGAACTAAGGGAAAGTCACCGACGTAGCAACGTTGCTAGAACGGCCCGCATAAAGTAATAACTCATATCAATATTGTGGTATACCGCATTCGGCGTCAACCCCGGGGGCAGCTGATGGTGCTTCATCTTGATCGCCTTTAGGTATATCGCGGAGCTGTGTGACGCAGCAGCTATGCCCCAAGCTTTTCGGCAGGTTGGCTTGAGGCAGTTGGACAGATAAATACACGCAGTAGTGCTCTTGCCCAGAATAAATACTAGAGTCGCTATCGGCAGATAACCAAAATCTTCTGGAAGTGACCCTTCTGCCCGTCTCCAGAACATTCTCGAATGTTAGGAAAATTCTAGCAGCTATATAACCCAGAAAGCTCACGAGTGATGGAGTCAGCAAGTGACTTGGTAATTGTGTTTCAGATGCGACATCAAGTGAGGTTCTACAAGTGAGCTTGTGACGACAGTTGTGACGTACAATGAGAGCTGCCTCCGCGAGAGATTAGAGTAGTGGTGTTTTGGACTCCCCAGCGAGTGAAGTGAACCGAAGAAGAGGCTACGTCGTGCATATTTCATTAGGCTTTCACGTTGCGAATAAAGTGAAGTGACAAGGAAGACTCAAGTAGCTCACATTAATGCATTGATAGAGGGAAATAAGTGAAATGACAGGAAAGTTTAACTAGATCTGAACAGTAATGTGACAGCGAGAACTTAGTGAAGCGACAGTGAGAACTGGACAAAGTTCACAATACAAAATAAATAGAGCAAAACGTTCTTTCTTGAGGGCTATTAAAATATGTTAGCATTGTTATCGCATGCGTATCGTATCGTTAAAGGAAGATTCAATTATTCTCTTTTGTTTTTCTGTCTCTTAGTTGCAAAATGGTGACCATCTACACACATATTGCTTAAAATGAAATATACACGGCATTTGTTTTATTTTACGCGCATTTTCTGTCGAGCAACAAGTGTTTTCTACTCCATGGTATTATCAAACAAAAGTCAAAGCCTTCTTTGTAAGCGTCTTCTTTTATAACTCCAATGTGTTCGTATAAGCGCTTCGTTAATCCTTTTTAATGTTTTAGTAATTTATAAAATAAAAATTACACGTTGCCCGTGAGAAATACGAAGGGTTTTCAATTGTGAAAGATTAAAATCGGCTGAGCGGTTTTTGAGATAACCCTTGTGTAGATTACCTTTCTCTTTGTATAATATTGATACATATTATTATTATTATTATTATTATTATTATTATTATTATTATTATTATTATTATTATTTTATTTTTTTCGCCACGTTTTTGTTATGGCCAAACTTTTTTCTTGCTTATAGTTTAACGTCCTTTAAGCGGACTAGGTCATATCGAACGGCGAATGAGCGAAATAGTTGAAATGAATGATGCTCAAATGGGCTCGGGGTACCTAGAGCTTAGAGATACCAGGCATTCATTTTCTCAGGATAAGGGAAAATCCAGAAAAATATCTTATCCAGGTAACCCACCCTATCCAAGATTCGAAATCGGAACATCTTAAAAATGTGAGGCGGACCGCTACCCCACCCCAGATGTATAAACAAAATGCCGTGCTTTCCGACAATGTAAAGACGTATTATTGGAGAGTGAAGCTTATAGTAATAACAAGCTCTGAGGAGAATTGATGTCACTTGGGAGACCGAGGGGCAATTCCACACTATTCACATTTTTATTTCCTATTATGCCTTAAGTGCATTAAACCGCGCGAGATGGCTTCGTGGTAACGTGCGAGTCAGCCACTATGACCATACTTTTTTCATGGTTTTCCCTGGTTGGCAAGACGGATTCTGGGGAAGTTTCTCTTCTACCACGAACTTTCTATCCTTAGTTTCCCGTCATTTCGTTTCCCCTTTCAAGTTTGGGTAGGTTTAGGGGCTGTACATGTCGGTCGTGTCGGACAGATGGCACAGACGCTTGCTAGAAAGTTCCTTCGTCCCTGCCTGATGGCAGCCTTCTCTGAGCCGCCTCAGGTGGATCGAGTTTTCTCCGGTTCCGCCGCAGAATAACTCGCCGATGTGACCGGGTAAATAAGCTTGAAATCGTTAGGGATCTCTGCGCGTCTCTGTCGTCCAGCCTGTCCCTGTGGCCTATAGACTCCTCCGATTCCTTCACCGCATCCGTTCCTCCTAGGGGTGGTAAGTACAAAAGATTCGCGTTGGGTCGAGGTGCGATATATCCCCTCCGTTGCCTGGTAATTTTTTAATTATATGAATTCTACTAAAGGGCATAAGCACGCTTTTCATTAAAACATTTATTGACATCACTTTAGATTTTCAAACCTTTCAGGTCCATATTCACAAATTAAGACTATACAACAATACATAAAACCTTGGGAAATTTCATAGATTTACAAAACACACTATCAACAATGTAAAGATAAAATATCTATTACGAAACACCACACTAATGTATGTAATGAAATTACATTATATGCGTTTTGTTGGTACTTTTAGATTGACGACAAAACAAGTTAAAATGTTAAATAAAGACAAATGTTAAAAGACTATCAATTGTAGATGTTCTTGATTCAAATGAATAGGAAATGAGTAGTTTATATGGGGAGCTTGCTAAAATGTATGATTTCTAAGCGTTTCCCAAAATGTCTACTGAATACTAGAATGCACCACAAAATATTAGAGATACACGTTGTTAATTAATGAGGTTCACGGGGAGAGACAAGCGCGCGCTCACACACACGCCCATCCACCCGCCCACACACACACAATAACACTACATAATACATACATATATACGCGTAGGCATGATAACTATTTCTGATTAATTTTGTTAGTTAAACTTTTTGTATAGGAAGAATATTAAGGAGTTTTATTAGGGTTTCTACATTAGTAAGGTAAAAGTGGTAAAAATAAAGTTTACATATCACGGAGGCGTCCCCGAAACCGGGGCAGAGCACCGCACGTAAGCCATTGTGGCTCTTTTGCTTCGAACGCGATCCCTGGGAGGGAGGTGTGAGGGAAAGACCCGAAGGGCGACCAGATCGGGGAGACGAGGTTTGCAAACATGGACGGAGCCCCTAACGTCTCCAGATTGAACGCATCCACGCTGCCTAAGCCCGCCCACAAGCACCAAGCCACTCGGCGGCCCTCTTAACGGTAGCCTGCTCCGTGAGATCCCGGTGGACGGGTCCGAGAGTAGTCCGACCGACACCAGGGAGAAACCTCTGCAAAGAGCACCCCTCCCCAGCATTCGCCTAGGGACCCGGGGAAACCTCGAAAAATCCATGGTCAGAGAGAGCGGACGCCGGGAATCGAACACGGGACCTTCCGAGTCCGACCTCCACGTTACCGCGGATCCAACTGTCTCGGTCTATATTAGTAATTTATATTAATAAGTTTGAGAAAATAATGATAAGCTTGGTAGTTTCTTTTAAAGAACAGGTTGCATATTTATGAATAAATAAAAAGAAAGCATACATTTTGCATTCTCTGCATCTGTTGCTTATAGGATGCCTCTCACGCTGGTTGGTGTGTTGGCATGCATAATATACACACATATACCACCACACAAATTGTACGTGGGAGGCATTGCAGTAGGTAGAATAAAATATATAGGATTCTATCTAAATTGCATATCAAGTTTTCACCCGAAAAATAACTGGGCGCGCGCGTGTTTGTGTCTGCGTGTATATGTGAACACATAACCAATAAACGAAAGTCGGATAAACTCCACAGTTTACATTTAAGTTCACCTCTTCTAAAGATAGGACACGAAGATTTTCAAGGTAAATCCCCCATCCTAAACTACCCCTTGTATGGAAAATTGTTTTGTTATTTTTAATGTTTCAAAATGGCTCCAACGGTATTGATTAAAATACCATTGCTTCAGTTATTTTCACGACTAATAAAATGTATGAATAGGCTGTAAAGTCGTTTTTATTATGGATGAATTTTTGTATAACAGGTAGACAGGCCACAGAGACGTGTGAAGTCCCTAACATTTCCAAGCTCGCAACCCATCCCACTGCTGGAGCCGCCGAGAGAGGGCGACGAATGACCCAATTAAGCAACCCTCTGATGTCCACGAGGAATACTGTTTCCATTGAGAATACATTCGTGCCATCTGTCTGGCACCGCCATACGCTACGAAAGCTGTAAACACACCTGAAAGATGAGAAAGAAACAGAATGAAAGGGGAATTATGGAAATGAAATCGTGATAGATAAGAAACCACTCCAGCATTCGCGGAAATCACCAAAACCCCATGAGTCAAAGTGAGGGGTCTCCGGGAATCGAACCCGGGACCTCTAGAATGCGAGTCGCACACGTTACCACGGCATCATCCTTACACGGTTTTGGAATGCTAAGTTCTGTACTGTACTTCTTTTGTTTCTGGTTGTGTCAGCAATTAGTACGCAATTTCAGATTTAGCGTATAGCGATCCAAAGATTTGACTCGCTTGAGCCTCCTGTATCCCGTTTCAACAACAAAGTGGGTAATGATACCAACTTCCTAAAAGATTATCTCATTTAACAATAGAAAATAAACTTCTGTAAGAGCAGTGTGTAGAAGAGATATATAAATTAAAGTGATAGAGAATATCATGTGAATGTAACAGGTGAATTCTTTTTTAGCTTCTGTAACGGTTACCTGTGAAGTTAGAGAAAGCGTTTTGCGCCACCCAAAAATGTATGCACAGTTTTCATCAGATATAGGGGTTTTGAGGTTTCTGAATCCCTCCTATATTTTGAAAAATATTTTGCGCTTGTGCGTGTCTTTGTTTGCGTGTATGTGAACAGCATAGTTCGAAAATAAATATAGCGAAACACCAAGTTTAATACACTTAGAGAATCTCAGGCAAAGATTCTAAGAATATGCCCTCATTCCCAAACAAACCTATAAATAAATGGAAGCATTTGCTTCAAGTTTAACTCTCGAAAAATAAAACGATTTTGATTAAAGCATATTGGAGGATAGGTGAAACAAGTGTATACAGTTTGAATTTTTCTGTAGTTAGTCTATGAAGTCTTCTTCAATCATACAGCACTTTATGTGACGGGAAAATATAAGACATGGATAAATGTAAAAGTCATTAAATAACTCCGATAATTTTATCCATAGCATTTACCATTTCCGAAATACTTGCCGTTTTAAGTTTAAGAATTTCAAAATTGAAGTTTATTTTAGTTGGTATCTGTGAAGTATGGAGATAAGCAATTCTCATGCATAGAAGCAATGCATAATTTGAGATAAATACGAGGCTTATCCTCAATAAGATAAACTGGATGGAAGAACCGCTTTTTATACGAATAAAATTAATTTAATCTATAAGCTATACCTGTGACATTGCAACAGGAAGAAAAAATCATATAAGTGTTTATATTGCATCATTTGTATTGCTGCCATTAAGTTCTGTTGTCATATTCGTGCTTTCGAGACACTTCAAAATATAGGTATACTTCTTCATTAAAGAAAACTGCTCAAGCATTTGGAAGTGATCCCGGCAGTTCTAGGATTAGGGAGTAGCCGTCTCATCAGCATTTCCAGAGTAGTTCTTGCTTGGTTTATTCTGTGTAATTACTGTACACTAAACATATTATATTTTAATTTTTACCGACATTCTATAAGAAGCTGAGTCATCCGCTTAGAAAACATTACAGATACATTGTAGAGAGAGCAGGATATCAGCAGTAGTGGAGGTGGTAGTAGTTGTTGTTGTTGTTGTTGCTGCTGTAGTAGTAGT